>CM071863.1:18470455-18517786 GCA_036759665.1 Gynandropsis gynandra
TTGTGCACATTTATGCACGACTCGGGCAAGAATACCCGACCTATGCCTTGTGCCCGAGCGGGCTCACATACCATGCCCGATCGGGCATGCATTCCAGCCACACAACTTGCGCGACTCACCCTAGCCGCACCCGAGCGGGCACAATGACCACCCGAGCGGGTCGCGGCCCGTAACTGCGTATTAAGTTAAGTAAACTTAACTTAAAACAAAGGGAAGTCGGTGGGGCAATTTAGGCAACATTTAGACCGAATTAGGAGGCTTAAAAGGAGGCAAAAAGACGTTATTAGAGAGCTTACATTAGAGATTAATTCAGTAGAAGATTGAGGAGATTCTTGCGAGGAGACAAGCAAGGAGCATTGGAGATCAAGCCCCGACACTTCGGTTTTGTTTGGTTTTCATGTTCCTTAGACTTTCTACTTTGTTTATGTTTCTTTACAGACGCATGAGCGAGTAGTTTGTTTGTTCTAGGAGAAGGGATTAGGGTAGCAACGGTTGAGGGTGAACGGATGAATCATAGAGCTTATGGGTTTAGTTCAAGGTGTCAGCCACGAAAGTAGGGGTCAGCTTGTCTAGATCACGTGTCTATGCCTTGAGAGAGGGTAGATATCATATTAGGATCGTCCGCCTTAGATAGCTTTAACTGGGATTGCATGACAAATAGATCGATTGTCGGTTTCGGTAGTCTTGTGGTGAAACTGGATTCCTAGAACGTTTTTCCTATCGTTAAGATTCAATTCATTTATTTACTTTCAGTATTTCATTCTTCATCCATATTTGTTCGTTAGCAAGTTTGATTTATAGTTCGAGTTTAGATAGCGTTGCGTAGTCTCTGTGGGATCGACACCTAAAATACTGCACACGTGCCGTGCACTTGCGGGTAGTTTAGGTTATTTATATTTAACTCCGATAACGCATCAAGAGCCTTCTCGACCAGATACACGCTAGGAGGCGGAAGATCGAATCGGGACGATTAGACATTTTATTTCATTTATGTTGTTTGATTCTGAACTAATAACTGAGCAGTTGTCTTGTTCTAGGAGAAGGGATTAGCCCATGGCTATCCTGGAACTCTCTTTGAATTATTTTTTAATGCATTTCCCGTTTTGCTAATCTATTCTTTGTTTGAGCGTTAAATGTCTAGTATTTACGAAGCCCACGTAGATGCATGTGTTAGGGATTAGGAGAAGGACGGAAAGGATTGTTCTAGTCCTAGAAGATCAGGCTTGGAACAACCGAGACTAGGTCACGAAAGTAGGATAGTAACGGTTGAGGGTTAATCGGATGAATCATTGATCGTATAAGGTTTAGTTGGGGTGTCAGCCATGAAAGTAGGAGATAACTCAATTGAATCACGTTCCTATGCCTTGAGAGAGGGTAGGAATTACATTAGGATCGACCGCCTTAGATATCTTGATAGGGAACACATGATTAGATAGATCGATAGTTGGTTTCGGAAGCTATGCGGTGAAACCATATCCTTGAACGTTTGTCCCATTCGTCAAGAACTCATTAGTCCACTGCATTATCATATTTGCATCTCACAACCATTTTTCCATCGTAGCAAATTTGATTCTAGTTTCATCTTAGTCTGTGTTGCGTAGTCCCAGTGGGATCGACATTTAGAGTACTACACACGTGTCGTACACTTGTAGAGTAGGTTTAGGTTATATTTAACTTGAACGCACATCAGAAAATAGCCGAGGAAGTCCTTGAAGAATTCGAGAATATGGATTCCCTTGAAATGGCTCTCTTAGCAGCTGGTGAAGGGTTATATTAGGATCCGATCAGAATATGAAGAATTCGAGAATATAGACGATGTAACACACTATAAGAAGTTGATGAACGAAGGAAAGAAGAAGGAAATCCCGGATGATGAGTTAAGCGCGACCCGATTAGACTTCCCCACGGGCCGAGCATAGCAGATCGAGAATTAAGCGTGACTCGACAAGGCACCCAAGGTGGAGTTGAAGCCCTTACAACAAGGGCTCAGGTATGAAGTCCTCGGACTTGAATCTACCTATCATGTAATAGCGAATGATAACCTAGATGAATCCTAGAAGGAGTTAGACGCTCTTAGGAGATATAAGGGTGTTATAGGTTATACATTAGAGGATATTAAGGGAATAATTCCATCCCTTTGTATGCATAGGATTCACCTAGAAGACGATTCTAAGACTTCCATTGAACATCAACGTAGACTAAATTCGAGTATGATGGAAGTAGTCAAGAAAGAGGTTCTTTAGTTTTTAGACGTAGGTATCATATATCCAATATCGGATAGTGCACGAGTGAGTCATGTACAAGTAGTCCTGAAGAAAGGAGGCATCACTGTTGTCCCGAATGCGAACAACGAACTTAGCCCGACGAGGACGGTCATGAGATGGCGAATGTGCATTGACTACTGTAAGCTGAACGCTAATACAATGCTTGAACGCCTGGCTCTTCACTCCTACTTTTGTTTTCTTGATGGTTATTCAGGTTTCTTCCAGATTTTGATCCATCTGAATGATCAAGAAAAGTTCACATGTCCCTTTGGTACATTTGCCTAACGCACAATGCCTTTCGGTTTGTGCAATGCACCCGCCACATTTCAATGGTGCATGACCTTTACATTTTCTGATGTGAATGGTGAGATTATGGAAGTGTACATGGAAGATTTCTCGGTCCATGGACCTTCTTTTGATGTTTGTCTAACCAATCTTGGTAAAGTGTTAGATAGGTGCTTGTAAGAAAATCTAGTGCTCAATTGGGTAAAGTGTAACTTCATGGTTCGCGAGGGCATTGTATTAGGTAATAAGATTTAAGCAAAAGGAATAGAGGTTGACAAAGCAAAGACATAGGTTATCGAGAAGTTACGGCCCCATAGGAACGTTAAGGCCATCCGAAGCTTTCTAGGACATGCGGGGTTTTATATATGCTTCATCAAAGACTTATCAAAGATATCCAAGTCTCTCACAGAATGTTTGGGCAAAGACGTGCCATTTAAATTCACGATGGAATACCACGCTGCATTCGAAAAATTGAAGAAGGCATTGGTCTCTCCATCGATATTAGAGCGTCAGATTGGGAGCTACCGTTCAAGCTCATGTGCGATGTGAGTGATTATGCTTTTGGGGCGGTATTAGGACAGCAAAAAGATAGAATGTTGCATGCCATCTACTATGAAAGTCGAACCTTAGACAACGCCCGATGCGACTACTTTACGATCGAGAAGGAGCTGCTAGCAATCATCTTTGCCTTTGAGAAGTTCTGCTCCAATCTAGTTGGCTCCAAGGTTATAGTCTACACGGATCATGTCGCACTACGCTATCTTCTTACCAAGAAGGATGCAAAGTGGAGGCTCATTCGATGGATTATAATGCTGCTAGAGTTTAATATTGAAATACGAGATAGGAAAGGAACCGAGAATTGGGTAGCTGATCATTATTCACTTCTTGAAATCCCCAAGAGCATATCCATCGACGATTCCCTTCGAGACGATACAGTGATGTCCCTGACTTGCGCCTCCACACCATGGTACACTGATTTCGTGAACTATCTACCATGTCAAGTGTTACCGGAGGGGCTGAACTACAACGCCGAGAAGAAATTCCTCCATGATGTTAGAGCATACTAATGGGACGAGCCATACCTATTCAAGAGAGGCACGAACGGAATCTTAAGACGCTGCACTCCTGAAGAGGACATCCCGTACATACTATCTTAATGCCATTAATCAAGTTATGCAAGTCACTTTGCTGCAGCCAAAACAGCCCTCAAAGTGCTGCAAGCGGATTTCTATTGGCCTACACTCTTCAAGCACGCCCACAGCTACGTAGCGTCGTGCGACAACTCCCAAATAACGAGGAATATTTCCAGACACATGAGATGCCGCAACACTACATTCTAGATATCGAGTCGTTCAATGTGTGGAGAATAGATTTCATGGGCCCTTTCCCATCTTCATGCAGGAACCTCTACATATTGGTCGTTGTGGATTACGTGACAAAGTGGGTGGGAGCTTTAGCAAGTCCGAAAAATGACTCCAAACCCGTGACCAAGCTGTTCAAACGCATTATATTCCTGCGTTTCGAAGTTTCGAGGGTAGTCATCAGTGATGGAGGAAAGCAACGCCGTACCACCCTCAAACCAGCGGCCAAGTGGAAGCGTCCGACCGAGAAATCAAGTCAATTTTGGAGAAGACGGACTCCAAATCTAGGAAGGACTTGGTGCGGAAGCTTGATGATGCACTATGGGCCTACCGAACAGCCTTCAAAATGCCAATCGGAATGACCCCGTTCTAGCTAGTGTACGATAAGGCATGCCACTGACCGGTTGAGTTAGAATATCAAGCGTATTGTGCGATCAAGGCACTAAACTATGACTACTAGACAGCCTTATAAAAATGAGTGCTACAGCTACACCATCAAGAGGAAATGTGGCACGATAGACATATCATCCAACGAACTTTTAAAGAAGGTGACCAAGTACTTGTTTTCAATTTGCGTTTGAAACTTTTTCCAAGGAAACTCAAGTCATGAGGGTGCGGGTCATTCACAATCAAGAGCGTCTCAACACATGGCCCTATCGAGCTGATAGGAAATGGCAGTGCCTTCAAAGTGAACGCCCAGAAATTGAAGCTCTACAATGCGGACAACGCGAGTGAAGATCGAGCTGTACTTGCTCTTTCGGAACCAACTCACGAATAGGAGCCCCACGGTCAGGCTCATAACCTTAAACAAGTGCCTCTCGGGAGGCAACCCAAGCTTCGTATCCTTTTTATTTTTAGAACTTAATTCTTTTTCTTTTCGCATGTATGTACTAGACCAGCTACCACGTTGTATTGTATTGTCTTTATCTTGGATTGTGCAACTCTTTTTCACAGGTTCTCCACTTTAAATCATCCACAATGGAGTAGATGCATACAACATCCAGTTGCACTACCAAATCGGAACAGAAAAAATACACCAGGTGTACACGTTCTTACTTTCTTTATCTTCTCCCGAATTTTCGGTATGTGAAATTCCTCTCACAGTTTGCACAATATGGAACGGTGTTATGTTCAAGTCTGGGGGGGGGGTTACTCTTCAAATGATATGTTTGAAATTAGGATTAGACGTTGAGCTCTTCTTTTTATTTTAGCATTTACGTTAATTGTTTTTAGGAATAGACAAACGGATATCTAGTATAACACACTTCGAACTTTAGCCATTTTGTGTGACTTTATTGAATCAGGAAAAAAAGTCTCGGTTCGCCGAAAAGGACTTTTAGATACCGGCTAGACTAGTACTTGGCCATGAATCTATGGCCTACAGTTGTATTTTGTTACCGTAGGGAAACCGAAAGGAAAACACGCAGCGGAAACACATAGTTTTTCTCAGTTTTCCCTTTGGTAAGATCTGATTCGGAGACAGATTTGACTAGTGATTCTCAGAACATACCTTGGTGTAACATAAAGCTCGGATATATGAGTCATGATCAGTAGCGAATCGCTCTTGCCTCTTTCGGTAACCATGCAGATGTAGGATCTGGACAAAGTCGAAAAAATTTGTTGCTAGATTAAGATTTCAGGCACTAGATTATATTGGGCGAAGTGCCTTTGCTTTTTTTGTGTCTATGAGAACATAGCTTAAACACTATATTTATAGGGAAAAAATGGTTTAACCCTAACTTAAAACCATGATTAGGGTTTTACCCAATTAATCTTAATGGGCCAAATGAGGCCCAATTAAATTGAATTCACAATTCAATTAGAATTGACCCTAATAACTCGAATTATTCTCAATCCTATTCATAATAGGATTCGCCCATTTACATGTCCAACTCCATTTGTCTTTGTGTGCGACCCAATAGGTTCTCATTGCGTTGATCACAAATAATGAGCGGTGTCTAGCAACATATCATTATTTCCTAAGCAACGAAAATGTCTGTGACTCGACATTACCAATATCGTGATTTATGTATTAATCCTTTTGTCCTTAATGTTTAGATTGAACATGAGTCATGGAATGTATCATGCTCATCTAATTCAATCTATGAGCTCGTGACATTACTCATGTTATATAGGAGTGACAAATCCTTATCTCGATCAACCAACATCTTACTGCATAAACAAATTGTATACGCAATCACTATCTTGTTTGTCCATCAATTTATGAGTGACGTTTGATAGTATAAAAGCATGCAATTGCTTATGTTAAGATCTCTGGCAATCTCAAGTCAAAGGATTATATATACCATAGTCACTATGAGAATTATTATGATACTCATATAACAATCCATGTAGCAATCTGATGGCAGATCGTCCATCTCTAACATGTACCTATGTGTTAAATTGATATCTCATATCAATTTTTACATACTAGTCTTAATGCAACATCTTATTATCAATGATGCTCGACTAGGGATGTTTTAAGGCTATCTTAAATTATATTTCTAAGGATATTATTTCATCTATTTATATTCACAGACAGTAAATCAATGAAATCATAGAATGCCATTTTATAGAAAATGTCATGATACATAATAAATACTCAAATAATAATCATCCAAATGATTGGTCTCTAGAGCATACTCCAACAATCTCCTAACCAATCAAACCAATCGTTTATATCTTTAATACCTAATGATCTAGTATGACGATCATGCCTATGATGCGCTAGAGGGTTCGTTAAAGGGTCCGCGACATTGTCATCTGTTGGTACTCTACATATCTTAATGTCTCCTCTCTCCACGATTTCTCGAATGAGATGGAAGCATCTGAGTATGTGTTTGGATCTTTGGTGTGATCTGGGTTCCTTAGCCTGTGCTATGGCACTATTAATTTCACAATAGATCTCAACAGGATCTTCTATGCTAGGAACCACCCCAAATTCAGATATGAACTTATTGATCCAAACCGCCTCTTTAGTTGCTTCTGATGCAGCTAAGTACTCAGCCTCTATAGTAGAATCAGCAACTGTAGCTTGTTTTGAAGTTTTCCAGCTCATAGCACCGCCATTTAGGCAAAATACAAAACTAGATTGCAATCGATAATCATCTTTATCGGTTTCAAAGCTAGCATCAGTGTAACCCGTTGCAATGAGCTCTTCTTCACCTCCAAATACCAAGAATGCATTCTTAGTACTTCTCAAGTACTTAAGAATATTCTTTACAGCGATCCAGTGACTTTCACCGGGATCACTTTGATGCCTACTAGTCCTACTTAAGGCATATAATATATCGGGACGTGTACATATCATGGCGTACATGATAGATCCAATAGCAGATGTGTATGGAATCTTACTCATGTGTTCTCTCTCTTCTTTTGTCGTAGGACATTGTTGTTTAGAGAGAAACTTGCCACTTACCATAGGCAAAGTTCTTTTCTTACAATCTTGCATGCTAAAATGTTTTAGCACTTTGTCTATGTATGTACTTTGACTTAGGCCACTCAGCTTCCTCGATCTATCTCTATAGATCTTTATACCCAATATATTGGCAGCTTCACCTAAGTCCTTCATAGAAAAACAATTTTCTAACTAAGTCTTTACAGACTGCAGGGTAGGGATATCATTTCCTATGAGAATATGTCATCTACATATAATACATGAAAAACTATGATGCTCCCACTAACCTTCTTGTAGACAAAAGGTTCATCTTCGTTTTTGATGAAACCAAACCCATTCATTGCTTCATCAAAACAAATATTACAACTCCGAGAAGCTTGCTTCAATACATAAATTGATCGTTGTAGCTTGCAGACCTTATCAGCATTTTCTGGATCGACAAAACCTTCAGGTTGTGTCATGTACAAATCCTTAAGAAGCGTTCCATTAAAGAAAGCTGTTTTGACATCAATTTGCCAGATTTCATAATCACGGTATGCCAAATTTTGTCATAGTCTAGACCATGAACTTATTTAAAACCTTTGGCTACCAAAGACCCTTTATAGGTATGTACATTACCATCCATGTCGATTTTCTTCTTGAAAATACATTTACAACCTATGGGTCTCACCCCTTCAGGTAAATCAATCAAAGTCCATACTTGGTTTGTATACATGGAGTCCATCTCAGATTTTATGGCCTCAAGCCATTTCTCAGAATCTGGGCTCGTTATGGCCCCTTGGTAGGACATAGGCTCATCATCTTCCATGAACATTACATCACCATATTGAGAAATCCATATCTTTGTGGTGCACGATGTCATCTTATAGACCTACGCACAATCTATGTCTCATGAGCAAGTTCCACATCAGTTTGTGGTTCCGGTTCCTCAATTAATTGCGGTTCTAGTTCCATAACTGCTAGCGGTGTCTGCTCAGTTTCCATCTTAGTGTCAGCAGTATTTTCTTGTGGTTCTTGAATTTCTTCAAGTTCTACAGTACTACTCCTAGTTCTTCTAGAAAGAAACTCTCTTTCTAGAAAAACACCTGTGCAGGCAACAAACACTTTTTGCTCTAAGGATTTGTAGAAATAGTATCCTTTAGTTCTTTTAGGATACCCCACGAAAATACACTTATCTGATTTAGGGTCGATTTTATTAGACGTCTAATGTTTAACATAAACCTCACATCCCCAAATCTTCATAAATGACATACTAGGACATTTCCCAGTCCATATCTCATATGGTGTCTTTTGAACTAACTTGGATGGAACACGATTTAATATAAAAGTAGTTGTTTCCAATGCATATCCCCAAAACGAATGTGGAAGAACTATTTGACTCATCATTGACCGAACCATGTCTAATAGAGTTTGAGTTCTCTTTTCAGAAACAACATTCCATTGTGGTGTAGTTGGTGTAGTGAGTTGTGAGATAATCCCACACTCTTTTAGATAGTCAACTAATTCTTGGCTTAAATATTCACCTCCTCGATCTGATTGAAGTTTCTCGATATTCTTGCCAAGTTGGTTTTGTACTTCATTTTTGAATTCTTTGAAATTTTCAAAAGATTCAGATTTGTGTTTCTGCAGATACACATATCCATATCTATTGAAATCATCAGTAAAAGTAATAACGTACAAGAAACCACCTCTAACTTTTGGGTTTAAAGGTCCACATACATCTGTATGTATGAGGTCTAATATAGCACTTGCCTTTTCATTTTGTCCCTTAAAGGGGGCTTTCGTCATTTTGCCCATTAAACAACATTCACATGTTTTAAATGATTCAAAATCAAATGAATCTAATATTCCATTTTTATGGAGTTTAGAGATGCGGTTCTCGTTTATATGTCCCAAGCGGTGGTGCTAGAGATATGTTGGATTAGAATCATTAGTTCTAATCCTTTTAGTATTCATGTTATAGATAGGCATATCAAAGTTTAGAACATAAAGGACATTCATCAAATGTGAAACACCATATACCATATCATTCAAATAAATAGAGCAACAATTGTCTTTCATTATAAATGAAAAACCCCTCTTGTCCAAACAAGAAATAGAAATAATATTCTTAGTAATGATAGACACATAATACCAACTCTCAAGTTCTAAAACAAGCCCAGTAGGCAAAGTCAATACCTAAGTCCTATAGCTAATGCAACAACTTTTGCTCCATTTTCTACTCACAGGTCAACTTCGCCTTTCTTCAATGATCTTCTTCTTCTCAGTTCCTACACATTATTACAAATGTGAGAACCACGGCCAATATCTAATACCCATGAAGTAGAAGTAGATAAGTTGACTTCTATAACATAAATACCTGAAGAAGAAGTCTCACTTCCCTTCTTGGTCTTTAGTTCTTCCAAATACATTGAGCAGTTCCTCTTACAATGACCGGTCTTACCATAATGGAAGCAGTCACCTTCCTTAGACACCCCACCTTTAGGCTTTAAGGCTTTATCAGACTTGAACTTGGGCTTTTGACCCATTTTGTTCTTGCCATTGGCCTTGCACTTGTGATTCTGAACCATCTAAACAACTTTGGGCTTGGCCTTCTTGATGTTTACTTCAGCAGTTCGTAACATGTTTAGTAATTGTGCGAGAGTTATGAAAATCGTTCATGTTATTGTTCATAACGAATTGATCATAAGATTCTGACAACGATTGCACAATCAAGCCTGTGGCCAACTCTAGGCCCTCGAGAAACCCATTTTCTCAAGGCTCTCAATATACCCAATCATTTTGAGTACATGAGGTCATATAGAAGTTCCCTCTGCCATAACACATCTAAATAAAGCCTTAGAGGTTTCAAACCTCTCTTGCCTAGCCTGCTCTTGATACAGCTCCTTAAGATGTTCGATCATATCAAAAGCTGCCATCTCCTAATGTTTCTTCTGAATCTTAGAGTTCATGAATGACAGCATAAGGCAACTGACTTCAAGGGAATCATCAAGGTGCTTCTTATGAGCACCCATCTCAACCCTTGGAGCATTTGCTGGAGGCACTTCAGATAAGGGGCCTTCAAAGACATACATTTTCTTTTCTTCTTTGAGGACGATCCTCAAGTTACTGTACCAATCCAGGAAATTTGTCACATTCAGCTTATCCTTCTCAAGGATTGATCGCAAAGACAACAAGTGTGTTTTTGATGCCATGGTCACCTAAACAGAGATACACAGAATATGAGTATCATGAAAAGATCATTCAAACATGGACTTTATTACATGATTCTCCCACTAAATTTTGGGAATAAATATCTCTCACTATCAATTCAGAGAGTAATATTCATAACTTTTTTAGTGAGACAAGATCCATATTTCACCTTGTCTAGAGTTTACTTTGGTAAATCATCCTAGACTTGGTTATTTAGGTAGACAACTCTTTGTCAGTTACATCTCATGCAATTCTTGGATAGTTAGATGAACAACCCTTGTTTCAATTCATCTCATAAATATACACCCAACTTTATGCCTCTAAGTCCCATTCGTATTGATATTTTAGTTAAGTCGACCCGATCAATAAGCATTTGGATATCACAATTATCCGATCGCGTCTTACTAGGATTGATGTGGTAATTCACTTTTGGCAAATCTACACACATTGATCTAAGTCTTGACGAGTGCTTATTCATTGGTAGTTTAACTTAACTTAATCACACGAGGATTTTTTTACCGCAATCAAATATATTTCATAAAACATAAACATAATCAGAAAAGAACTAGCATCCGGAGACATAATGTCGTTAGATCCCATTACTTAATGCAAGTGATAACCTTAAGTGTTATCTAAGTAGTTCCTAGGTAAGAGGGAGCCAACTCATAATAGCGCATAATTATATAACCGCTTGTCCTTTGTCAGAACTGACTTAGGTAACATTTATTGGATCACGAGCATTCACATATCCCGATTCACCGAGAATCGATAAATATTGCATTGTATTCAGATTCAACGAGAATCGATAAATATTGCCTTAGGGATTTAACAGCCGCTAGCCTACGATTGTCCCTCCGTGGAAAAAACATCATCGAAAATCAATCAGATTGATTTTATGTGAATTTTCCATGTTTCTTAGTTTACCGATTCTTCATGAATATCATAGATTTATTTTCCATGTTTCTTACTTTCCCGATTCTTCATGCATATCACATATTCAATCATATCGATTTTATGTGAATTTTCCATGTTTCTTACTTTCCTGATTTTTCATGCATATCACAGATTCACTTTCCATGTTTCTTACTTTCCAGATTCTTCATGTATATCACATATTCAATCATATCGATTTTATGTGAATTTTCCATGTTTCTTATTTTCTCGATTCTTCATGCATATCACAAATTCATACATATCGACTTGCATATCGTAGATTGCACGAACCAATCATGCATATGATATATCTAGCAAATCAACATGAATATCAAGGATCTAGTCATGCATAACTCAGATTTACGCAAAGTATACATGCATATCAAAGATCTTGTCAAACAAATCACAGATATAGAATGAAAATCATACATGCATATCACAGGAAAGACAATTAGGGTATCCAAAACCAGGTTGGGATCTGTGAGTCACGAGCAGCAGCAAATCACTCCTGCCTCTGTCAGTATCTACACAGACGGAGGAGATCTGGACAAAGTCGAAAAACCTAGTTGCTAGATTAGGATTTCGACCTCTAGATTATATTGGACGAAGTGCCTTTGCTTTTTTGTGTGTGTCTATGAGAACATAGATTAAGCACTATATTTATAGGGAAAAAATGGTTTAACCCTAACTTAAAACCCTAGTTAGGGTTTTTCTAAATTAATCCTAATGGGCCGAATTAGGCCCAATTAAATTGAATTCACAATTCAATTAGAATTGGCCCTAATAACTCGAATTATTCTCAATCCTATTCATAATAGGATTGGCCCATTTACATGTCCAACTCCATTTGTCTTTGTGTGCGACCCAATAGGTTCTCATTGCGTTGATCACAAATAATGAGCGGTGTCTAGCAACACATCATTATTTCCTAAGCAATGAAAATGTATGTGACTCGACATTACCAATCTCGTGATTTATGCACATTAATCCTTTTGTCTTTGATGTCTAGATTGAAAATGAGTCATGGAACGTATCATACTCATCTAATTCAATCTGTGAGCTCGTGACATCACTCATGTTATATAGGAGGGACAAATCCTTATCTCGATCAACAAGCATCTTACTACATAGAAAGATTGCATACCCAATCACTATCTTGTTTGTCCACCCATTTATGAGTAATGTTTGATATTGTCAAAGCATTGAATTTCTTATGTTAAGATATCTGGCGATCTCAAGTCAAAGGATTATATATACCATAATCACTATGATAATTGTAATTATACTCATATAAAAATCCATGTAGTAATCTCATGGCGGATCGTCCAGTACATTGTTCTCGAACATGTACCTATGTGTTAAATTGATATCTCATATCAATTGACAAATCCTTATTTCGATCAACCAACATCTTACTACATAAACATATTGCATACCCAGTCACTATCTTGTTCGTCTACCCATTTATGAGTGATGTGTGTTAGTGTCAAAGCATGCCATTGCTTATGTTAAGATCTCTGGAGATCTCAAGTCAAAGGATTATATATACCATAATCACTATGAGAATTGCTATGATACTCATATAACAATCCATGTAGCTATCTCATGGCAGGTCGTCCAGTACATTGTTCTCTAACATGTACTTATGAGTTAAATTGATATCTCACATCAATTTACACATACTAGTCTTAATGCAACATTGATATCCTTATTCTCAATGATGCTCGACTAGGGATGTTTTAAGACTATCTTAAATTATACTTTCTAAGGATATTATTTCATCTATTTATATACACAGACAGTAAATGAAATGAAATAATATGATGTCATTTTATAGAAAATGTCATTATACATCAGAAATCTCAAATAATAATCATCCAAATGATTGGTCTCTAGAGCATACTCCAACATATTACGCCCCTAGGTTTCAGTCCCGACTATCTATATCTCCGTGTATATACCGTTCACTCTTTACTAGGTGGGATACCTTTTGGATTTACTTTTCTATTTTATGATTCCACGCACTTACACTCTGCTGTCAATAGAATGAGCTTCTAATTATTTCAGCCTTACATTGACATGAGTGCATCGATCTTGATGGTTCGGGTCTAAGTGGTGGGTTAAGGCACATTTCTACGTCATAAAGGTTAGAGTTGATGTGTGATCTCAATAGTTTGGTCTAAAGAAAAAACTCTTTAATGACACAACCTCTTCACTCCGCTAAGGTTACAAGACCTTATGAGTGCGCCAATCAATAACTTGGGTCTAAATAGAAGGATGTCCTCTTCAACTTCGATGTCCTAGAAACCGAGCATGAATTTTCAAAGAAAAAAGAAATGGAAACCGAGAAAGAAGAATGGTATCTCACGTAAGTATAGGAGAATTGGTATGTAGATCGTTTGGATGTCGTCTAAGGTTAGAAAAATGAACTTTGGTTTTGTGTTGGATTGTACGCCTCGTGACTTTCGGTCAATAGAAGTCTAAACTAAGATTGCTTAGGTGTATGTTCGTGTTACGCGTTGTTGTGCATGATAGCTGATTCTCCGAAGTGCTTGTGCTAGTATCCGGTTGTTGTCGAATTATTTGTGTGCTTAATTCTAGTTTTGCTCGACGATGAGCAAAGGTTCACGCCTGGGGGAGTTTGATGACGTCTAATTTTTCCTAGTATTTTCATCTATTTCTATAGTTACTTTTATTATGATTTGGATTTTATCGAGTTAT
This sequence comes from Gynandropsis gynandra, assembly GCA_036759665.1. Taxonomy (NCBI): domain Eukaryota; kingdom Viridiplantae; phylum Streptophyta; class Magnoliopsida; order Brassicales; family Cleomaceae; genus Gynandropsis; species Gynandropsis gynandra. Next base: position 18,484,609 of record CM071863.1, read on the forward strand.
TATTAAACATCATTTAGTCTTCTTCTAGCGTTTTCTCATGTTTTGTAGGAAATGAAATATAGGGATAAAACACGAACAAATGCCGAAAAACTAAGCAAAACCAACCTCGATTCTGCTATGCACGATCAACATCTAAGATTCCTAAAACCACAAAAGGAAGCACGACTGAAACATAAAATGGAAACACGGCTGGAGAAGACCAATGGAACAAACTGATGGAACAAGAAATGCAAAGTGCTGGTTGCTGTACACAAAATGGAAACCAAGCCACTAGATCAAGAATTGGAAACGCGTGGCTGGACATAAAAGGAAACACACGGAGTAAAGGAAGGAGGCCAGAAAAGAAAAAAGAAAAAGAAAGGAAAGAGGAAACAAGCACGAGATAGGGAAGAAGAGAATTCAATTTTAGACAGTAGAGCTTAGACACTCACGGACGGACAGAGCAGGAATCTTGAGACAGGGAGATGAACTCGGAATGCGTAGGAACTATTGAAGACTACGATATTAGAATAAGAAGGGATCTCTTTATGTAGTTATGGTTAAGATATATTTCATTCGTGTTTTGTTTTCTGAACCCATGTACTAGTATATCCTTTACCATGGGTCAGAGTTTTGTCGATATGTAATGAAGGCTTGTGCTTAATACTTGGTTATGATATTTCAACGTTTTAAGATAGATTGGTTGTTTCTAATGCTTCTATTCTCATTGATCACTTGAATGAATGATTACAAAAGTCTGAATGTAATGGGAGGTAGATTAGATTTTGGAACCTAGCAATGATTTGGGGTCTTAATCGATTTAGAATCTTGGCTGGTCGGTCGATTGAACTCAAAAATTCGAATAGCCGTCTTAATGTGTCTCTTATGTTTATTGTGCAATTGTGATTGTTAGTACGCGTGCTAGATAGTGGGTTTAGGCATCGGGAGAGTCATTCCCTAGGAAAGAGCTTGAACTCCCTAAATTCATGATAATATTTATATAACAGTGATCTTTATTAGCACTTCAATGCATTATTGTGCACTTATCGAAACCTGTGGTGTTTTATCTTACTGCATTTATCCCGTTAGTTAGTTTACTCATTACTTTACGTTCAAACCAATTGATTTATACACTTCCTTTTCATTAGTTATATAACTCTTTAGTTGTATCGGTTCCCTAGTGTTCGACCCTGGTACTACACGATCCGTATTCTTGTGGAAATGTTAGGCTAGGTAATTTATTTCTTGAGATTGACCACATCATGTTTTTGAATACTTACCACATGGGTTGATGTGGTTAATCTCAAGTAATAAAATACCTAGACTAACGTTTTCGCAAGAATATGGATTGTGTAGTACCAGGGTTGAACACTAGGGAACCGATGAAACTATAGAGTTATTTAACTAATGAATAGGACTTGTATAAATCAATTGGTTGGAATGTAAAGTAATGACTAAACTAACTATCAGGATAAATGCAATAAGATAAAACACCACAGGTTTCCATAAATGCACAATAATGCAATGTAGTGCTAATAAAGACCACAATTATATATATTATCACAAATTCAGGGAATTCCAGCTCTTTTCTAGCAAATGACTATATTGATGCCTAAACCCACTATGTAGCATACGTACTACCAATCTCCCAATTGCGCAATAAACATACTAGACACATTAAGACCACTATCCTAATTTCTAATTTCAATCGACTAATCGACCAAGGTTCTAAATCGGTTAAGAGGCCAAATCATGGCTAGGTTCCAAAATCTAATCCACCTACCGATGCAATTACACTTTTGTAATCATTCATACAAGTGATCAGCAAGAATAAAAGCATTCGAAACAACCAATCAATCTGAAAACTTTCAATTATCATAACCGAGCATTAAGCGCAAGCCTTCATTACATATTTGCAGAACTCTAACCCATGGCAACAGATCTATTCGTACATGGGCTAAAAAAAAATAAGAATGAAATCTATCTTAACCATAAGTACAGAAAGAGATCCCTCCCTTATATAATACCGTAGCCTTCAATAGTTCCTCCAAGCTCCGAGTTTATCTCCCCCTCTCTAACTTTCCGCTTTTGTTATGCACGTCCATCCGTGTGTGTGTTCTTCTATCCAAAATTGAATTCTCTCCTCCCCTCTCGTGCTTGTTCCCTCTATCCTTATTTTTCCTTTTCGGCCTCCTTCCTTTTCTCCATGTGTTACCTATTCTCTCCAATTGTGTGTTTCCAATTTTTGATCCAGGCGGCTTGGTTTCCATTTTGTGTCCAGCGGCTAGCAATTTACTTTCTTGTTCCAGCGGCTGTTTCCATTCCTCTTCTCCAATCGTATTTTCATTTTATTTTTCAGTCGTGCTTACTTTTGTGGGTTAAGGAATCTTAGATGCTGACCGTGCATAGCTAAATCGAGGTTGGTTTTGCTTAGTTTTGCGGCACCTACTCGTGTTTATATCCCGATATTTTATTGATCGTTTCATTTTCATATCTATTTCTTGCATGATTTTAGAGATGTTTACAATATAGATGCGATGTTTACGTATGATTTTGTATCCGTTTTACTCGTTTTTGTATTTTCATGTTCCTACAGGTTTTAATGCATATTCGGTTCATTTTGGAGCTAAAGGACGTACACAAGACAGAGTACCAACATCAAGGATCATCACAGAAAAAACGGGACGAGAATCAGCAAGGAACAAGCTCAGCCCGCGCGGGGCATTGCCTAGCCAACGCGAGGCCTTTGGTTCGGCAATTGGTCTAGCAGATTGAGCACGGGTCAGGGAGGTCATCAGCACGCTCGGGTATCATGTGGAGCCTCAGCCCGCGCGGGGCACACCTCAGCCTACGCGGGGCATACATCAGCCCGCGCGGGGCACACCTTATTTCCATTGAACACAACGCGCCGCGCCCGTGCGGGGCACACACTCAGCCCGCGTGGGTCGCGTCCGTCACCTGCAAAAACCAGATAAGTTATTTTTTCTAAACACAAAAAGGAACTTGTTGGTGACTTATAAAAAAAAGAAAACGACGTTAGAGAAGAGGAATAAGAGATATTTTGCTGGAGGAAGGAATGGAAACGTTGCCCAACTTAGTCAAGAATGGAAAACACATGAAAAGGCAAAACGGTGGCTGCTGCGACAAAAGGAAAAGAAGCGAACAACCAAAAGGAAAAACCAGGAGAAAAGGAAAGAAAAGAAGAATGAAAAGGAAGAAGAGGAGCTAGGGGTCGAAGGGGATTCAATTAGAGTTAGTTTTCAGAATTGATCGAAGAGAGAGAGTAGAGAGAGAATCGAAGAAGAAGGAGACTCCTGCGAAGGAGACATTCAAGGAGCATTGGAGATCAATTCAAGAATTCGGTTTGGTTTTCATGTTCTTTAGACTTTCTACTTCAATTATGTTGTTTGCTTTTGAACGCATGAGCGAGTAGTTTGTTTTGTTCTAGGAGAAGAGATTAGCCCATGGCTATCCCGAAACCACCTTGATTTATCTATGGATGCAATTTCCTGTTTTCGTTTATTTATTCTTTGTCTGAGAGCTTGAATGACTTGTATTTACGAAGGCCAAGTAGATGCATGTGTTAGGGATTAGAAGAAGGACCGAAAGGAGAATTCTAGTCCTAGAGGATCGGGTTTAGAACAATCGAGGTTAGACCACGAAAGTAGGGTAGCAGCGGTTGATGGTGAAATGGATGAATCACAGAACTTATGGGTTTAGTTCAAGGTATTAGCCACGAAAGTAGGGGATAACTTCACTAGATCACGTGTCTATGCCTTGAGAGAGGGTAGATATCATATTAGGATCGTCTGCCTTAGATGACTTGATTGGGATTGCATGATTAGATAGGTTGATTGTTGGTTTCGGTAGTCTTGTGGTGGAACCGGATTCCTAGAACGTTGGTCTCATTGTTAAGAACTCGTTTGTTTATTTGTTTTTAGTATTTCATTCTCAAATCCCATATTTGTTCGTTGCAAGTTTGATTCACAGTTCGAGTTTAGGTTGTGTTACGTAGTCCCTGTGGGATCGACACCTAAAGTACTACACACATGCCATGCACTTGCGGGTAGTTTAGGTAAATTTGTTTAACTTTGATACGCATCAAGTTTTTGGCGCCGTTGTCGGGGACTATTATCAACACGTCTTAGATTCGAGCCTAGAGTCATTCTTATTTTGTTTTTGTTTTCTATTCTTTCGTTCTTTCTACCTAAATCGTTTTTATTTGTCCTTCGCAGAGCCGTCAGATCAACGAGAGATGGATAATCAGAACGGCTATGGACATATGCAGCAACAGCAACTCGCACCGCGAGAACCACACGCTCCTCCACCACGTCGGCTCAGAGATTACATGATGCCAAACATGAATAACGTGCAAACAGCCATACGGATGCCTGCTGTGGTTAGGGAACAGTTTGAGATTAAGCCGGCAATGATCAACATGCTTTATTAGAAGCAATTCATGGGTGGAAATCACGAGGATCCCCATCAGCACCTCAAAGACTTCTTAGAGCTTTCCGGTATATTCAAGAGACACGGAGTCTCGGAGGACGCGATCTTAATGCGTCTCTTCCCCTTCTCAATTGGGGGACGGGCGAAAACTTGGATGCAATCGCTTCCTATTGGTTCAATCAAGACCTGGGACCAGCTCTGCACATTGTTCTTATCACGATTGTTTCCTCCAAGCAATACGATTCAGATGAGGGGGGAAATCACAACGTTTAGATGCAGAGATGGAGAAACATTGTTTCAAGCGTGGGGTAGAATTAAGGATCTTCTACGGATGTGTCCACACCATAGTCTTGAGCAGTGGTACGTTATCCAAACTTTTTATAATGGGATTTCAGGCGAACACCGAACGACATTGGATAACGCTGCTAGAGGATCGTTTATGGATCTGAGTGTGGAGGAGGCATACGAGCTCAATGATAACCTCACCATGAACCACACTATGTGGTCCACACCAAGAGGTACGCCTAACAGAACTCGAGCTTTATATGAGCCAAATCAGGGCAGAGCAACGGATAATGCATCAAAAGCTATGTATTGCGTGAATTGGGAGATACAGAACACATGGCTTATCAATGCACGTTGCAAGAGAATGTGGAATACATGAATTATGCCCAGCAGCAAGGAAACACACAATTCGGGAATACCTACAACCCGAATTGGAAGAATCATCCGAACTTGTCATACCGAACGACTCAACCGATGAAGTATTTAGGATTTCAGCAACCACAACAGCCATACCAGCAAAATAACCAGCAATTTCAGCATGCTTAGCAGTTTCCGCAAGCTCCTCAACCTCCTCAAGCCCCTTCATCGAACCTTGAGGCTGTAATGCTCGAATTTATCAAGTAGCAAAGGCAACAACATTTCAACTCAAACCAAATTCAATGCGGATGTGGGGACAACGATCAACGAGCTCAAACCTCAGATGAAATCCTTGAGCTACCATGTGAACAGTTTAGAAAACTCTGTATCACAACAAGCTGTCTCATCCTCTCGGAAACCCGGACAACTTCCCGGTAAGCCTGAATTAAACCCGAGAGAGTATGTTAATGCTATTTCTGTGTGCAACACTGATATGATCGAGGATTCGCCCTTGAAAGAGCAAGAGCAAGTTGCTGGTACGTCCATGAGAAAAGGCAAAGATACCATCGCAATTATGGAAGGAGTCGAACCAGATTTAGATAACCCATACGTTGCTCCACTGGCGTACCAACCTCCAATACCGTTTCCTCAATGGTTGGTGAGCAGTAAGAATGAAGAATGAGTTGGTAGATTTGTAGAGGGTCTCAAGAAGCTTGACATCAACATCCCATTCCTGGAAGCCCTCCAAAAGATGCCTAATCACGCCAAACTCATCAAAGAGGTTCTTTCCAAAGGGAGGCATATCGAAGAGAACGAGAAGGTAGCACTCAACGAGGAATGCAGTGTAATTCTTCAAAACACGCTGCCCCCAAAGATGAAGGACCCTGGAAGCTTCTCCATTCCATGCACAATAGGTAATCTTGAAATTGAAAATGCTTTGTGTGATTTAGGAGCAAGCGTGAGCATCATGCCACACTCGGTTTTCAAGCGGATGGACTTCGGGAATCTCAAACCTACAAAGATGTGTCTACGCCTCGCGGATCGTTCGGTAAGATATCCGGTGGGAATTATTGAAAATGTTCCCACCAAGTTAGGTAAGCTTTGTATACCCACTAACTTTGTTGTACTTGATATTGAAGAGGATGCTAGGATACCTATTATTCTTGGTAGACCTTTCTTAGCTACTGCAGGTGCCATGATAGACGTACAACAAGGAATGCTTTCCTTATGCGTCGGAGATGATACGATCGAATTCAACCTGTCCAGCCCCATGAATGGACCCTTATCCAAGGAGTCTTGTCTTAGAGTGAATTCGCCAGACGAGTTAACAAAAGACACGCATGATCAAGTAAGTGCTTCTGACACTCTTGTACGATATTTAACACGAGTTTTCGATAATGCAGGATATAAAGACGACGGAGCCAAGCTGTACACAAAATTCATGAGTGCTATTGCAGCACTAGGAGACGCCCCACATGAGGAGATACCACAGGAAATGCACGCTGGTTTCACAGTGGAGAAGACGTCCAAACTTGAGCCCGAGCCACCTCCGTCTTCTTTTCAGTATGAGTACGTTGAATGCGATAAAATATATCCTGTTGTTATGAATGCTAACTTGGCTGCAGATGATATTAGTAAACAACCCACACGCGTAAAGAAACATTGGAGAGTCAGCTCTTCAATATGTATGCATGGAAATTATACGGAAGACAGCCACGAACCTTCCACCGAAACTCAAAGGAGACTGCACCCGCACTTACAAGAGGTAATGGAAAAAGACATCATAAAACTTTTCAATGCAGATACCATTTATCCAACCTCCGGCAGCGAACGAGTGAAAAGCCACCGAAGAGAACAGAGGAAGAAGACAACGTGCTGGAGCACTAAAGAGCTGGAGCAAAAAATGTGAGCCGGAGCACTAAGGAGCTGGATGCCTTGATTGGGAATGCATGATTAGATTGATTGATTATTGGTTTTGGGAAGCCTTGAGGTGAAACTGTATCCTAGAACGTTTGTTTTATTTCCGAGAACTCGTTAGTTTATCGCTTAGTTATTTCATCTTAAAATCATATTCGTTCGTAGAAAGTTTGATTTATTAGTTTGAGTCTAGTTTGTGTAGCGTAGTCCCTATGGGATCGACACCTAAAGTACTACACAAATGTTGTGCACTTGCGGGTAGTTTTAGGTTAAGTTTGTTTAATTTGGAACACATTAAGTTTTTGGCGCCGTTGCTGAGGATTATTTGTCAACACGTTTTAGATTCGGACATAGGGTCATACTTGTTTGTTTTCCTTTTTATTTTTTTCTTTTTGTTCTTATTACCTAATTGCTTTTACTTTCCTTTGTTGGTGCATGACTAGATCTCACGGTACTTCGAACCTACTTTAGATCGACTCCGAGATTGAGAGAACCTAGAGATAGTTGAAAAAAGGCGAGGAGAAAGGGAGAGCAGAATCGTCCAATCTAGGAGAGATGGAAGACCATAACATTGTATTGGACGGTCATGGACAGCCTCAGTTACCCATTGGTAATGTGGCACAGTTACAGCAACAACAGCTACAACTTCGGCCGCCAGAGCCACAGGCTCCTTCACCACGTCGGCTTTGAGATTATGTGACACCAAACATGAACAACGTCCAGGCTGCAATAAGGATGCCTATTGTTGCTAGAGAACAATTTGAGATCAAACCTGCCATGATCAATATGCTATAATAGAAGGAACACGAAGACCCCCATCAGCACCTCAGAGATTTCCTAGAGCTTTTTGGGACATTCAAGATACATGGAGTTTCGTAGGACCATCACTACCTGGGACCACCTCTCCACTTTATTCCTATCATGGTTCTTCCTTCCCAGCAAGACGGTTCATATGACGGGAGAAATTACCACATTCAGATGCAGAGAGGGGGAAATGTTATTTGAAGCTTGGGGAAGGTTTAAGGATCTACTGTAGATATGCCCTCACCATAGTCTAGAGCAATGGTACGTGATCCAAACTTTCTACAATGCAATCTCAAATGAGCACATAATGACGTTGGATAATGCTACTAGAGGATCATTCATGGATCACAGTTAGAGGAGGCATATGAGCTGATTGATAACCTTGCCATGAACCACACCAAGGGGTACGCCGAACAAGACAAGAGGTCTTTACGCGGTGAACTGCAGAGATACGGAGCATGTAGCTTATCAATGCATGGTGCAAGAGGATATGTAGCATATGAATTATGCCCAGCAGCAAGGTAACATGCAGTTCGGGAACACCTACAACCCGAACTTATCTTACCGGACGACTTAACTTGTTAAGTTCTCAGAATTTCAACAAAAGCCGCAACCGTACCAATAGGGTACCCAACAATTCCACCAAGCTCCTCAACCTCCTCAGGCTTCTTCATCAAGCCTTGATGCGGTAATGCTTGAATTCATTAAGGAGCAAAGGCAGAAACAATCGATTCAAGCAAAACTCAATTCAGATATGGGTGCAACAATTAATGAGCTCAAAACGCATGTGAAGATGCTAGAGAATTCCAAGTGCAACAGGCTGCCTCATCCTCTCAAGGTCTTGGAACACTATCTGGGGAGCCTGATCTCAACCCGAGAGAACACGTGAACGCTATCGCCTAGTGCAACAGGAATGTTATTGAGAACCCATCCCCCAAAGGAAAGTTGCTGGAAAATATCTGAATAAAGGAAAAGACATCGTGAACATAAAAGGGGGTGAACCGGATCTAGAAAATCCATATGTTGCTCCACCGGTGTACAAACTTCCTATATTGTTTCCTCAACGGTTACTGAGCAGCAAAAACAAAGTGAGGTAAGGACGATTTGTAGAGATCCTTAAGAAGCTCCACATCAACATACCCTTTGTGGAAGCCCTCCAACAGTAGCACTTACCCAGAAATGCAGCGCCATTCTTCAAAACAAGTTTTCCCCGAAGTTGAAGGACCCTGGAAGCTTCTCCATTCCATGCACTATAGAGGAGACGTTGACATTGACAAGACCCAATGCGATTTAGGAGCAAGCGTGAGCCTCGTGCCACATTCGGTCTACAAGCGGATTAACTTTGGAGAGCTCAAACCTACCAAGATATCTCTAAAACTCGCGGATCATTCGCTAGGCTATCCGGTGGATATTGTTGAAAATAATCCCACCACGATAGGTATTTTTTGTATAGCCGCTGATTTTGTTGTACTAGACATAGAAGAAAATGCTAGGGTGCCTATTATTTTGGGTAGACCTTTCTTAGCCACTACAGGTGCCATGATAGATGTACAACAAGGGAAGCTCTCTCTACATGTAGGAGATGAGAAGATAGAGTTCAAATTTTCCAGCTCTCTGAACGGACCCTCCTTCAAGGAGTCTTGTTTTAGAGTTGATTTTTTGGAAGACTTGGCCAATGACATGCTTGATCAAGTAAGTATCTCCAATCCTATTCAGAAATGCTTAACAAGAGTTTGCAAGGATGCAAGACTCATAAAAGAAGAAGCGAGGTCTACGTAGAATTCATGAATGCCATGGAAGAGCTACGGAACGACCGAGGGAAGAGATTTAATGAGGCGTCGAGCTAACGACATTAAACAAGCGCTTGTTGGGAGGCAACCAAATGGTAGATTTAGGATTTCTCGTTTTCTTTTAAGAAATAAAAAACGGATGTAGTAGATGTGTTTTCGACATGATTGTTTTTCACACCCGACATTGTTTGGTCAATCACAGAAGAATTTTACGTCTTAGATTGTTAGAACCAGTTAGTTCGAATGTATTCGAATTTACAATTTATAAGCGAATATTAAACAAATATTTAATAGAAAACAACAACAACAACAGCAAAACATACCAAATTTTTCAAATGATCTAGGCCTGCATTTGCAGTGTCCTAAAACAAAAATTTTTGTCCTATTGTCTTGAGGATTCAACGATCACAACAGATTGATCTCTTGTCGAATTTAACTTGTGACTTTCTCAGAATCTTAAGGGTAAACAAATGGTTTTTTCTATGTTTTTCCGAATGATTAGATGATCATTCATATAGATAGTCTCGAGTGCAAGTTAAGAGACGTAATATTGCTTTCAGACGCAAAGTTTTGAAGAGGAGTGTTTGAAGCGCTTGAACAGACGCACCGCTTCATCAAACGCAACATTTCATCACCAACGACCAAATACAAACGGTTGAAAAAAATTTCGCCTGCCGCCTCAAGCATGAAAATACTGAATGTATTTTGTGGGGAAGGAGAAGATGCCCTATTAATTGAGCCTTTGTCGTAATATAAAATCATGGAATTGAGGATAATAAGGAAACAAAATATCTACAAAAAAGGAATTATGTGTTGTGCCCTTGATTATAGTTATGAGAATCCTTGATTGAGATAATTGAGAATCTTTGATTGAAGATGTTAAGATAATTGCCTTGATTGCTATCTTCGCTGATTGCTCTCTTACCCCGATTACGCCCCCTCAAGTTGGTGTATGTAGGTCCGTAATACCCAACTTGGAGCGTAGATAAAGAAATGGTTGATGTCTAAGAGTCTTGGTGAAAATGTCTGCAATCTGTTCGGATGACCGGACATAATATGTCGAAATGAGGCCCTTCTTGAGCTTGTCCCGGATGAAGTGACAATCAACCTCTATATGTTTGGTTCGTTCGTGGAAGACGAAATTGGATGCAATATAGATGGTTTCTTTACTAGCGCAAAACACAGGAACGGGTGTTGAATGAAAAATTCAAAACCCCAACATTAACGCCTTGAGCCATTTGACCTCACAAGTAAGCAAGGCCATAGAATGATATTCGGCCTCCACTGATGACCGAGAGACCGTTGCTTTCTTCTTCGTTTTCCATGCAATCGGACTTTGGCCAAGAAAAACGATGTGCCCTCCCACGGATCGACGTGAAATCGGACATGTAGCCTAGTTGGAATCGAAATATCCACTAAGAGACAAGTCACAATCAGACTTGAGCCAAATGCCTTGCCCCGGTGCCTCTTTGAGATAACGAACAACTCAGAGAGCTTCCTCCCAATGATCTAACTGAGGAGTTTGCAAGAACTGGGACAACACATGTAATGCAAAACTAATCTCTGGCCATGTGTGAGTTAGATATAACAATCGGCCAACAAGACGTCTATACCTCTCCGGATCATCCAAATCATCACTCGGAGAGGAAAGCAATCGGTGATTCTGCTCGAGAGGTGTAGCTGCAGGTTTGCATCCAAGTAGCCCATATTCCGACAATATATCCAAAGTGTATTTTGTCTATGAAAGATAAAATCCGGAAGCATTGTGCGACACTTCGATGCCTAGGAAGTATTTGAGGGGCCCGAGGTCCTTCATGTGAAAGCAATTCCTCAAACATGCTTTGAAAACGTTAATCTCCAAGGTATCATTACCACCGATCAATAAGTCATCCACATAAATTAGCACATGAAGACATGAGAAGTCGTGGGTCAAAGTGAAAAGGGAGTAATCTGACCTTGACTGTAGGAACCCGTAACGAAGAAGTGATGGAGTGAGTTTGGCAAACCAGCACCGTGGGGCTTGTTTCAGCCCGTACAACGATTTTTTCAACTTGCAAACTAGTGAAGAATTAGTTGTAAATAGCCCTTGCGGTAGTCGCATATAAACTTTTTCTTGTAAATCTCCATGTAGAAAGGCATTGTGTACATCCATTTGATGCACATGCAAATTGCGAGCAGCCGCAACATCAATAAATAGGAGAACTATTGTTAATTTCACAACCGGGGAAAATGTATCATCATAATCAATGCCTTCTTTCTGTTGATTCCCGAGAATAACCAAGCGAGCTTTATGTCTTTCAATGGACGTTGAAGTTGTATTTCAACTTGTAAACCTAGCGGCACCGAATCGATCGTTTTCCTAGTGAAAGTGGAACCAAGTCCCAGGTATGATTCTGATCAAGTGCCCGTAGCTCGGCCTGCATTGCCTCCGACCTTCTAGAGATTGAGATGCTTGCTGATAAAAGAGAGGCTCGACTCCTGCATACACTGCTGCGAGAAAGGCTTGATATTGAGCCGATAAATTATCACATGAGACAAAATTGGCTATAGGATAAGGAGTGGTACCTGAAGGCTGATGTGGAGTGTTGGGTCGAATGCGAATGGGGTCTTGAGCTTGGAGAGGGCGTTGCCAAAATTGTGCTGAGTAAGTAGCAAAGTCTTGTAATTTCGTCGAGGCTTTGCGCACCCACTGACCTCTGCCTAGAACGACCGTAGTGTCTGTAGGCGTTATATTCTGTTCAGCACGATCGTGTCGACTGGTGGCACGATCATGTTGTTTCTCGTTACCCAAACGAGGTTCATCACGCGGTGGAGAACGATCGTGTAGATGAGGAACACGATCATGCTGACTCTCGGCGTTGATAGTCAAGTCGGTCGTGTTAACGCCCCCTGTTGTCAAACGGTCCTCTGTGTTGTCGGCTTCCTTCCGATCTCGGTCAAAATCGTCCCAAACAGCCGCTGACACAGTATTTCTCGGTTGATCATCAGTAGTACCACCAGTGATATTGGTATCCTGGAAATGAAATTGATCTTCGAAGAAAATAACATCCCGGGAGACAAAAACCTCTGAGGTCATCAAATCACATACCTTCCACCCTTTTTGCATCAAAGGATAACCAATGTGGACACATTTCTGCCCCCGCGACTCAAACTTATCTATTGGCCACCTCCCTTTGTGTGCATAACAAAGAAAATCGCGTGTGTTGATCCGATCAAGCATCGGTACTTCTTCGTGAAGAATCTCGTAAGGAGATTTTCCTTCATGCAAAACAGACGGAGTTCGATTAATCAAATAAGCAGCTGCAAGAAAACATTCGCCCCAAAACCATTTCGGGAAATTGGCTTGGAACATGAGTGCTCTAGCAACGTTCATAATATGGCGGTGTTTTCTTTCCACTCGCCCATTTTGTTGAGGTGTGTATGCACATGATGTCTGATGGAGTATGCCCATGTCATTGAAGAAAGCCTGCAAAGCAAGAAATTCACCCCTGTTGTCTGACCGCACAACCTTGATGACCTTATCAAATTGTTGTTTAACCATAGCGCAAAATGTTGGAATCAGCCGCTTGAATTAACTTTTCGCTGTCATTCGATAAACCCAAACAACACGAGAGCGATCATCAACATCTGTTAGAAAATAATGAGAACCACAAGATGATGACAAATGATACGGTCCACATACATCGCAATGGACTAAATCAAAACATCCAGCAGCTTTATTGTCACTATCCGTGAAACGAGGCCTTGTTTGCTTTGCCCGAAAACAAACATCACACGGATCTTTATTATAAAAAACAACAACACTTGGCAAAAAACTTAGAACTCGGGTCGGAAGGATGACCAAAACGCCGGTGCCACAAATCACTAGGAGATAAACTAACTGCTTTGCATGCTCGGATGTTGACAACCCCCTTAAACTTGTAGATCCCATTGCATTCTTCACCCGCTCTAATCAGGGTCCTCGTAGTCCGGTCCTGAATCAGACACAGTTGATTGGTGAACAAAACCGTATAATCATTGTAACGCAGCAGTTTTGCAATCGAGATGAGGGTGCAGTTTAATCCAGGAACGTATAGCACATTTCTCAGAGAAAAACGATTTTCGAAGTGCATTGTGCCTGATTTTGTAGCCATTGTCGTGTGTCCATTGGGCAGCCCAACGGGACACGCGACAAGATCAACAACATCAACCAGCAACTCAAGGGTACTAGTCATGTGATGAGAAACGCCAGAATCTAAAAGGAATTCGGTGTGGCTTGAGCAAGCTTAGCAATGTTGACCATTGTTCATCGTTGAACCCGGGTAGGCTTTGGCGTTCCACTGCGGCAGTCGGTTGGGTTCTCGTCGAGGATCCTATGGTCTGTGCAGCATTTGCACGCACGCCAGTTGGTCACACACATCCAAAGTTGCCCGTGTTGTGCTGAGCTCCGGCCGCGTTCGTCTGCCCCGTTCGGTTTCTGTTTCACGGTCCATCACCATTCTTCCATGGTTGTTCGTCCCACCACTCCGGGAAACCGTGAAGCAGAAAGCAGCTTGATATGTCATGCCCATTGCGCTTGCAATGAGTACATAAATGCCTTTTATCCTTCGTCGAATTCGCTGCACCGTTGGAGAATTCTGCTTGTGCGGTGTATCCCACGATCTCAACACGGTCCTCATGCAGTCGTGAGACAGTGTGTTGGTGCTCTTCTTGAATCACCATTGAATAAACGCTTTTGAGATTAGGCAGCGGATCCATACTCAATATACTAGATGAGATAGTCCCAAACCGAGTGTCGTCAAGACCAAGCAGGATGAAATTGACTCGCCCGTTTTCTTTGTCACGAAGTAATTCCGTGAAAAGTTCTCCACATCTTCACAGCCCACACATGCATGACCGGATGGGCTTGTAAGCATCAAGCTCATCCCATAATTTCTTCAACATGCCGAAGTAGATCTGAACTGAGTGACCATGTTGTTTGCACGCCATCAACTCCGAGCAGATTTGATACACTCGTGGACCATTGCCAACAGAAAACCTGTGCTTCAAATCACTCCACAGCACATGAACTTCTTCGACAATTGAGATTATAGATCGGAGTTGTGGCTCGATAGTGTTGAAAATCCATTCGACTAGCATTGAATTCACAGGTCCCCACTCTGTGAATTCAACAGTGTCTGGATCTGGATGCTTGATTGTACTGTTGATGAAACCAAGCTTTCGCTTGATATTTAGCACGTTTCGTACGTGCTTAGCCCACTCCTGATTGTTGGAGTACCCTCTCAGCTGGATCGGGGTGATAACGGTGCCTGACCCCTCTGATAGGTAAAGGTAAAACAACGAATACACAGGCAACTCTCGGCTCCTTGCGGATGTGGAGCCAAGGGTGCAGACATTTGCGGTTGCTCCCACAGCAGGAGTTACAACAGGCACTTCATTACTCATCTTTCAAGGAATTTCATCGGAAACTTCGCACCGAAAATAACTTCGGTGGAGTTGTAAGATATGCCGAAAATAACATCGGCAAAATAAGAAGGAGAAAATTGAGCACTAAGGCTCTGATACCCTGAAAATACTGAATGTATTTTGTGGAGAAGGAGAAGATGCCCTATTCATTGAGTCTTTTTTCGTAATATATGCACATGGATTTGAGGACAATAAGGAAACAAAATATCTACAAAAAAGGAATTATGTGATGTGCCCTTGATTGTAGTTGTGAGAATCCTTGATTGAGATAATTGAGAATCCTTGATTGAAGATGTTGAGATAATTCCCTTGATTATTATCTCCGCTGATTGTTCTCTTACTCCGATTAAAGCAAGAGCCCCAAAGTCCAAGGTCCATCTTTTGATATTATATATATATAGCCTATTACAATGTACATTTTATTGTTCATTTGATATTTTAATTTTTGTATTTATGAACATTTATATAATATTTATTTATTATCTTAATTTCCAATGTGAGACTTCATTAATGCAATGCACATGTGCAAAGTATGTACCCCACGTAAGCCTACACATAATATGCTTGTTCATATGATGTAATCCACCATTGTAGCACTAACCAATTTTTTACTTTGTGTTTAATAGATTGCATAGATGAAATCATATCTTTTGGTGAAGTTGGGGATGTCCTTTAACCAGGTTGAAATATGTCTCTGATAATAGGTGTACTTGGTCCTTCATTTTTCTATGTTTTGTTTCCTTTTCATGCAGCAACAACAATGTTACGTGTATTAAAATTGCATATGAGCTTGATTAATGTATCTATGAGAGTGATAAAATCTTTCTCGTATTTATCTGTCAGTTATTTTAAGTCTGAATGTCCCATGGTAACCTTTCATTGTAAACTATATCAACTCAAAATTTTGGTAGTTAAAGATCCCATAAAAACTTCTTTCGGGGAATGGACTAAACTATATCAATTTTCTAAGCTGTCATTTATTTTGTGATGGACATATTTCTTATGTAAGTTTACTATCTCCAATACATGGCTCGTCTATATATTGTTTAATACTTTAATTATAATTGTTTATTCAATGCAAATTTGGTAGTACTTAAGCAAATTTTATTTAGATAAGAATTTTGCCTTAGTTGTCGAATTCAAATAGAAGTATGCTATCTTTCGATTACAAAGCCTGCTTCAACAAAAATGTCTTCTGTAGAAACTTTGCTTCTCAATGGGATAACTCTATAAAATGCATTGATTACTATGTTTTTCCATAAATGTAGTTTGACCGGTGGTATTCTTCTCAAATTAGTTTATGTTTCAATGCTGCAATCTTCAAACAATTTCTCCATTAATTTGAGAAACATAGTGTGCAAAAAGAAGTCGACCTTCGATTGAATTGCTTCAACCACAAACCAGGAGTCCCCGTATAGCTAGACTTTGCATGAATCTGCCAGTGGAACACCATCTATTATTCAACATATAGGTATCAAATTTCTGCAATTATAGTTTAACATGAAGACAATATTTATACATGATTTCAAAATATTTCTACAATTTGAGACAACGTTTCTGGGTTTCAGGTTACAATGATAGCGGTGATCCCATTTACAATTGCAATCATATTTCACATATATGGTACGTACCATGAAAGAAAAGAAAAAGAAAAAGGGAGACTTGACACCAAAATTTTCGTTATGTCATATATCGTTATATAAAAATTCTTCCACCACCACCATATTTACAAGCTCTTAGCACAAAGACTGCAAACATTTTAAGCAAGATATACAAACATATAACATGATATTTATTTTACATCAATGGGAGGCAAAATTGAAACCTCAATAAATACTAGATGTCATCCATGATCAAAATTATCATAGAATTGAAAATTTATTGTTTGGTGGTGGTGAACAAGTAAAATTTGCACAATTTTATATTCAGGATACAGAATATGAGGTTGAACATAGCATCAATGCAATAAACAGAGTTCAATTGGATAAATCACGCCAACAAAATGCTATCAAGTAAGATATAATTTACAATTTTAAAAAAAATAGACTAGTGTAGTCCTCACGTAAAAGTCTTTCGTATGGAAAGAGATATATTATTTATGTGAACATATTGATATGAAATTGCAACTTATTGAATCTCAAGGAAAATGTGCTAGACTTTATAATATACCACATACATCACAAGTAGAAGCTATCTTAGTTGGTGAGTTTGATGAAGCTTTACAGTCACACAATATTATTGTTGAAAAAACATAATATCGATTTATACGTATTACTGAGCTTCATTCATCACATATACCTCCAATACCTCTATTATTTTTTTATAGTAACATTAGATACCATACTAGTCTTGATTTAAGACCATTGATTTCGCTT
Source organism: Gynandropsis gynandra (assembly GCA_036759665.1). Classification (NCBI taxonomy): domain Eukaryota; kingdom Viridiplantae; phylum Streptophyta; class Magnoliopsida; order Brassicales; family Cleomaceae; genus Gynandropsis; species Gynandropsis gynandra. Next base: position 18,502,010 of record CM071863.1, read on the forward strand.
TCAGAAAAACCAAAAACATGTTAATTTGATAGAATTTTTATGGCCTACATATTAAAAAAAAGACGTATGAATCAAAACAAATTCCAATAATTTGATTTCGATGGTTTTGTATGGTTGAATCTGAAAGGATTTTCTATATTAAAAATAACCACACTCATATGTGTTGTGAAAATTATGAAGCTATACAATCAGCTATTGAAGTTAGGAATAATTCATCATCCGTAGTTGGAGGCGGGATTATACTACCTACTTTTTTCATGGAAAAGTTTGTTATATATGAGACCCAATTATTTAGATGTAATGACATTTTGCAAAAATCTTAGCTATTCTAATTTGTTTGTTACATGTACATGCAATCCTAAATGGTCTAAACTTCAAAGTGTTGGGTTGATTTGGGCTGCGGAAGCGGGTTTTATCAATCCGAATATGAGATCTAGTATTTTAAATAAGTATGGTCCACCTTTTCTTTTTATTGATGTAACTATTTTGCCTCTCATCGAAGTAAATATGAACATCATGTTGCACACATGTGTATGTTGTTTAAAATGATGAATTTTATTGTAATCTCTGGATAAAGCGTTATTCGAATCTAACATTTTGGGTAGTGAATTTTTTCTTGTAAATGGAACATTAAAAATTTGGGAGATAACTTGTCTTGTTCTTTATTGATTCTTTCATCACAATATATATATGCATTGAAATATATTCAACATTGGTTGAGATTACATATATCATTGTATCTTACAAAATATAAATATTAATATTCATCGTTGGAATTGGCTATTATCTCATCAAAATAATATTTACATCATATTTTTAGTAAAGTAATACCATAGATTTGATTTGGTGGAGAATGAAGCAATAACATATTGTTTTAGTAATTTGACAACATGAGGACTTTGTGTTTCTAGTTCAACAAATGTATGCAAAGAATGTTGGTGTGGCATAATATCAAAGATATCCACGTAGGGCTGAAGTGTTTCACGTCAAACCTCGTGAAAATAATTATTAAATAGAAAAGACGAAGAAAAGACAAATTTGTCTTTAATTTTCAGACGTGAAAAAACACACATTCTAGCAGTTTTTCGACGTGAAAACCTATTTCAAAGTTAAGAGCAAGGAATACGAGGTAACTTCAAACTTGAGAGGAATTGATTTGATGTTGGCAAGAAGGAAAATTCAAGTTGAGACAAAGGAAATGGCTAGAATCACCAGTGAAGAAGACGGGAGGAGTCAATCTTCAATGGCATCAATAAGTGTAAGTAGATCTATTTCTAGAGTTTTGCAGGCTATTGAGTCGCAAAATTGTTTATTGATTTGACATGGGTGTGAGTGTCAGTGAGTCGGTTGAGTCTCAGTCAGTCGCTTGAGTCTCGGTGAGTTGGTTGAGTCTCAATGAGGCGGTTGAGTCTCAGTGAGGTGGTTGAGTCGTAAGGGTTGATCGAGTCTCATTGAGTCGCAAGGGTCATAGGAGTTGCATGACCATCTTTGACTCAAGCGACTCATTGGGTCTCAATGGTCACTTGAGTCGCAAGGTGATCGTCTCGTTTTCACACGTATTTCTCGTATGATTTGATAGATGTTTATGATATAGATGCGATGTTTACGTATGATTTCATATTTGTTTTACTCATTTTTGCGTTTTCGTATCCTTACAGGTTTTAATGCAAATTCGGGTCATTTCGAACCTAAGGAACGTACACGCGACAAAGTGCTATCATCAAGTGTTGTAATTGAGCAAATGGGACGAGAAACGAGGCAAGACAACAAACTGCACGACCAACACAATGCATAGCAACTTTTTTGCACGACCGGGCTCATCAATGAGCATGCATGCCCGATCGATCAATACTCATTTGCACGACCGGGCACATCATCCACAGCTCGAGCACGACCATGCACCCATTCCTACTCGACCGGGCTCTTTACACAACAATCTTCCCCGAATGTTAAGCACAGCCCGAGCTCCTATGTTGCACGATCGGGCAACACAAAGAGGAACCTACATGACCAGGCTCATCCTCTTGCATGGTCGGGCACCAGCTTCAGAGACTTGCAGCACGATCAGGAACACCTTGACGCGCGGTCGGACGTGAAGATAGACCTGCAGCACGAGAAAAAAGGAAATATTTTAACCGACTGAAAACAAAAGGAAAGACCACGGGAAAGAATGGAAAAGCATGGACAAAGGGGAAAGAAGAAGAAAAAGAAAGATAATAGAAGAGGAAAGAGGATATACAATCGTTTTATAGACATTACAGACGTTAGAGAGAGACAGACACAGACAGTTGCAAAGAGACACACTGAGAAACTTGCAGAGGAGACATTCAAGATTATTGAATATCGAATAGGGACTTTGGTTTCGTTTGTTTTTCTATGTTCCTTAAACTATCTATTTCGATTAATTTTCTTTCGAATGAATGAGCGAGTAGTCATTTTGTTCTAGGAGAAGGGACCAGAACCAGTTTTGATTTATCTTTGAATGCAATTTCCCATTTTCATTTATCTATTCTTTGTCTGAGTGCTTCATTGACTTGTGTTTGTGAATGGCCATGTAGATGCATGTTTTAAGAACTTAGGTGAAGGATCAAAAGGAGAATTCTAATTCAGGATAATCAAGTTTAGAACAATCAAGGTTCGGCCACGAAAGTAGGGTAGCAGTGGTTGAGGGTAAAACGGATGAATCGCATAACTTATAGGTTTAGCTTAAGGTGTCAGCCACAAAAGTAGGGGATAACTTGACTAGATCATGTGTCTATGCCTCGAGAGAGGGTAGATATCATATTAGGATCATCTGCCTTAGATAACATAATTGGGATTGCATGATTAGATAGGTTGATTGTTGATTTCGACAGTCTTGTGGTGAAACCGGATTCCTAGAACGTTTGTCTCACTATTAAGAACTGGTTAGTTTATTTGTTTTTAGTATGTCATTCTCAAAACCCATATTTCGTTCGTTTGCAAGTTTGATTCGTAGTTTGAGTTTAGGTTGTGTTGCAGAGTCCCTGTGGGATCGACACCTAAAGTGCTACACACGTGTTGTGCACTTGCAGGTAGTTTAGGTTAATATTTAATTAACTTTGAATCACATCAAGTTTTTGGCGCCATTTCCGGGGACTATTGTCAACACGTCTTAGATTCGAGCCTAGAGTTATTCTTGTTTTGTGTTTTCTTTTTGTTTTCTTTTCTTTCGTTCTTTCTACCTAAATCATTTTTATTTGTCATTCGCAGAGCCGTCAGATCAACGAGAGATGGATAATCAGAACGACCATGGACATATGCAGAAACAACAACTCACACCGCGAGAACCTCATGCTCCTCCACCACGTCACCTTAAAGATTACGTGGTGCCGAATATGAACAACGTACAAACAGCCATACTGATGCCTGCTGTTGCTAGAGAGCAGTTTGAAATTAAGCTGGCGATGATCAACATGCTTTATGAGAAGCAATCCATGAGTGGAAATCAAGAGGATCCCCATCAGCACCTCATCGACTTCCCAGAACTTTCCGGTACATCTAAGATACACGGAGTCTTGGAGGATGAGATCTTACTGCGTCTCTTCCCCTTCTCAATTGGGGGACGAGCAAAAACATAGCCGCAATCGTTCCGGCTGGTTCAGTCGCTACTTGGGACCAGCTCTGCACACTGTTCTTATCACGGTTCTTTCCTTCGAGTAAGACGACTCAGATAAGGGGAGAAATAACGACATTTAGATGTAGAGACGGAGAAACGTTGTTTGAGGCGTGGGACAGATTTAAGGATCTTCTACAGATGTGTCCACACCAAGGTCTCGAGCAATGGTATGTTATCCAAACTTTCTATAACGGAATCGCAGACGAACATCGAACGACGTTGGATAACGCTGCTAGAGGATTGTTTATGGATCTGAGCGTTGAGGAGGCATACGAGCGGATAGATAACCTCACGGTGAACCAAACCATGTGGTCCACACCGAGAGGTACGCCTCACAGCACTCGACGCCTATATGAGCTGAATTAGAGCAGAGCAACGGGTAATGCAGCAAACGCTATGTACTGCGTGAATTGCGGAGATACAAAAAAACATGGCTTATTAATGCACGCTGCATGAGAACGTGGAACATATGATTTACGCCCAACAACAAAGAAATGCACAGTTCGGAAATACCTACAACCTGAATTGGAGGAACCACCCAAATCTTCCGTTTCGAACGACTCAACCGGTGAAGTATTCGGGATTTTAGCAAAGACAGCAAATCTACCAGCAAGATAACCAACAATTTCAGCATGATCAGCAAGTTCCGCAAGCTCCTCAACCTCCTCAACCCCCTTCGTCAACCTTGAGGCTGTAATGCTCGAATTTATCAAGGAGCAAAGGCAACAATAATCAACTCAAGCCAAATTCAATGCGGATGTGGGGAAAGTGATCAATGAGCTCAAAACTCAGATAGAATCCTTGAGAAAGCATGTGAAGAGCTTAGAGAACTCCGTAGCACAGCAAGCTGCCTCATCCTCTCGTAATCCCGGACAGCTTCCAGTAAAACTCGATCTAAATCCAGAGAGTACGTGAACGCTATTACCGTGTGCAACACTGATATGATTGAGCATTCATCCTCCAAAGAGCAAGACCAAGTTTCTGGAACGTCTATGAGAAAAGGCAAAGGTACCATCGCGATTATGGAAGGCATCAAACCAGATTTCGACAAACCATACATTGCTTCATCGGCGTACCAACCTCCAACACCGTTTCCTCAACGGTTGGCGAGCAGCAAGAATGAAGAAGGAGTGGGTAGATTTATAGAGGGCTTCAAGAAGCTTTACATCAACATCCATTCGTGGAAGCCCTCCAAAGAATGTCTAATCATGCCAAACTACTCAAGGAGGTTCTTTCCAAGGATGAGCGTATCGAAGAGAGTGAAACGGTAGCACTCACCGAGGAATGCAACACCATTCTTTAAAACACGCTGCCCTCGAAGTTGAAGGACCGCAGAAGCTTCTCCATTCCATGCACAATAGGTAATCTTGATATTGACAATGGTTAGTGTGATTTAGGGGCAAGCGTGAGCATCATGTCACACTCGGTCTTCAAGCGGATGGACTTCGAGAATCTCAAACCTACAAAGATGTCTCTACGCCTCGCGGATCGTTCGGTAAGATATCCGGTGGAAATTTTTGAAAAAGTTCCCACCAAGGTATGTAATCTTTGCATTCCCGCTGATTTTGTTGTACAACAACGAAAGCTTTCTTTACGTATCGGGGATGAGACGATAGTGTTTAACTTGTCTAGCACTATGAACGAACCTTCCATCAAGAAGTCTTGCCTTAGAGTCAATTCACTTGATGAGTTAGCGAAAGATACGCTTGATCAAGTAAGTGTTTCCGATCCTCTTGTAGGATACTCAACACGAGTTTGCGAAGATGCAAGATTTACCAACGAAGGAGTCGAGCTGTACACGAAATTCATGAGTGCTATTGCATCACTACGAGACGCCCCATGTGAGGAGATACCACACGAAACACATGCTGATTTCACAGTGGAGAAGGCGCTCGAACTTGAGCTCGAACCTCTTCCTACTTCTTTTTGGTATGAGTACATTGAAAGCGATAAAACATATCCTACTATTATAAATGCTAACTTGAGTGCAGACGAGATGAGGAAACAACCCACTCGCGTAAAGAAGCGTAGGAGAGTCAGCTCTTCAATATGTACGCACGGAAATTCTACGGAAGACAGCCATGAACCTTCCACCGAAACTCAAAGGAAGCTCTAACCCCATTTGAAAGAGGTAATGGAAAAAGAAACCATAAAACATTTTGATGCAGATATCATTTATCCAACCTCAGGCAGCGAACGAGTGAATCCCAAGCATGACTTGCCAAAGAAAGAAGTAGTGACTAAGGGATGGCACGACAAGAAGATCCTACCTCATGACTTCCAACTACGTGATTTAGTTCTATTTATCCATTTTCGTCCTATGTTTTTCTCGAGCACCCTACCGTCCCATTGGCCTGATCCTTTTTCAAGTACGAGAAGTCTTCACAAATGGAGAAGTGGAACTATGGAGCGATTCGAGCGAAACTTTCAAAGCTAATGGGCAGCGACTAAAGCTCTACCAAGCTGCTCAACCGATCGAAAGTGGAAACTCCATTTTCCTTTTCGATCCATCCATCACGTACGCATGAGGAATGGAGACGTCAAAGCTTAAAGACGTTAAATAAGCACTTTGTGGGAGCCAACCCAGCTCTTTGTTTTCTATTTTTCTTAGTTGTTTAGTTTAAGACTCGGTTAATTTAAAAAACAAAAAAAATACCACCACGAACGTGACTTCACTCCTCTTACCCTCCATCGGAGCTTCACATCGAGGACGCCATTCAATTCAAGTCTATGGGAGCAGCTCACGTTTTTCAGGTGACTTCGTTTCATTTTCTTTTATTTTCTATTTGATTTCGTAGTTTTTAGTTTGTTTTTGCTTTCATGAGTTAGAGTCATCCTAGGCACTCTTCCGGTACCACGTTTTGAGATGAACCCTGAACCTATGATACTTAAAGAGTTGGCCTTTTCCGTGAGATTTTGCATGTTTTAGCTAGGTTCTTCCTTAGCGTTAGAGCTTATTTGCTGGAAAAATAATAGTTCGTAGTTCTTTGGAAATATTAGTGTTGCTTGTGGGAGGTATAGACGAGGTTGCTAGGCTAGTTTATCGTTTATTCTCTCTATCCAAATTGTCATACTTCGAATAGACGATGCTCTACTTCTTTTGATGAGGATTATTAAATCGTATGAAATCAGCTTATTTTGCAGAATAAAGCGTGCACACTAACACTCTGTTGTCGATATAAAAAATGCCTAAAAGGATGATCTAAAATCGATATGAGTGCATCGACCTTGACACTTTTTCAATGGTTTGGGTCTAAGCGGTGGGTTGGCGATCATCTTTCTACATCTTAAGGGCATGGCACAATAAAAATGCCACCTACTTCACTGCACTCTTGAATGAGATTCATGAGTATACCGTCATTGGTAGTCTGGATCTAAGTAGAGGCTGGATCCCTTCAAATCCGACGTCCTAGAAGCCTAGTGTGTCTGCATAACATAAAAAATACATAAAAAGAAGAAGAAAGAAAAAAAAGAGAATAAAGAAAGAAAGAAGCTCAGAAAAGAAACGAGTATCCTCAATTGTTCTACGTTTAGCATTTGTCTGAAGTCTTGTTTGGTGGACAGGGTTACGGTGGCTTGTTTAGTTTTCCTTCGATTTTCTTTCTCATAGGCAGCCTTGGTGAACCTAGGATGAACACTGAAAATTTAATAAGGCCAAATTTGCTCTCGACTTGCTAGTTGATCGGTTAGGTTTGCTTTAGCGGTATTTCTAGGAGAAAGGGGAATTCTCGGTTTTTATATACCCCATGTGTTCCATGTTTACGTTTTCTTAGGGACAAGAAAACATTCAAGTCTGGGAGATTTTGATCATCTTGTTTTTACACGTATTTGTCACATGATTTTATAGATGTTTATGATATAGATGTGATGTTTACATATGATTTTGTATCTGTTTTACTCGTTTTCGTGTTTTTGTATCCTTAGAGGTTTTGATGCAAATTCTGGTCATTTCGAAGCTAAGGAACGTACACAGGATAAATTGCTATCATCAAGGATTGTAACAGAACAAAGGGGACGAGAAACGAGGCAAGAGAACAAACTGCACGACCAACATAATGCATAGGAGAATTACCGAAAGGAGAATTCTAATTCCGGATAATCAGTTTAGAACAACCGAGGTTAGGCCACGAAAGTAGGGTAGCATCGGTTGAATCACAAAACTTATGGATTTAGCTTAAGGTGTCAGCCACGAAAGTAGGGGATAACTTGACTAGATCACGTGTCTATGCCTCGAGAGAGGGTAGATATAAAATTAGGATCGTCTACGTTTGATAATTTAATTGGGATTGCATGATTAGATAGGTTGATTGTTGGTTTAGGTAGTCTTGTTGTGAAACTGGATTCCTAAAACTTTTGTCTCACTGTTAAGAACTCGTCAGTTTATTTTTTTTTTAGTATTTCATTCTCAAAACCCATATTTCGTTCGTTTGCAAGTTTGATTCGTAGTTTGAGTTAGATTGTGTTGCATACTCCCTGTGGGATCGACACCTAACTTTGAATCACATCACAAGGGTCGTTTGAGGCGCATGGGTCGGTTGAGTGTCATTGAGTCGCAAGGGTCATTTGAGTCGCATGGGTCGTTTGAGTCGCATGGGTCGCTTGAGTCTCATGGGTCAATTGAATCAGAAGGGTCGGTTGAGTTGCATGAGTCGCTTGAGCCGGTAGAAGTCTAATGTATTTTTAATTGATCATTTTGCAGGTGCTGCCAAAGTCGAAGTTTGTGTATGAATTGAAGCACATGGTCATGCTGCCAAAGATCACAACCAAGTGTTATCTTCACGAGACAATAACAAAGCTGAGAGGAATCTTAGATTAGTATGAGTTGCATTACTTCGAGAAGGAGTCACAATTTAGGCATTTATTCCATTTCCAATGTGAGTTCACATTGACGAAGGTTCAAATGTCTATCCTACTAAATCACTTTGTGATTGTACGGGACAAGAAGGAGTTCTGGTTTGTCTTAAACGGTGTTCCCATCTGGTACTCTATAGTGGAGCACGCACTAATTTTCGGATTGAAATACAGACAATATCCCAAAGGATGGGAGTCCAAAAGGGGTGATACATTCAAGTTGTAGAATTTCGACGTGCAAAGGTGACCCCCGCACAAGTCAATGAAAAGCTAGTGAAGGCGAAGAAATTTGACGACCGGATGAGGTTGGCAACTTGGATGTTGTTGGCGCAAGTTATGGATCACAAGCCTTCATCAGAAAAATTTATCAGCCATGATCTCATTGACATGGTTGATACTTGGAATTTTGTGAAGGCTTTCCATGGAGGCTTTACACATTCGAGAAGATTGTGGATACTTACCGCAAGCACGTTAATTGGGAATCATCGAAACCAAAATGGTATTGTGGTGGTTTCATGATCCCACTAATGGTAAGATGTATATATTATTCAAATCACTTGAATGTTTTCGTACTTTTTGTATTCTTATCATTTTGTTTTAATGTTTCAGTTACTTCAATTCGAAACCATCCTTAGTTTGGGCGGAAATGGATGGTATGTTGATGTTATGGATGCAGATCCATCATGCCCAAGGATTTGCAAGAAGAGGGTTAAATCCAGTTTTAACCCGAAGTATGTAGACATGATAAGGTAGATCGAAGATTCTAAGGTAACAATTACACAAGCGTCACAAGTCTAACAAGGGTCACAAAGGGTCATAATGGTTATTTTTTGTTTTTGCAGAATATTCGAAGTATTCTTTGTGCTGAACACGAAGATGAAGCTTTACTTTTTGATCTGAAGGATTATGAGGGATGCAACGATCCCGAAATTCCGATATGAATGGAACATCTACGTAGAAATCCGAAGGGTATTTGTTGAGAGGACATCCGTAAGCAATAACTGCTGACGCGAAAAACAGCTCTCGGTGATCAAAAGAATGAGAAAGGAAAGGGGACTAAGAGAAAATATTCAAAATTCAAAATAAAAAAATAAACATATTCAAAATTCAAAACTCAAAATAAAAAAATAAACCTGAGATATAATGCTTCGATACGATCTATGTATGAAGTCTCGGGTCAACAATTAGGAAAACAGAATTGAGTCATGGCATCATTAAAAACTCGGTTTTAGAAAACGATGTGGGACAAAACCAACGGTGGAAAAAAGGCACACACAAAACACTTACCCTAATTGTTGATGCGAGACGTGCTTCGGCTTGTAGTATGATTCGGATGTCGGAACTTCATTGTGGACTCGAGCACTCATCTTGAACTTGCAGGACCGTGAGATTTCCAACGATAGCGTCCTTGAGCGTCCTAGCTTTAGAACAGGTCACGGGACCTATATGTATGGTTAAAGCATCCTCCTCTCTAGCCCTAGCATGGGTCACGAGATCAACGTCCTTCTTTCTCTCCTTAGGACGGGTCACACCCGCCTTTCTCTCCTTCAGATCAGCATGGTTGCGTTCTCTTCAGCATGGGTTCTGTCCTCCTTTGCATGGGTTGCGTCCTCCTCGGCACGGGTCGCGTCTTCTTCGCTCGCCACGGCAGAGGTCGTTTCCTCCTTTCTTGCCTGAGCTCAGGTCACAGGACCTTCTTGTAAAATTGAGGCGTTCTCTTCATGCTCGAAATCCTCGACGTTGTCCATGATCATATCATACCCTCGCTCTTGGAAAGGATTTGTCCTCAAATCTGTTTGATCTGTGCCAAAAGGCACCAAACAGTAACATTAAAACTGGAACTCACATTATACTTACCTTGCAAGTCGAGTTGATAAGCGTTATTGCTGATTCTTTTGGTCACTGTGAAAGGTCCATTGATGTGGGGCATCAACTTTGATTTCCTCTTGTTCGGGAATCGCTCCTTTCGCAAACGAATCCGCACTTGGTCACCGGGTTCGAAAATCATTCGCTTCTGTCCTTTGTTTGCCTGCTTTGCATAGAGTTTTGTTTTCTCCTCTATGTTCTTCCTAGCTTTCTCGTGGATCTGCTGTACAATTTTAGCTTTATTTTCTCCATCCAAACTAACTCAATCACTCGAAGGTAACGACATTAGATCCAAAGGTGAGGCGAGGTTGAACCCGTACATGATTTTAAGCGGGGAATATTTGAAAGCAGAATGTACAACAGGATTATATGAAATTCAGCATGCGATAAAAAACCTTCCCATGTTTTTATGTTCTTTTAAACCATTGCACGCAAGAGTGTTCCTAAGGTTCGATTAACTACCTCGGTTTGACAATCAGTTTGCGGAAAAAACGTAATGGAAAACAATATTTTAGTTCATAGCTTGGAACATAGAGTCTTCCAAAAATGAGTAAGGAACTTCGTATCTTTAACCAAAACTATCGTCCTAGGCATTCCATGCAACCTAACTACTTCCTTAAAGAACAAATTTGCTACGTGCAATGCATCATCCATTTTGTGGCTGGCTATGAAATGTGACATTTTAGAAAATCTATCAACAACAACAAAGATTGAGTCATTTCCATTCTTAGTTCTAGGCAAACCAATTACGAAATCCATAGATATGTCATTCCAAGGGTGAGTCGGGATTGGTAGAGGGGTATACAAACCGTGGGGTTGAACTTTGTACGTTGCGTGTTTGCATGTGATGCATCTTTCACAAATTCGCTCAACGTCTCTCTTCATGTGCACCTAGTAGAAGAGATCCTGTAATATCTTAAGCGTTCTCGCAATCCCGAAATGACCCATAAGATCACCTCCATGAGCTTCTCTACCAAACAATTCTCGCATAGAACAATTAGGCACGCATAATCGGTCATCATAAAACAGAAAGTCGTTTTGCCTAAAGTAACGACCTGATGCAAACTTTTCACACGTTTTGTGCACTTCTCTGAACTCCAAATCAGATGCATATATCTCTTTAAGTTTTTCAAATCCTAGCAACTTAGAATCTAAAATAATTAGTAGGGCATACCTTCAGGATGGGGCTTCTATTACGATGTTTCCTTACCTTTCTTGTACTGGAGCGATTCGTGGTCGATATATATATCAAACTCCTTTGAACAAAGATAATGCTACCACATTTGTAACTCCCTAGTCTCTACCGGGTTTGGTACTATAAGCTGGCTGATTTGGAAGTGTGGCTCTGGAATGAAGTCTATTTGATGTTCGATGTCACGTATAGGAGGTAATTCCGTAGGGTTGTCTTCAAGTAAAAACACCTTTATAAGTCTGCATTAAAGAAATGATCCCACTCGGCAGCACCGGCGCAAGGTTAGTCAAGCTCGAAAGAGCTTCCTTAAACACGAATAATAAAACCGATTGACTATAGTGAAGAGATTTCATAATCCCACCCAATTTAGCGCAGAAGTTTGATGGCTTTATTACACGTTCTTCCTTCTGTTTTATGCGCATTTGATCTTGCTGCACTTCTCTTTGCGTCAAATGAATAATAATGGGTTTCCTACCATTAAACTTGAAAAAATGCTGGTTAGTAGAACCGTCATGTATTACCTTATGATCCGATTGCCACGGACTACCGAGAAGGGTATGGCTCGCATCCTTGGGAAGAACGTCACACAAGATCTCATCCTCATATGTTCCAATGGTGATAGGCACGGCCACTTGGTTGGTCACATTCATTTTGTCGTTCTCATGGAGCTATTGTAGTGTATAAGGCCTCGGGTGCTTCTTGACCTTTAACCTGAGTTCTTCTTCATACTCCTCAGTCAAAGATTCAGATTCCCTCACCATCCTCATGAATAATCATAAATTTCTTGTTCGTACATTCATCCACATAATGATCCATTATGTGATAATTGAAGCACTTGACATCTCGAGTTCTCGATGTAGTGGCCTCGACTTTTCCTTTGTCTCTTTGAGCCGTTGGAACCACTTTTACCTCGTCTTTGGCTGTTGGGACAGACTTGTCATTCCTAAGATAACTCGGCTTTTCCTTCCATTGATGGCTGAATTTTCAAGCCCCAATGTTAGCACGAGCGCTCCTTTTGAGTTGTTGCTCTATTAGAATCGATTTGTGTGGCTCTCGAAGACAGTGACTCGAAGCATACCGTTTATGCATTATGCTTTCATTTCCAGCTACGTCTCTATATGTTTCTCTTCATTACGTCACCTAGAAGTTACCAACTGATCCCACCTACTCCAAGTGTAATCATAGAACTCTGTGTAGCAACCCTAACCTTCTTGGTCTCGGTGTAGTGTTGGCAACCAAACACGAGTTGGATTTTCTTCTCCCATTCCAAATAAGCATCCGGATCAGCCTTTCCGTGGAACGAGGGGATTTTCAGCTTAAGACCAGCAAGGTCATCCCTCGGGTCATTTCTGCATTCCCGCACCCCTCCGCGTCATTTATGACTACTTCGAGACGAGGATGAACTGCCTCGTTCAAAATAGTTATTGTCCTTTGATAACACGTAAAGTGTATCGATTTTAAGTTAGGTTTTAGTGTCATTTTCGCATATATTTCATAATTAGATTTACATTTCCGATATGATTCTTCGTTACATACGCCCGTTTTGTTGGTTTTCAGGTTTTAAGGCGACAAGGCCTAAACGAGCGTGAATAGACGAATTCCTGAGTAAAACCACGCATTGAAGGTAAATTCACTCGGAGCCAAAATCAAGCCTCTGAACTCAACGGAACACCCGAGCAACGAGCGGAATAGAGAAAAATCAAGATTTCAAGAGTGCCCGCTCGGGCAACATGATCGGGTAGTCATACCCGATCGGGCGCAATCAAGGTACCCGCTCGGGCGTTAATTCGTGCTAAAAATCTTCGAGAGTTTACACGACTCGGGCCGTTCAATCACACAATCGGGTGCTGATGCCCGAACGAGCAAGACGGAGTACACGACCGGGCGCGACTCTGCACGACCGGGTAAAACCACTACCCGAGCGGGCCGCGTTTCCCGCAACCAACTAGATCTTGCATTCAAACGACCTAATTTATAGACCAGAACGGATCTAGAGCAATGGGGGGCGACGTATAGGGCAAGGAAAGGCTTGGAAAACATCAGGAAAGGCTCGGGAGACGCTGGAGAAGGAGAGAAGCATCAATCCATACATCGGTAACACAATAGGGAAGACCGAGGCATCGGGTTTTCTAGGGTTTATCTTGTTTAGGGTTATGTCATCTTCTTCGATAGCAAACTCCATGAGTGAGTAGAGTCCCAACTATGGGTTAGGGATATCGGATTGTAACGGATGTATAGTTTATGTGTTAATGTTAGATTTATCTTATTCATCTTGATATTCGGTTCTACAATCAACATCACCACTCTTATACTAGTGCTGCCCGCTCAGTAACATAGGAATTCATACTTTGCTGGGAGGTTAAAGGATGAATCCGGAACTATTGAGTTGTAGGTTAAGTTCGATTAATGAGAATCGGACGGGTCGGTTAATCGACTTAGGAATTAGGATTGCGTTCGTAAAGTTGCCATAGTACGGGTTAGTCACTGCTGGAAGGTAGGGTTGCACGTACTCATGGTTAGGAGGTTTAGGCTCGGAAGAATCACTCCTCACCTTAGAGCATGAATTTCCCATTATCAAGATAATTCGATAGGTTTATGATCTTTAGTTGTTACATCCATACGATTCCCGGTATCCCGACACCCGTAGTGTTCATCATATCCAAGTTTTCCCAACCTACCATCGTTGCCACCACTTAGCTTTGTCTTTTAGATATTTCGCACCACGCTTTCATCTACTTCCCTTTGGCTTAGTTTAGTGATATTCTTAGTTTTTGGCTGCTTTAGTCCCTAGAGTTCGACCCTGGTACTACACGACCCGTATACTTGTGGTGAAGTGGTCTAGGAAATATATTGCTTGAGTTTCCGCTCATCATCCTCTTATTGCTGAATCCTTTCTCATTGATTAAGAGTAGGATTTACTCTTGGTCGGGTCTGAATTTTGTGCCGAATCTCCTGCCAAAACTCTTCCATTTTGGTGCTAAGAGTTTGTTCCAATCGAGCCGCAAGAGCTTCAATCAACATCTTGTTTACTCGGGGTGTTTCTGCACCGTTATCTCCCATTGTGTTTTGATAATTAAATGCATAGCAACCACACGGACAACCTGCACAAGTAACACACGAAGCAGCCCACAAGCAAAACACGTAGTGCACGAGCACCAAATACTCGTAACACAAACAATACGTAACAAACAAACAAAAACTACACACGGTTCAATCACTAGCTACCGGTCTAAGAACAACCAAACAACCGAAGATGATCCATCCTTTTCTAGAGCAAGCTCTGAAACCACTTGACACATCCTCGCTGGAACGACACTCTAGAACGAGGTAAGATGGGTAACCCTTGCTGCAGCCGAGTTGGAAGACTCCTTACACAAGGCGTGTGGAAAGATAGGTCACACGATAATTGCAGAAGGCTCTCGATTCACCGAGCTCGTCTTTGAGGATATGACACATCTACGAAGAACGAACGAGTGTTGGATATTACGCACCAACAATTGTCGGATATTACACACAAACAATGGAGGAATTCTCAAAGAGAAATTCGAAATTCAAATTCAAATTCAAAGGTTGAGTTCAACAATGCATGGTCGGCCTTTTGTAGGAGAAGAAGTCATGCAAGACTTCAATGTTACAATAAATGCATGCAAGCGATGCAAGGCTTGTAATCAATGAACAAAAATACTGAAAATTCAAAATAAATAAAAATAAATGTAAGATAGAATACTTCGATATGATCGACGTATGAAGTCTCGGCTTAATAATTATGAAAACACAACTGAGTCGTAGCCTCGTCAAAAACCCGCCGTTGGAAAACCACGTGGGACAAAACCAACGGTGGGAAAACTGCACACACAGAACACTTACCCTAATTGTTGATCATTGCCAGATGTGCTTCGGCTTGTAGTATGATTCGGATGTCAGAACTTCCTTGTGGACTCGGGCACTCATCTTGAACTTGCACGGCCGTGAGAATTCCGATGATAGCCTCCTTGAGCGTCCTACCTTTAGCTCGGGTCACGGGACCTGCTGGTATGGTTAAGGCATCCTCCTCAGCCCTAGCAGCACGGGTCACATGATCAACGTCCTTCTTTCTCTCCTTAGGACGGGTCGCGTCCGCCTTTCTCTCCTTCGGTTCAGAACGGGTCGCATCCTCTTTAGCACGGGTCGCATCCTCTTCTCTCGCCTTAGCATGGGTCTCCTCATGGGTCCCGCCCTCTTCCTTTGACAT
>CM071863.1:18604319-18627091 GCA_036759665.1 Gynandropsis gynandra
TTAAGCCTCCTAAGTCGGTCCAATTGTTGCCTAAAATGTCCCACGAGTTCCCTTATGTTTTAAGTTAAATTTACTTAAGTTTTGAGCAGTTACGGGCCGCGACCCGCTCGGGTAGTGAGTGTGCGGATGCGGATGCGGCTAGGGCAACTCGTGCAGATTGTGCTGCTGGAATGATGCCCGATCGGGCATGGCATGTGTGCCCGCTCGGGCCCAAATGGGCGGCTTGCCTGGTCGTGCAAGGGTTGTGCCCGACCGGGTGGAGGCTTTCCATGCTCAATCTCGTCCCGTTTGTCCCGTGATGATCCCCAAAGTTGCTCCTTAGCTCCGTGCATGTTCTTTTAGAATGGTCATGGTCCAAATATGCGTAAAAACCTGTAAGAACATGAAAAGCACGAAAGCAATTAAAACGGATAAGGAATCATACGTAAACATATGTATATGTATCAAAAACGTCTCCTAAATCGTGCAAGAAATACGTATGAAAACGAGATGATCAAAAGCCTCCACCCGGTCGGGCACAACTCTTGCACGACCAGGAAAAACCTAGGCAAAAGACGTCATTGAAGCAAGCTTACATTGGAGATTAAATCAGTTCGTGATTAAGGAGATTCTAGCGAGGAAACAAGCAAGGAGCATTGGAGATCAAGCCCCGACACTTCGGTTTTGTTTGGTTTTCATGTTCCTTAGACTTTCTACTCTGTTTATGTTTCTTTACAGATGCATGAGTGAGTAGTTTGTTTGTTCTAGGAGAAGGGATTAACCCTTGGCTATCCTGGAACCACTTTTGATCTATTTTGAATGTATCTTCCCGTTTAGTTCATCTATTCTTTATCTGAGTGCTTAATTTAATTGTATTTGCGAACGGCCGCGTAGATGCAGGTGTTAGAGATTAGGAGAAGGACTGAAAGGAGAATTCTAGTCTTGGAAGATTAGGTTTAGAACAACCGAGGTTAGGCCACGAAAGTAGGGTAGCAACGGTTGAGGGTGAACGGATGAATCATAGAGCCTATGGGTTTAGTTCAAGGTGTCAGCCACGAAAGTAGGGGGCAGCTTGTCTAGATCATGTGTCTATGCCTTGAGAGAGGGTAGATATCATGTTAGGATCATCCGCCTTAGATAGCTTTAACTGGGATTGCATGATAGATAGGTTGATCGTTGGTTTCGGTAGTCTTGTGGTGAAACCGGATTCCTAGGACGTTTGTCTTATCGTTAGAACCCAAGTAGTTTATTTACTTTCAGTATTTCATTCTTCACTCATATTCTTTCGTTAGCAAGTTTGATTCCTAGTTCGAGTTTAGGTAGTGTTGCGTAGTCTCTGTGGGATCGACATCTAAAATACTACACACGTGTCGTGCACTTGCGGGTAGTTTAGGTGATTTTATTTAACTCTGATAACGCATCAGATGCCGAGGTTGATCCCGACTCTCCGCGTGATCATCGTGACAATGCCACTGCACATGATCTTCGTATTTGTGCTGCACTTCTCGGTGGCTATGTCAAGGAAGTGCCTAATCACCAACGACACTAGGTCGACGTTCACAATGTCCCACTCGTCAGGCTCGAAGCCTGACTGCACCACCCGCCTCAGGTAGGCCAACTCAGTGTGGTTGACACCACCTTGTGCTCCCTTTCCTAGTATAGATGAAACTAGGAAGTAATGGAAATACCTCAATGCGGGGTGGCGTATGTGGCTCGCCTTCGATCTAGTCGAGTACTCTCCGTACGCTATCTGGGCCCAAAACTCTGCCTGACGACTCCGGTTGTGCTCTGGCATCTTCGTGAAGTTACAGTGCGGAACGTCGAGGATAGTCATGAACTGTCTCGCGGTGAGCCGGTAGTTCTGCCCCAGCAGACGAAACTCCATGAAAACGCTCTCCCGATCTCCGGATTCGGGAAAGAAAGCAGCGTACGAGGCGAGGAACTCAGCCGTCAGGTTGCGGTATGTGTATTCCTGGGTGTGTCTCAGTCCCCTCCAATCTAGTGTCTCGAAGATGTGGTCTATGTACGCTCCTATGTGAAGGGCGGTCATCGCTTCGGTTGATAGGAAGCGAGACGGGAAGATCCGCGGCTGGAATTCTGTGAACTTCTACTTCTGGCCAGAGAAGAACGTCGTGGTCCGGTAGTTGTATTGCTGGTGTGAGGTGGTGATGGGCATGTACGGCGTTAGCTCCGTAATAGCATCCGACCTCGCTGGCTATCCTTGGTCTAGGTCGTAAGCGTCAGATCGACGCTTCATCGAACTCTGGAAGATTTTAGGGGCCATCTGCAAAACAATTGAAAGACAAAAATTAATATTCGGCTCGGTTTTGCAAGGTGCCCGATCGGGTACAAGGTGTTGCCCGATCGGGTAACTAGTAATCAAATTACCCCCGTGGGTAGTGCCCGACTCGGGCGAGAAAGACGCCCGATCGGGTGAATGTCTAGGTCGCCCGATCGGGTGCTATACCTAGTCCGATCGGATGGATCACGAAATTGCGACCTGCAGTTCGCGAATCGCGATCAAATCGACCAAAACTACCCTGAATCTTCCTAAACAGACCTAGATCTAACCCATAACAGTGATGAGAATGAGGAAATTTTCAGATTTTTGAGAGAGGGGGAGAGAAGTTTCCGAGTAACCGAGTTCCAATCCTTTGACGGTGAAACGGCGGCGATACCCAAGCGGCTCCGGCGACTAGAATCCGGCGTGAAAGGGTCGCAAACAGAGAGAGCACGATCGGGTATAGAATTGTGAGAAGTGAATTGGCCGCTCGGGTTACTCGAAATTATACTTACTGTGCAGAAATTACGGTGCCCGATCGGGTACCCTGTGCTACCCGATCGGGTGTTCCCCTTTGATGACCTACCCGTTCGGGTCGCGTGATGTCACCCAATTGAGTCCTCCTTAACCTGAAATCGCCCGATCGGGTAGAGGTGTCTGTCTGATCGGGTGTTTCTGCAAAACCGAAAAATTAGACAAGGAAAACATATGCAGCAAAATGTCGATTCTCTGCATGTTCTTGAACCACCTTTTATGGCTTCTTGAACCACCTTTTTTACGGATTCTTGAACCATATTTTCTGTGGGTTCTTGAACTGCATTTTCTGTGGATTCTGCAGCAACAGCTTTTCCTTGCCCTCTCCTTGCCCTATTTTTGCTCTTTTTGCCGGTGGAGATTCAACATATGGCTCCTTTCTTTCCTTCTGTGGTCTTAAAACTCATTTAGTTAGCGGCGAAGGTTCAATATATGGCTCAGAATGCTTCGATTAAGATCTAGCATCTACATAAAATTTACTTCATTAAACTCATGCAACCCATGCAACCCATGTGACCCAGCGACCATGCGACCAATGCGACCTTTTGTTACCCATGCGACCATGAGACTATTGGGAAATAGCGACCCATGCGACCAATGCGACCTTATGTGACCCATGCGACCTTGTGTGACTCATGCGACCTTTGTGACTCAAATGACCTTACTTACTTGGTGATACTTCGACGTCTTTGATAGGAACTTCTACATTTCCTTGAGCACCAACATCAGCAATGACCTCTTCGACAAGACCCACTGGAGTATCCTCGGCAGGAACCTCCTCAGCGGCGACCTCTTCCACAGGACCCACTGTAGTATACTCAGTAGGAAGCTCCTTAGCGGTGACCTATTCGACATGATCCAATGGAGTATCCTCAACAGGAACCTCCTTGGCAATGACTTCTTTAACAAGACCCACTGCATCCTGCTCTCATGTCTGTTCCACGTTCTGCATCCCATTCCGCATCCCGCTCCCTTTGCTCTGTTGTGCATCCCGTTCTACGTCCCGCTCTCTTCGCTTAGTCATGCATCTTGTTCCATGTCCCGCTCCCTTTCTGCATCCCGCTCTAAAAATCTGGTCAAAGCCAATTTATGAGTGTGCTCTCCTATGCCTAGTTGACCGCTCCAACTCATGCATGTTACATCTAAACTTGTGCTTTGCATTTGTACTTTTCCTTGTTTTTCTCTTTTTTAGTTGTTAGTATTGTTGTATAAATATGTACCCTTGTATCTAAAGCAAAACATAAGAGAATAGTTAATCCTATTCTCTCTAAAGCTCTCGATCTTTCGCTCGCTCTCAATCTTTCTAAACTTGCTTCTGCTGAATCATCTTTTGTTTACAAAATCTACATGGTATTAGAGCAGTGATCGAATATCAGAAAATCTTTGATCAATTTTTTTGTTTTGAAATCTAATCTCTTTCAAAAGTTTTTTCGGTCAAACCTTTTTAATCTCTATTTGTTTTATTTCCCCTTTGTTTTCTCGGATCTCTCGGTATGGACTCGACCAAAAGCATCTCAATCTCGTTAAATGGAAAAAAATATTCCATCTAGACGAAGATTTCTAAGGCCAATCTTGGCATGCGATGTCTTTGGGGTTTCGTGACGGGATCGGATGTGAAACCGGACGATTCAAGTGTCGGATCAGTAAAATTGGGACAAAATAAGCTCACTGCCTTGGTTGTTTTACAAAATTCCTCCGAATCTCATATACTTCATACATATGGCACATAAAGTATCCTAAGGAGCTTTGGGATGAGCTGAAACAAGTTTTTGGCAATGAATCCCAGTTTTTGGCAACGACACCCTCATAGCAAAGTTTTAAGTATCATTTTTCCTGATCTTAAAGATAAACATGAAGCATGGGAAGCTTGGATCTTAAGAAAGCACGTAGAACAAGTTTTTCCAAACTTTGTTGCGGTTTATAAAAACTATTTTGAGTTGATCCATTCTGATGCTTGGACAGCTCCATGTGTTTCTCGTTATCAAAGAAATATTTTGTAACCTTCATCGATGAAAAGTCAAACTTTACATGGCTTTATACTCTCTCATCTAAGAGTTTTGTTTATGATGTGTTTGTGAAGTTTCATAAGCGCGTTTTAACTCAATGTGATGCTAAAATAAAATGTCTAAGGACTGATAATTGTAGTTACCTTCCTTAACCGCCACGCGATTCAAATCTAAGGAATCTTTAATCTGAACTTCCTCACAAGTTTTATCGGCCAAACCTTCAAAGATGCCTTCGGGGAACACGAAGTCGATAGGGCATGGTTGCTCGATCGTGTCCACTAAGCTGAATTCTCCTTCTACCTCGGGTGTCTTCATGTACTCATCAATGTCCGTAGCCTCATCCATTGTCGTGTTAAATTCATCTTCTATTTCAATCAATGATGGACTTGGCTGATCTACCATCTCACAATCTCTTAGGTAGATCTCGCTGACATATTCACGAGGATATAATTCTGAACTTTCCGAAGCAACCTCTTGTGGTTGCAATACCCATTGTGCAAACTCTGAAGCTTGCGCGCCCAATGTTCCAAATAAATCGCCTCTCTGCTCATTGGTGCTTTCTTGCTCCGCTTCCACTCCCATAAACAAGTTGTTTCGATTCTCAAACAATTCAAGGAGGTAGTTGTACGTGGCTGGATAATCGAGGGCTGCTACGGATTGAGTCGGGTATGGTTGAGGCACATATGACTGATAGCTCTGGGTTTGGGGTTCCGTCCATGGCCGGAAATTCCCAAACGATGGTTGTGCATCCACCATGCTCTCGGTGTTCCTATACGGGAAGTATGCGGGATCGCTCCATTCGTGATTGTACGTATTCCCGTAAGGATAAGTGTAGCTGTCGTAGATCTCCTCTTCATACCCCCAAGCATTTTGTTCCTATGATTGCTCTAAGTGTCGCGGGTGGTATAAGTCGGAGAGCATACGTCGAGTCTCGGAGAGTTGATGCCTCAATTCAGCTATGTCGGCACCCGAAGAGTTGAAGTCGTCCATGTTACCTCGCAAGATAAAGGACATCAAACTCGATGAAGCTCTGTGAGGTAAAGAATTTTTTTTTTTCGTTCTTTGACTCCATTAAAGAAAAGAAAAACAAATGCAAAAACAAAAACACGAAAAACAAAAGAAGACTCCGGAAAGGACTATATCTTAATCTTGCTAATTCCTAGTCTAGGCCGTTATTAGTCCCCGGCAACGGCGCCAAAAACTTGACGTGTGGAAACACGAGTTATAAATTATCCTAGACCACTTCACCGCAAGTATACGGATCGTGTAGTACCAGGGTCGATCTCTGGGGACTAAAGCAGCCAAAAACTAAGCATAAAACTAAACTAAGACGGATAGAAATAGAAGGCGATTTGATCCTAAATTCCTGAAACTAACCTAAGTGGTGACAACAATACTAGGTTGGGGATGAACTCGGATATGACAAACACTACGGGTGTCCGGGATACCGGGAATCGCATGGATGAAGCAACTAAGGATCATAGATCTATCAACTTATCTTCACAACGGGAAATTCATGCCCTAAGGTGAGGAGTGATTCTTCCGAGCCTAACACTCCTAACCATGAGTACGTGTAATCTTACCTTCCAGCAGTGATTAACCCGTACCATGGCAGCTTTACGAACGCAATCATTATCCCTAAGATGACTAACCGACCGGTCAGATTCTCATTAGCCAAACTTAATCTACAACTTAACAGGTCCGGATTCATTCTTTAACCTTCCAGCAAAGTCCGAAATCCTATGTTGTTGAGCGGGCAGCACTAGCGTAAGAGTGATAATGCTAAGCGTAGAACCGATAATCAAGAATAAATCAATAAATCTAACCATTAACGCAAGTCATTGTTCATCCATTACAATCTGATATCCCTACCCGTAGTTGGGACTCTACTCACTCATGGAGAAAACAAAAGACGAAGATAACATAACCCTATACATGATAGACTCTAGGAAATTCGATGCCTCGACCTTCCCTATCGTGTTACCGGTGAAAGGATTGATGCCTCTCTTCTTCTCCAACGTCTCCCGAGCCTTTCCAGATGTTTTCCCAGCCTTTCCTTGCCCTGTACGCCGCCCCCCTTTGCTCTAGATCTGTTCTGTTCCTTAAATTCGGACGTTTGAATGCAAGATCTAAGGTGTTGCGAAATACGCGGCCCGCTCGGGCACCACTGTTGCCCGGTCGTGCTGAGGCGCGCCTGGTCGTGTTCCTTCATAATGCCCGATCGGGCATCAGTACCCGATCGCGTGGTTGAGCGGCCCGAGTCGTGCAAACTCTCAGGGAATTTTGGGATGAATTAACGCCCGAGCGGGTATTGTCTTACGCCCGATCGGGTAAGGCTACCCGATCTCGTTGCCTTCGTGCCTGGGTCGTGCAAGGTATGCAGATAAAACCCCGCAGGTTTTACCCGAGCGGGTGCTCTATGGTGCCCGACCGGGCACCCTTGTTTCCTTGAAACTTCTCTTTTCCGCTCGTTGCTCGGGTGTTCCTTAGGGTTCTAAAGCTCGATCTTGGCTCTGAGTAGATATATCTTCAAAATACATGGTTTTGTTCAAGAATCCGTCTTTTAAAGCTCATTTAGGCCTTGTCGCCTAAAAACCTGAAAACCAACAAAACGGGTGTGTGAAACTCATAATCATATCGGATATGTAAATCTATATATTAAATATATGCGAAAATGGCACTAAAACCTATCCTAAAATTGATACACTTTCAGTGTTATCACAAGACATTACACAACAAACCTCGTGTCCTTATACTTCGCAACAAAACGGGGCTGAGAGGAAGAACATGCACCTAATGGAAGTCTCGAGAACTATCATATTTGATCGAGATGTTCCTAAAAGGTTTTGGTCCGATGCGGTCATGACTGCATGTCACGTCATTAATAGAATTCCAAAAAAGGTTCTAAAGGACAAATCACCTTATGAGGTATTAAACTCTACAAAACCTGATCTTGAGTACTTTAGAAATTTCGGATGGGTGTGTTTTGTTCTTGTTCCTAACTCACAGCGAAACAAGTTGAAACAAAGGAGCACTAAAGCCATGTTCATCGGATACTCGGTAAATAAAAAAGGCTACAAGTGTTTTGATCCAAAACTTCAACATGTATTGGTGTCTCGAGATGTTATGCTCCTCGAAGACAAGAGCTTTCATGATAAAATCACTTGGGAAGAGATTAAAAAAATCTTAGAATCAAATGATATAGGTTTGTCCCTTAAAAACTTAGTAAATACAATTTGAGAAACCAACAATGAAACAGGGGTTGCACAAGGGATGTGGAACGAGTGGTCACACGAGAGTTGCGGAATAGCTCTCGATTCACCGGACCGTCTTCGAAGGATGTTACGCACCAACGAAGAACGAACAAAATGTTGGATATTACACACCAACGATTTTGCTGGATGTTATGCACCAAAAAAGAGATTTCACAAAGGAAAATCACAATCAAAATTGAAAAATCTGGAGTTGATGTTTACAAGAGGGGTGGCCGTCCATATAACAATAACATAGGCCATGCAATACTAAATGCAACATTAAATGCAAGTCTTCATGCAAGACAACTAATAAATGTTTAGAAAAACACAAAAAAACATTAAGACAAGTTTGTAAGTTATGCCTTTGGAATACACACTCATCTTGAAACCCTCGGGTTAATAATTAGGTTGCAGGAAAAGTGACACGCGGCCTCGTTAAAAACCCGTCGTCGGAAAACCTCGTGGGACAAAACCGACGAAAGAAAAATAGTACACGCGGGTCACTTACCTAATTAGTAACCGTTGCAGGGCGTGCTTCAGCTTGAATAATGTTACGTAGGTTCGTAACTTCACGTGGACTTGAATAATCTTCTTGAACGTGAACGGCCGCGAGGATCCCGATGATGTCGTCCTTAAGCTTCGTAGCCTTGGCTCGGGTCATGGGACCGGTTGGTAGGGTCAAGGCTTCTTCCTCCTTAGCCCTAGCTCGAGTCACTGGACCATCGTCCTTTCGTCCGAACACGTCCGCCTTTTGTTTAGCTCGGGACGGCTCTTCCTTTTCACAGGTTGCGTCTCGGGTCGCGCTGATGGCGTCTCGGGTCACGCTGGTGGCGTCTCGGGTCACGCTGGAGGCGTCTCGGGTCGCGCTGATGGCGTCTCGGGTCGCGATGATGGCATCTCGGTTCGCGCTGGTGGTGTCTCAGGTCGCGCTGGAGGCGTCTCAGGTCGCGCAGGCCGATTCTTCTTCAGTGTTGTTGGTCGCGTCCTCCTTTGCATCATTGGTCACATCCTAGACGTCGTCCAGGATCATATCACCATGGCCGAGGAGCTTGTAACCTTAGAAAAGAATAAAACATGGGACCTTGTCCCTCTTCCTAAAGAAAAGAAGCCCATAGAAAGTAAATGGGTATATAAAATCAAATATAAGAGTAATGGTGAGGTAGAACGTTACAAGGCCCGCCTTGTAGCGCAAGGGTATAATCAGAAGTATGGGGAAGATTATACTGAGACTTTTGCCATTGTTGCTAAACTTCATTATGTTCGCATTATCTTTTCTGTTGATATTAATCTTAATTGGAGCTTGTAGCGGATGGATGTCAAAAATGCTTTCCTTAAGTGGGAAATAAAGGAAGATATCTCTATGAAACCTCCCTCGGGTCTCCAAAACGAAAAATAAATCGTATGCAAACTAATGGAAGCTCTCTATGGACATAAACAGTCCCCACGAGCTTGGTACACTAGCCTCTATAATGGTGATCGAAAGTATGGTTTTAAAAGGTGTGAGACTGATCATTCCATGTTCATCATTCGAAACAAATCCGGTATCATCGTTCTCTTGGTTTATGTTGATGGTATAATCATTACAGATGATGATAATAAAGGAATAGAAAGTGTTAAATGTTTTCTAAAAGAAACTTTTGATATAAAGAATCTAGGTGAACTTAAGTACTTTCTTGAAATTGAAGTAACTAAATCTAATGATAATTCATTTCTTTCTCAACGAAAATATGCTTTAGATTTTTTGAATGAAATAGGTAAACTCGGATCTAAGCCGGCCAAGACCCCCATCGAAGAAAAATACAAAGACTTGCGTGAGGGGTAACCATTTCATGATATAGAACAATACAGACGCCTTATCGGTAAGCTAATATACCTCACGATAACAAGACCTGACTTGTGTTATGTTGTGAATCAGGTCAGCCAGCATATGCATGATCTGAAGGGGTTATGTACCTTTGTCAGGGGTTATGTACCTTTTTCAGGGGGAACCTCATCACTTGGAGAAGCAAAAACCAATCGGTGGTCTCTCGTTCCAACATTGAGACCGCGTACCGAGCTATGAAAAATACAACATGTGAGCTCATTTGGCTCTGGACTCCCCTCAAAGATCTTGGCCTCGAACCCTCGCAGATCATGGTGCTTCACTGCGACAATCAGGTGGCAATTCACATTGCCTCCAACTCGGTGTTCCATGAAAGAACAAAATATATTGAAGTTAGCTGTCATTTTGCTCGAGAGAAGCTCGAAGATGGCATCACTGAATTCACATACACAAGAAGCTCAGACCAGTTCGCCGATGTCTTCACCAAAGCCATAAGTGAAAAAGTTTGCAAAGATCTCCATTATCGGATCGGCCTCGTAGATATGTTCAATCCCAAGCAATCGAATTCAAGCTTAGACGATCGTCCCTCAAGCTTATAAATTGTTGTACTATTTTTTCACTATCAAGTTTTTGTCCCAATTGGGTTTTCCCCGAAAAGGTTTTAATGAGGTTCCACTTATGTTGATTTTGAATGTCTAAGCTTGAGGGGGAATGTTAAGTATATGAAGAAAAACCACATCCGGCTCTCTTAGCCGTTCAACATTTTGTGTCCCATTTCGCTTCCCACTCTCTTTGCTCAATCGTGAGTCCCATTATGCATCCCGCTCTCATTCCGCGTCTTGCGTCCCGCTCTAAATGTCCAGTCAAAGCCAATTTATGAGTTTCGTGCTCTCCTATACCTAGTTGACCGCTCCAGCTCATGTATGTTACATCTAAACATGTGTTTTGCATTTGTACTTATATTTTCTTTGTTGTTCTCTTTTTTAGTTGTTAGGATTGTTGTATAAATATGTACCTTTGTATCTACAGCAAAACATAAGAGAATAGTTAATCTTATTCTCTATAAATCTCTCGATCTTTCGCTCGCTCTCAATCTTTTTAAATTTGCTTCCATTAGATAATCTTTTGTTTACAAAATCTACAACGGGGACCTCTTCGATAGGACCCACTGGAGTATACTCGATAGGAACCTCCTCAGAAACACCAACCGCAACATCTACATAAATTACTTCATTCATTAGACTCATCGTTTGTTACATTGATGCGACCCTTGCGACCCATGAGACATATACAACACATATGACCCATGCAACTTTTGCGACCCTGCAACTTATGAGACCCTTGCGACCATTGTGACCTAGGGGTGTCAAAATCAAGCCCGGCCCACGGGTCCACCCGAAGCCGCTTGAAATAAGCGGGTCGGGCCTCAAAATATAGGGCCTAAATGAAATCAGGCCTTCGGGCTCAAGCTATATAAAAGCCTATTTTTTCAGCCCGACCTATGGGGCTTCGGGCCGGCCTGCGGGCAGAAATCATTTAAAAAAAAGAAACCCTAATTTGGAGTTTGGCCTCCTTCCTTCACCTTCATATTAGTTCTCCTCCATCTTTCCTGCGGTTCCCCTTCCTTCCTTCAACTTCGGTTCAGCTTCCTTCCTTTTTTCAACTTCGGTTCTCCTCCTCTTTCGAGCTTCGAGCTTCGCCTGGTTCATGCCCATTCGTGCGGTTGTCGTCTTCTCTGCCTTGAGCTCGCCGCATTCATTCCCGTGCGTTCCCATTCGTGCCCGTTCGTGAGACTGTCATCTTCTCTTCTTCGAGCTCGACCCGTTTGTGCCCGTTGCGTTCTCTTCTATGCTACGTCATCTTCTATTCTTCCTGCTCGCCTTGTTTGTACCCTTGCTGAGCGTTCTCGGCTTTGGTTTTTGTCTTCCGGTGGGTACCCACTCGTGCATCTCTATCCTGCTTTTGTCGTGTTCAGGCCCGTTCGTGAATTTGTCATGTTTCCCTGTGGGCTACCCGAAACCCGTCGAGCCGGGCCGTGGGAAGTAAATTTTCGGCACGTTTAATTTGGTTCGGGCTGGGCCCGATCCCGTTTTCACCGGGCCAACACGGGTTCGGGCCGGGTCAATCTGAATGATACCTCTATTGTGACCCATGCCAACTCTCGCTGGAAATTGACTCAAATGACCTTGTTCACTAAATATTACTTACTTGGTGGAACTTCATCAGGAGCAGTCATTGCCTTAACCTCTTCGGAAATGTATTCAATTAGAGAAATGTTGGCGGCTGATGTGAGATTTTCAACTAATCTCGAAATGTTTGCCAAATCCTCTGCTGAGCCATCTCCAGAGTCATTTTCAGCCTCTGACTCAACTGGCTCTTCACTTGGCTCTTTTCTTGACACTGGATATGGACGTCGAAGGAATTCAAAATCATCATCTCTCACAGTGCCACAAGATTGGTTTCTGGTGCTCGCATCTTTCTTGGCTGACTTTGATTTTGCCTTTTCAACACCTTTGGGATTTGCCACTTTTGATTTTGGTTTAGGCAAATGAAACCCGACATCCCTTAGAAGGTCTCTTACAGCGTTGATGATTTTTTTCTCCCACTTCTTTATTTCCTTTATTAATTTTTGCTCCAGTGTCAGGGGTCTCCAGCTTCTTCTTTTTCAGCTTTAGCTTCATCATCTTCTCATTCAGCCTTAGCTTCAACATCACCTTCTCTTTCTTCATCAACTTCAACAACACCTACCCATCCTTTGTCTTCGTCATATTCGGATATGGGTGGAACACCTACAACCTCTATTTTTTTTTTCACCCATGCTCTTCTTCCTCTTAGTCCCACTTCATTTCCCCTTATTCTGATCCACAAGAGCTTATTTTCGCATCAACAGTTCTTGCATACGGATGTCCTCCCAACAAATACCCTTCGGATTTCTACGTAGATGTTCCATCCATATCTGAATATCGGGATTGTGACATCCCTCGTCATCCTCCAGATCAAAAAGTAAAGCTTCCTCTTCATGTTCAGCACGAAGAATACTTCGAATATCCTGCAAAAAGAAAAATAACCTTTATTACCCTTTGTAACCCTTGTGACCATTGTGTAATTGTTACCTTAGAATCTCTGATCTACCTTATCACGTCTACATACTTTGGGTTAAAATTGGATTTAACCCTTGTCTTGCACATCCTTGGGTATGATGGATCTGCAACCATAATATCAACATACCATCCTTTCCGCCTAAACTAAAGATGGTTTTGAATGGAAGTAACTGAAACATTAAAACAAAATGATAAGAATGCAAAAAGTATGAAAACATTCAAGTTATTCGACTAATACATACAACTTACCATTAGTGGTCTCATGAAACCGCCACATTAACATTTTGGTTTCGGTGATTCCACGCTAACGTGTTTGCGGCAAGTATCCACAATCTTCTTGAATGTGTAAAGCCCCATGGAAAGCCTTCACAAAATTCAAAGTCATCAACTATGTCAATCAGATCATGCCTAATAAAGTTGTCTGATGAAGGATTGTGATCCATAACTTGCGCTAACAACATCAAAGTTGTCAACCTCGTCCGGTCGTCATAATTCTTCGCCTTTACAAGCTTTTCACAAACTTATGGGGGTCATCTTTCTATGACCAAAATTACAACTTATTCGAATAATTTATACAACTTACCATTAGTGGTCTCATGAAACTGCCAGATTAACATTTTGGTTTCGGTGATTCCATGCTAACGTGTTTGCGGCAAGTATCCACAATCTTCTTGAATGTGTAAAGCCCCCATGGAAAGCCTTCACAAAATTCCAAGTCGTCAACCATCTCAATCAGATCATGCCTGATAAAGTTGTCTGATGAAGGACTGTGATCCATAACTTGCGCTAACGACATCAAAGTTGTCAACCTCGTTCGGTCGTCATAAGTCTTCGCCTTTACAAGCTTTTCACAAACTTATGGGGGTCATCTTTCTATGACCAAAATTCTTCAGCCTGAATGTATCACCCCTTTTGGACTCCCATCCTTTGGGATAAGGTCTGCATTTCAATCCGAAAAATAGTGCATAGTCCACTATAGAGTATCATATGGGAACACCGATTAAGATGAACCACAACTCATTCTTGTCTTGTACAATCAAAGAGTGATTTAGTAAGACAAACATTTGAACCTTCATTAATGGTAATGATATGATCATGGACAACATCGAGGACGTAACCCCTTTCGTGGCGAATGAAGAGGACGTGACTCGTGCGGAGGAGGACGCGAGCCATGCTGAGGAGGACGCGACCTGTGTTGCCAAAGATACAACCCGTGTTGCCGAGGACGCGAACCGTGCCGCAGAAGAAGTGACTCGAGCTGAACTAAAAGGACAGAAGGTGGACGTAACCCGAAAGAAGGACGTTGGTCTCGTGACCCATGCTAGGGCTAGAGAAAAGGAAGCCTTGACCCTATTGATGTGGTTAATCTCAAGTAATAATTACCTAGAATAACACTTCCGCAAGAATACGGATCATATAGTACCAGGGTCGAACACGAGGAATCGATGCAACTCTAAAGCTAGTAAACTAATGAATAGGACGTGTAAAACCAATGAGTGTGTAGAATGCGAATAAAACTAAACTAACTAACTAACTATCGGATTAAACTAAATGAACTAAACACCATAGGTTTTGAGAGATGCACGATGATGCAACGAAGTTCTAACAAGATCATCATGGTCTTAGATGCTATCACGTATTCAGGGAATTCAAGCTCTAATATAAAAATTGACTGGCGTAGACTTGTCCACTACCTAGCGTGCGTACTACCAATCTTCTGATTGCGTAATCTCACCCACTAAACGCATTAAGACTGCTATCCTAATCCCTAGATTCAATCGATCGACCTGGCGTAGATTCTAAACCGACTAAATACCAAATCATGGCTAAGTGTCAAAGTCTAATCCCATGGCGTAGATTCATTAAACTTCTATGATCATTATTCATTCGAGTGGCGTACAAGAACGAAAGCATTAAAAACAACCAATCAATCTGAAAACGATCAAATACCAAAATCATTCATTCAAGTTTCGTACAAGAACGAAGGCATTAAGAATCACCAAGCATTAAGAACAAGACTTCATTA
The DNA here is from genome assembly GCA_036759665.1 of Gynandropsis gynandra. Lineage (NCBI taxonomy): Eukaryota > Viridiplantae > Streptophyta > Magnoliopsida > Brassicales > Cleomaceae > Gynandropsis > Gynandropsis gynandra. Next base: position 18,619,323 of record CM071863.1, read on the forward strand.
CATATCGGCAAAGCTCTCTAACCTATGGCTATGGACCTACTCGGACATGAACTTAGAAAACGAAACACAAAAGATAACTATATTCAACATGGATAACGAATGAGATTCCTCCCTATTCTATTACCGACGTCTTCAACAGCTCCTCCGTGCTCCGGCTTCGTCGCTCCGTCCTTCCCCTCGTGTGTGCGTTCTGCTCCTTCTCTCTCTCTACGTGTGCTCTATTTTTCTCTCTAATCGTCTGTACGAATTGGGCTGCTGAAGCTCTACCCTTTTAGCCCTCTTTCTCCCCTTTCCTTTCCTCTAATCTTTCCTCTTTGGCCGTCCCCTTTCTTTCCTCTCTAGTGGCTGGAATTTCCCGTTTCTTACAGCAACTGCAGTTTTCCTTTTACGAGTTTTTCCATCCCTTGTTTTTCCATTCTTGTGTAATTTTCAATGTTTCCTCTTTATTTTCCAGCCATGTAGCTCTCCTTTATCTTCTCTAACCATATTTCCTTTTGTTTTATGCAGCCAACACGTTCCTTTTCTTGTTTTGCTAAATTTCGTTTTTCGCTAGTTTCCATTTTCTCGATTTCTAATTTCTTCTGGAGCTTGTATTTCCTTTTCCTCTTATGCAGCAACGATTTTCTTTTCCTTTTTCCTTATTTTCCTCTTTTCTTTGCTGCCTTATTTCTTGTTCTTGCATTCCCGTTGATTTTTCTAGCAGCCATTTCCATTTTCTATCTTTGACGGTTGTAGTTTCCAATTCTCGTGTAGGCAGCAATCTTTCCATTTTTGTGTAGACGGTTGGAAGTTTACATTTTGTTCCAGAAACTTGCTTCTATTTTATATAAAATATGTTTCCTTTTCATGTTCCAACCGTGCTCTTCTTACTTTTGTTCTAGAAACCAAAAATTTCCATTTTTGTTCCAACCACCGAAAGTTTCCATTTTTATAAGCGGTCATTGTTTCTATTTTTTTGTAAGTAGTCATTGCTTCCATTTCTCTTCTCTTGTTTATGATTCTTTGGATGCTGACCGTGCATAGCTGATAGGAGAGTGGTTTTGCTTAGTTTTGCTTCATTTACTCGTGTTTGTATCTCGATATTTCATTTCCTCCAATAACACGAGAGAGCATGCTAAAAGATGACTAAATGATGCTTTAATGTTTGGTAAAGTTCAAATGAATGATGAAACTAACTATAAAAAGAGACTAAAATACTATAACAAAATAGACGTTATCACCTACCAGTAGGTCCTGTGACCCGAGCTAAAGCTAAGAAGCTCAAGGAGGCAATCGTCGAGATTCTCACGGCCGTTCAAGTTCAAGACAAACACTAGAGTCCTCAACGATCAACAATTAGGGTAAGTGTCTCGTGTGTGCTCTTTTCCCACCGTTGGTTTTTTCCCACGTGGTTTTCCAACGGCGGGCTTTTAACGAGGCCATGACTCACTTCCGTTTCCTAATTGTTGATACGAGACTTCATACGTTAATCGTATCGAAGTAATATATCTTATGTTTATATTTTATTTTGAATTTGAGATATTTTTCGTTCATTTAATTCAAGCCTTGCATGGCTTCCAAGCATTTAATGTACATTGAAGTCTCGCATGACTTTATTTTGCCTAGTTATGTCTGGCCATGCATGTATGAAGAACAAGTTTAAATTTTGATTTTAATCTTTGAATTTCTCTTTGAGAATTCCTCTTTGTTGGTGTGTAATATCCAGTAAGTGTTGGTGTGTAATATCCAACAAATCGTTCGTTCTTCGTAGGTGTGTCACATCCTCGAAGACGAGCCGATAAATTTAGAGCTTTTCCAGAACTCTTGTGTGACCATTCACCCCATACGCCTTGTGTAAGGAGTCTTTCGACTCGGCTGCAGCAAGGACTATCCTTCCTACCTTCGTTCTAGAGTGTCATTCTAGCGAGGATCACGTCAAGTGGTATCAGAGCTCGCTCTAGAAAAGGTTGGTTCATTTTCAGCTATTTGGTTGTTCTTAGACAGTAGCTAGGATTGAACCGTGTGCAGTTTCTGTTTGTTGCTACGTATATTTTGTGTTACGAGTCTTGGTTGCTCGTACGATATTTTTTTGCTTGTGGGCTGCTTTGGTGTGCTATTGTGCAGGTTATCCGTGTGTTTACTGCATGCATAATCATCTAACGCCATGGGAGATAAAGGTACAGAAACCAACCGATTAAACGATAGGTTGATTGAGGCTTTTTCAGCTCGATTGGAGCAAACTCTTAGCACCAAAATGGAAGAGTTTTGACAGGAGTTTCGACACGAAATTCAGACCTGACCAAGAGACAATCCTAACAACGAGAACGGAATCCACACGAAGAGGACAACAACTATTACGAATGAGGCAGTTCATCCTCATCTCGAAGTGGTCAAAGGAGACGTCGAGGGGTTCGGGAACGCTGAGACGATCCGAGGGATGACCTTGCTGGTCTTAAGCTCAAAATCCCTCCGTTCCACGGCAAGGCTTATCCGGATGCCTAGAATGGGGGAAGAAGATTGAACTCGTGTTTGGTTGCCAACACTTCACCGAGGCAAAGAAGGTTAGGGTTGCTGCCACGGAGTTTTACGATTACGCCTTGAGTTGGTGGGATCAGTTCGTGACTTCTAGGCATCGTAATGGAGAGGAGCCAATAGAGACGTGTCTGGAAATGAAGGACATCACGTGCAAGCGGTTTGTTCCAAGTCATCATCACCGAGAGAGACATAGAAAACTAAGGACACTTACCCAAGGGAACCGAACCGTGGAGGAGTATTATCAAGAGATGGAGTTGCTCATGTTGAGGGCTGATATCTCGGAGGATAGAGGCGCCGAAACTCGTTTCTTTGGAGGTTTGAATCTAGAAATTCAAGACAGCTTGGAGATGCAACACTACGTGGAAATAGAAGAGATGCTCCATAAGGCGATTTTAATCGAACAACGACTCCAGCGGAGAAGGAGCTCTCGTTCTAACTTTGGGGCTGGAAAATACAATCATCAACGAGAGGAAAAACCGAGCTACCAAAGGAGAGACAAATCTGTTCCAGCGGACAAAGACGCAATTAAAGTTGTTCCAGTGGCACCACGAGACAAAGGAAAGACCAAGACCACACCTCAAGGGCTCGGGACGCGAAATGCTTCAATTGTCACGGAAGGGGCCATTATACAAGTGAATGCACAAACAAGAGAGTTATGATCCTTCGTGACGACGACCAGTTCGAACTCGAGGATGAATCAAGTGAAAATTCGGACGAAGCATCCAACGAAGAACCTGCCAAAGGAGAGTTGTTAGTAGCACGACGATCCTTGAGCGTGCAGCCTAAGTCCGAAGAACAAGAACAACGAGAAAATTCATTCTACACCCGCTGCCTTGTTTAAGGAAAGGTGTGTAGTGTGATCATAGACGGAGGAAGTTGCACGAACGTCCGAAAACTCGGGTTGAAGGTCCAAAAGCACTCGAGGCCGTATAAACTCCAGTGGCTTAACAAAAATGGCGAGATGAATGTGACCAGCCAAGTGACCATGCATGTCTCCATTGGCAAATATAAGGACGAAATCTTGTGCGACGTTCTTCTAATGCAGGTGAGCCATATCCTTCTCAGTAGACCATGGCAATCGGATCACAAGGTAAAATATGACGATTTTACTAACAAATGTTCTTTTCAGTTTAATGACAGGAAAACAATTCTTATTCCTCGCCAAAGGAAGTGCAGCAAGATCAAATGCACTTAAAACAGCAAGGAGAACGTGTACTTAAGTCTTCAAACTTCTACGCAAAATCGGATGAGATCAAGAAATCTCTTCACTCTAATCAATCCGTATTATTATTCATGTTTAAGGAAGCTCTTTCGAGCTTGACTAACCTTGCACCGGTGTTGTCGAGTGAGATTACATCATTATTGCAGGATTATGAAGATGTCTTTCCCGAAGATAACCCCATGGGATTGTCCCTAATACGCGGTATTGAACATCAAATCGACTTCGTTCCAGAGCCGCACTACCAAACCGGCCAGCTTCATGTGCCTAATACAGGTTAGTAATGCCTTTTGGGTTGACAAATGCATCTAGTATTTTCATGTGCCTAATGAACCATGTTCTTCGAGAGTCTATAGGTAGATTTGTAGTGGTCTACTTTGATGACATATTGGTCTACAGTAAAAACTTAGACGAACACCTTGGTCTCCTAGAATCGGTTCTAAAGGTACTTAGAAAGGAAAAACTCTATGACAACCTTAAGAAGTGTACCATTTGTACAGATAACGTTGTGTTTCTAGGTTTTGTTGTAAGTTCATATGGAGTAAAGGTGGACGAAGAAAAGGTTAGAGCCATTCTGGAATGGGCGAGCCCAAAGACTGTTGGGGAAGTCCGAAGTTTCCATGGACTCATGGGGTTCTATTGTCGCTTCGTAAAGGACTTTAGCACTTGGGCCGCCCCTCTCACCGAAGTCATTAAGAAAAATGTTGGATTCAAGTGGGGAGAAGCACAAGAGGCAGCGTTTCAAACGTTAAAAGAGAAGCTTACTCATGCCCTTTTACTAATTTTACCGAATTTCCTTAAAACTTTCGAAATCGAATGTCATGTGTCCGGTGTAGGAATTGCTGCAATCTTGATGCAGGAACGGGAACCAATTGTTTATATCAGCAAGAAGCTTGGAGGCGCAACCCTCAACTATGCCACATACGATAAGGAGCTTTACACCCTTGTGAGAGCATTGCAAATGTGGCAGCATTACTTATGGTATTTTCGAGCCCGGAGGCGAATGATTTTTTAGCCCGGCGATCAAGTTTGGGTTTATTTGCGAAAGGAACGATTCCCAAACGAGCGGAAATCAAAGTTAATGCCCCGGATCGATGGACCCTTCACAGTAACCAAATGAATCAGCAACAACGCTTATCAACTCGACTTGCAAGGTAACTATAATGAGAGTCTCAGTTTTAATGTTACTGATTTGGTGGCTTTTGTCGCAGATCAAACAGATTTGAGGACAAAATACTTTTCAAGAGGGAGGGTATGATATGATCATGGACAACGTCGAGGACGCAACCTGTGCCGTGGCGAATGAAGAGGACGTGACTCGTGCTGAGGAGGACGTGGCCCATGCTGAGGAGGACGCGACCTGTGTTGCCAAAGATGCGACCTGTGTTGCCGAGGATGCGACCCGCGCCGCCAGGGACATGACCCGTGCCGCAGAAGAAGCTACCCGAGCTAAACCGAAGGGACGCAAGATGGATGTGACCCAAAAGAAGGACGTTGGTCCCGTGACCCGTGCTAGGGCTAGGGAGGAGGAAGCCTTGATCCTACTAGCAGGTCCCATGACTCGAGCTAAAGCTAAGAAGCTCAAGGAGGCAACCGTCAGGATTCTCACGGTCATTCAAGTTCAAGACGAATACTCAAGTCCTCAAGAAAGTTCCAACATCCGCGTTATAATTCAAGTCAAAGCACAATTCGCCATGATCAACAATTAGGGTAAGTGTTTCGTGTGTGTTTTTTTCCAACCGTTGGTTTTGTCCCACGTTGTTTTCCAATGGTGGGTTTTTAACGAGGCCACGTCTCACTTCCGTTTCCTAATTGTTGATCCGGGACTTCATACGTTAATCGTATCAAAGTAATATATCTTACGTTTATATTTTATTTTGAATTTGAGATATTTTTTGTTCATTTAATTTAAGCCTTGCATGGCTTCCAAGCATTTAATGTACATTGAAGTCTTGCATGACTTTATTTTGCCTACTTATGGCCGGCCATGTATGTATGAAGAACAAGTTTGAATTTTGATTTTAATCTTTGAATTTCTCTTTGAGAATTCCTCTTTGTTGGTGTGTAATATCCAACAAGTGTTGGTGTATAATATTCAACAAATCATTCGTTCTTCGTAGGTGCACATATCCTCGAAGACAACCCGGTAAATTGAGAGCTTTTCTGTAACTCTCGTGTGACCATTCACCCCATACGCCTTGTGTAAGGAGTCTTTCGACTCGGCTGCAGTAAGGACTATCCTTCCTACCTTCGTTCTAGAGTGTCGCTCCAGCGAGGATCGCGTCAGGTGATCTTTGGCATTCTGCCCATGTGCTTGAATTCATACACAAACTTCGGCTTTGGCGACACGTTCAAAATGACCAATTAAGGATACATTAGACTTCACCGACTCAAGCTACCCTTGTGACTCAATTGACCCATGCGACTCAAGCGACCCATGCGACTCAAGTGACCCATACGACTCAAGTGACCCATGCGACTCAAGCGACTCATGCGACTCAAACGACCCTTGCGACTCAATGACACTCAAGCGACCATTGCGACCTAGTGAGTCGCTTGAGTCGAAGATGGTCATGTAACTCCTACGACCCTTGCGACTCAACGGCCTGCAAAACCCTAGAAATCGATCTACTTACACTTATTGACGCCATTGAATATTGACTCGTGCTCTCTTCTTCACTACTAATTCTAGCCATTTATTTCTGATGCGTTATCAGAGTTAAATAAAATAACCTAAACTACCCGCAAGTGCACGGCACGTGTGTAGTATTTTAGGTGTCGATCCCACAGAGACTACGCAACACTACCTAAACTCGAACTAGGAATCAAACTTGCTAACGAAAGAATGTGGATGAAGAATGAAATATTGACAATCCCAGTTAAAGCTATCTAAGGCGGACGATCCTAACATGATATCTACCCTCTCTCAAGGCATAGACACGTGATCTAGACAAGTTTCCCCCTACTTTCGTGGCTGACACCCTAAACTAAACCCATAAGCTCTTTGATTCGCCCGTTTGACCCTCAACCGTTGCTACCCTACTTTCGTGGCCTAACCTCGTTGCGACAAGCTGCCCCCTACTTTCGTGGCTAACACCTTGAACTAAACCCATAGGCTCTATGATTCATCCGTTCACCCTCAATCGTTGCTACCCTACTTTCGTGGCCTAACCTCGGTTGTTCTAAACCTGATCTTCCAAGACTAGAATTCTCCTTTCGGTCCTCCTCCTAATCTCTAACACATGCATCTACGTGGCCGTTCGCAAATACAAGTAAATTGAGCACTCAGATAAAGAATGGATGAACTAAAACGGGAAGATGCATTCAAAATAGATCAAAAGTGGTTCCGGGATAGCCAAGGGCTAATCCTTTCTCCTAGAACAAACAAACTACTCACTCATGCGTCTGTAAAGAAACATAATCAAAGTAGAAAGTCTAAGGAACATGAAAACCAAACAAAACTGAAGTGTCGGGGCTTGATCTCCAATGCTCCTCGCTTGTCTCCTCGCAAGAATCTCCTCAATCTTCTACTGAATTAATCTTCAATGTAAGCTTGTGTCTAATGACGTCTTCGTCCTCCTTTTAAGCCTCCTAAGTCGGTCCAATTGTTGCCTTAATTGCCCCCACAAGTCCCCTTTGTTTTAAGTTGAGTTTACTTAACTTAATGAGCAGTTACGGGCCGCGACCCGCTCGGGCGGTCATTGTGCCCGCTCGGGTGCGGCTAGGGTGAGTCGCGCAAGTTGTGTGGCTGGAATACATGCCCGATCGGGCATGGTATGTGAGCCCGCTCGGGCACAAGGCAAATGGTCAGGTATTCTTGCCCGAGTCGTGCAGGAAATGCGCACAAGATTGGCCGTAGGTTTTGTCCGTTCGTGCAAGAGTTGTGCCCGACCGGGTGGAGGCTTTCCATGCTCAATCTCGTCCCGTTTGTCCCGTGATGATCCTCGAAGTTGTTCCTTAGCTCCGTGCATGTCCTTTTAGCTCCAAAATGATCCAAATACGCGTAAAAACCTGTAAGAACATGAAAAGCACGAAA
>CM071863.1:18632268-18643194 GCA_036759665.1 Gynandropsis gynandra
GTTACGGGCCGCGACCCGCTCGGGCGGTCATTATGCCCGCTCGGGTGCGGCTAGGGTGAGTCGCGCGGATTGTGTGGCTGGAATGCATGCCCGATCGGGCATGGTATGTGAGCCCCGTCGGGCACAAGGCAAATGGTTGGGCATTCTTGCCCGAGTCGTGCATAAATGTGCACAAGATTGGCCATAGGTTTTGCCCGGTCGTGCAAGAGTTGTGCCCGACCGGGTGGAGGCTTTCCATGTTCAATCTCGTCCCGTTTGTCCCGTGATGATCCTCGAAGTTGCTCTCCGTGTCCGTGCATGTCCTTTTAGCTCCAAAATGATCCAAATACGCGTAAAGACCTGTAAGAACATGAAAACACGAAAACAAGTAAAACAGAAACGGAATCATACGTAAAACATCACATATGTATCAAAAACGTCTCCTAAATCGTGCAAGAACTACGTATGAAAACGAGATGATCACTTTCTCACTTCAAAATTTCTTTTGTCTCAACTTGAATTTTCCTTCTTATCAACTTCAAATCGATCCCTCTCAAGTTCGAAATCCCCTCGTATTCTTTGCTCTCAACTTTGAAACAGATTTTCACGTCGAAAAACTGGCAGAACGTGTGATTTTTCACGTACGAAAATTAAGGGCAAATTTGTCTTTTTAGTTTTTCTATTTAATGATTATTTTCACGAGGGTAGACGTGAAATGCATCAGCCTACGAGAGTATCTTTGATATTATGTCGAGCCTGAGAAAACCCCTATTAAGGAATTCAAGTTCGAAAACATATTATTGTAAGGTATCCACATAAATAACAACAGACCTTATTCTGGCGTAGTGCATGATAAGCTCATCCCGAGAAATAAGATCCATCTCATCCGATGCTATATTATCCATTTTCTCACTGAAAGGCTCTTTCCGGTGAGCCAGAAGTTGGTGAAGGGATATAGTTACCAAATAAATCTTCCCAAAGATATACTTTCGATGTCAAGAACATAAAATTTCTATATATTGTAGAACAAGAAATAACTTAATGAACAGTAACTGTCATTAAATAGACGCTGCCTATGAATCGTCGGTTCCTTTTTTAACAGGCCCGCTGTCAAAGCCTTGGACTCCTCCCATTGCTTGGGAGCTTAAGGTTTTAAGTTCTATTTCATTCTACCATGGGGTTTCTTTTCACCATTCCCTCACGCCTATGTCAATGTGGTGAGAGTCAACCTTTTTAACGGTTTAAAATCGGGTTGAGTTTATGAGGAAGCGCCGGTTGGAAAGAAACCCTTTGTTGGCAGGGGGGTCTACGGAAGTGGAAATGGTATCTCTTATGAGATTTTGATGATTGTGGATGACTTCTTCCTCCTCTTCTGGATTAACTGCGGTGAACCCACCATTTACTAATTTACTATCCCTATCCCCACCACCATGAAAGCACGTTTCATAAAGGAAAGCCCTCAGTAGTAGGATGCGCTACCGCCGCCTCCATCTGTAACCAGTACTAGAAAGGAAAGGGATTGCTCGAAAACGTCCAAATGACATGCCTGAATAATTTAGTCAGGAATTTATTATTTCACAAAAATAAATTATTTGCTATTGTTTATTTACATAATTATTTTTGTTTCGTTGAGTTTGGTATGCTTTTTCGATAAAATCAACATTTTTTATTTTATTTTTGGTTGCTATTAAATTAATGACACCTCTTTAGATTTCACTTTCCATAATGTGTGACCCGAGGAATGGAAGAATGTCAAATGGTTCACTCGCTGGTGCGTGCTCCTCACGCGCTTATCACACGCACGCGTATAGTATAGTCTCGCTACTTGACAAAATTTTTTAATTATTTTTCACATAAATCTAAATTAACGTTTCGCACTGTTGTCACTTAGCTTTCCTTGTCTTTTATTTTTTCGTTCTGCTTCGAAGAATCTTCATTTTCTCGGGGTATTGTTTGTTCTCATGAAATCGATCTTTGGGAAGAACAAATCAATCCTTTCCAAACCCTAGACGACGGGGAAGACGACGACGACGACGACCTGATCATTTGACCGAAACCTCAAGGATTTCATTTCAGATCGTGAAAGAGTAAGAATCGAGGAGCGTGAACTCGATTGGTCGCGCTCCTGAGCCATGAGACCGGTTCAATCTCCGCCTGGAGTTACTGCGCTGGGTCGTAGCCGTCCCCGGAAGCGACCAGACCTGTCCTTGCCGCTCCCCCAGCGCGACGTTTCCCTTGCCGTGCCGCTCCCTCTTCCTCCGACGTCCGGCGGGTCTGTGTCAACGGCGGCTGGTAACAACTGCAGCTCTGCCTCGAGAAGCTTGTCGGAGCTGGAACGTGTGAACCGGATCGGGAGTGGCGCCGGCGGGACGGTTTACAAGGTGATCCACAGGCCGACGTCGAGGCCCTACGCGCTCAAGGTGATTTACGGGAACCATGAGGACAAGATTCGTCTCCATATCTGTAGGGAGATCGAGATTCTGCGTGGCGTGGATCATCCAAACGTGGTGAGATGCCATGACATGTTTGATCACAACGGCGAAATTCAGGTTCTGCTCGAGTTCATGGACAAAGGATCACTGGAAGGAGTCCACGTATGTCAGGAGCAGCAGCTCGTGGACCTTTCCAGACAAGTTCTCAGCGGCTTGGCCTACCTCCATCGCCGCCGCATCGTCCACCGTGACATCAAGCCGTCAAATCTCCTCCTAAACTCCGCCAAAAATGTGAAGATCGCCGACTTCGGAGTGAGCCGGATCCTTTCTCAGACTATGGATCCTTGCAATTCATCGGTTGGAACCATCGCTTACATGAGCCCCGAGCGGATTAACACCGACCTGAATAAAGGGCAGTATGACGGATACGCCGGGGACATATGGAGCTTGGGTGTGAGCATTCTAGAGTTCTACCTGGGGAGATTCCCCTTTGGCGTGAGCCGACAAGGAGACTGGGCAAGCCTCATGTGCGCCATATGCATGTCTCAGCCACCGGAGGCCCCGCCGTCGGCTTCGCCGGAGTTCCGACACTTCATATCGTGTTGCTTGCAGAGAGATCCGGCGAAAAGGTGGAGTGCACAGCAGCTGTTGCAGCATCCCTTCATACTGAGAGCTAGCGGAGCCCAAAACCAGCCTCTTCCGAATCTTCACCAACTCTTGCCTCCCCCTCGTCCTCTGTCTTCGTCCTCCTCTCCGGAATCTTAGTGTTTTGTTCGATACCTTTCTTACTTCAATTTTTTGCTTTCCTTGTTCCTGTCTATCCTTCTTATTCCTGACAATTTGGCGCAAATTTTCTATATCCTACTAAGAAGCGAGACGTAGGAAAAGTTGGGAGGAAGGGTCTGGTTCATAGGGAGAAAAAACCGGCGAGAGAGGAGATATTTAGGGTTAATTGATACTTGCTAAGAGTTTCATCATTGGATCAAACCTCATTTAGCCTCTCGTTAATGTTTTTCTAGAAAGGAAGGACAAGAAAGAATCCTTCTGCTTATGATGGAAATGACTTTGCCTGGATTTGGTTTAGCTTGATTGTTTATACCAGGAAATATTGGAGGACCGTCCATTTATTGAAAGTTCATAAATATTTTGCTATTCATGTTTCGCGATTTGGTGCGAAGAATCATTCTGAGGCTATTGATGTTAAGAAGGATTCACTTCAGTCTTGCTATATATGGTAAATGCCTTGGGTTAGAATTTTCGCTATTGTTTCTAATTACTTGGTGAAAAGTAATGCTTCTTTATTAGCCTGCAATTGGTAAATGTTTTTCATTCTTTAGCGATTAGTAGAAAAGCAATCCGTATACACAGAATGCATTCACCTTTAAATTTGAGCACATATGACTGGATTTTTCATCATTCCCTTGCATTGCACTAAGTTTGGATTTGTCTATTTTTCTCATGGTTTTGCGTTCTGTATTTGTAGAACTGTGTTGATGATTGAAAATGATTAATCCATAGGTGTTCTTCACCGAAACATATCTAGATCTGTCAGTTGAGGTGCCACTAAGTCAAGCCCAAGTGTCCTGTTAAGGTGCTAGACTGTAGAACTTGTCCTAACATATATGGTTAAAGCGTAGGGTTTTAGCTGAGTCATTAATGTTCTAATTACTTTGGTAAAAACTAGTGTTTCTTTATGATCCTGTGATTGACAAAATCTTGCGATTGTCTAGAAATTGGTAGTAAGCATAGTGTTACACAGAGTGCGTTCATCTGCCTGTAAATCTGCAACGTGTGACACGATTTTTTATCATTTGCTCGCACTTAGTTTTGATTCATCAATTTTGTCATGGTTCTTCGTTCTGTATGCATAGATATACCTTGATGTTTGAAAATGAACAATCCATAGATGTTCGTTCACCGACTTCGTGTAATCTAAATCTCAGTTGGTTGAGGTGCCTTCATGCTCAAGTGTCCCATTCTGGTGCTAAACACTAAACCTTGTCTTAACATATATGGTTAATGCCTAGGGTTTAGCTGTGTCTTTGACGTTCTAATTACTTTTAAAACAATCTCCATCGGGATGCATTAGTTGATCTGTCAATCTTGTGCGTGTGACTGGATTTTTTCATCCTTTGCCTGCACTTCACTTAGTTGTGATTCGTCCATTTTATCATAACTTTTCGCTACGTATATGTAGAATTGTCTTGATCTTAGAAAATGATTACTCAGTAGATGTTCATTAACCGTGCTCACTTGTCCTATATATTTGCTAGACTCTAGACCTCGTCGTACCATATAAGATTAATCCCTTGCTTGCATTTAACTTTATTCTATTTATGTTGTCATGGTTTTTTGCGCTGTAGATGTAGTATTGCTTTTAAAGTTTAGATATAATAAATCCATAGATGTACTTTTGTTGAACGGTGTAGTTTAGATCAGTCAGTTAGTTGTGCTTAGAAATCATACACGTTCTATCAGATTATAGATTCTAAACCTCAATTCAAAAGTATTCCATATGCATTGGATGTATGGTGTTTTGCCATTTATGTTTCGTAGCTTGTCGCTCAGAATCTTTCTGAGTGTAGTGTTCTGGTGAAATGGACCGCTTTCTTCTTGCCATATAAAGTTAAGGCCTAGGGTTTAGCACTATTGGTAAGGTTATAACAACTTGGGTGAAAATTAATAAGTTTTGTGATTTCTAGCAATTGGTCGAAACCGAGAGGCAAAATCATAATGCATTTTTTTTTCCACTTTCGTAAATGGTTTGCATTGCAGAACTGTAGAATTGTCTTGATGCTCAGGTATGAGTCATAAAGATGTTCTTTCACCAAGTAGTATAATCTAGTTCGGTCTATTGTAGTGCTTATACATAATACTCAAGTGTCATGTTCTGGTGCTAGATTCTGAACCTCGACACAAACGTTTGGTATATGACTTGGCTGGCTCAGTGTTTTGGCTATACTAGTTGTAGACAGGAAGTTGAAACATATCGCTATAAGCTCGTATGTTATAGTCTTCACGTGGCTTTTTTATGTAATTGTAACTGGTTTGTCTTCTTTCCATTTCCGATTTCTTCATGTGGTTGACTTTACAACGTGTACGTTGAGGAATGCATCTTTGTTAGTGTCGTTGGTCGGGTTTTGGGCATTGTGAATAACAGATACATGACACAAAGAGCAGGCACTTGAACCTCCGGGTTAGCACCTGGAGGAACCTGTGGGGTGTGACTTATTCCCGGCTTGTACTATGCTCAACTCTCGTTTGGGCAAGTCTTCACTGCAGGTTAGTCGCCGATACCTATGGTGCTTGAAACACTGTAATTCATGGATTGCTGGGCTCCATGATCCTTTTGTTCTTGATTCACTTTTTAAAGCTGATGGGTGTATTTCTGCCCTAAGACTTTGCGGGTCATTCACCTTAGTAGTCTAAACCAAGTTTTTTCCTCGTGTCGGGAGTAACGTGTTTTTCTCTGGCGATGTGTTTCATATTTCCTGTAAGAACCGAAAGAAACATGGCATGAGCAGGGGAAAATGACGGGAAGGGTTCCTGTTTTCAGCTGAGGATGTCTTAAACAAAGTTTGGATAGGATTACTGAGTCATTGGTAGCTAGTCTTTGATGCTGAGCTTAGTAAATGGAACATGTTAGGGGTTCAATTGGGGTGATTAGGAATCTTCGAGAGCGCTCTTCTGCCTTGTTTCTGTTGTCGTTTTTCATCTTAGCCCCGAGAAAAACTTTGCCTGAAGGCGCTCTCCGGATAGGCATCTATGAAAAACGTCCCCTTTATTGGCTTATAGGACACCATTTTGCAGTCACATGTTAGAGAGTTCTTTATCTGCATGATACATCTACATGTCGGAAAGATGTGCATTGAATTGGGATCCTGCATCTATGAAAAGATCCTTGATGTCAGAATGGGAAATCAGCCAGTTCTCGAGCTAATTGGCAGCCCAGCCCTTAATTGAAGAGCTTGTCATAGCCGTCCACATACCTATATCTAGGTATGTAATGGCCTCAAGATTTGATGATTTGTTAGACGAGTTGGTTTGTATAATTAGATCTCCGTAGCTTTCGCTATAACATCCGAATAAAGCCTGGGGAAACGAGTGGAAAACAGCTTTCAGAACCAAGGATGGGTTGTACGCTAGTGGACCATGGCGACCATCTTCGTCTATGGTTCTCTCAACTCACTTGGATTTGTTTTGGGTACCCTAATTCACTGATATACTTGCAATTAAATTGCAAACTAAAATCACTGAAGATTACTATATATTTATGGAAATTGTAATATCAATATTTATGATACTTAAAAGGGTTAGGGTTTTTAGGGGGAAAAAAATTCGTGTGTTAGGGTATTTAGAGGAGTGCCAAAGCTTAGATACGCAAATTAACAAAACCTCCATGCAGAGATCTCAAACAGTGTTTCAGGTCAATAGTTTCTTCTGCAGGGAAGTTTGAGACTCCGTTTCATCTCAATAACAACTCTAATCGGTACATTCAATGACAACCCAATTTTGATGTTGTATTGACGCCCATAAAACTAAGTTCTCGGTGTACTAATTATCCTATGTTCATATATAGTAACCCAGGAATCTGAATTTCTTTATTACTTGAATGGTTGAATTGTTATTCCATTTAATGAATCACACTTTGAAATGGTAACATTTAAGTGAGTTGAGATTATTTGAATGACGGCGTAGAGATAGCTATTGGAGAAAGAAAAGAAGTAAGACTAATACATTGCATACAATAAAAAAAAATCTGCTTTTATTGTTTAACTAATGGATTTGAAGATTTTGAGAAGAACTTCCTCTGCAACTAGCCCAATATACAGCAACAAGATTGGAGAAGTAAGAATTAATCTCCATGTGCTTTGATGGCTGATCATACTCCACCAAGTTACCTGAAAAACGCATTCCAAATCCCATTGTCATGATACTTGCAAATATCAAAATATGTCAAAAGAAATATGAAGAGAAAGAATGATATACCAAAAGAAAGAACCAAGACCATGTCACTATCTATAACAGTTGGTACTCTATGTGCAACTGTTATCACTGTGCAGTCTGCAAACGCCTGTCTGATAATTCTCTGTATAATTGCATCAGTAGCTGAATCAATGGAAGCTGTAGCTTCATCAAGCACCAATATTCTATTTCTCTTTAGCAGTACTCTTCCAAGACAGAAGAGCTGTCGCTGACCGACGCTCCAGTTCTCGCCTTCGTCACTCACTTCATAAACATCAAAACCAAACCAGGTATGTGAGCTTTGAACAGAACCCAATTCCAGGTTTTGAAAGGAACCTATTTTTTACCAATTCAGAAAACCCACCAGAGGAGTCAAGCTTATTTGGCAGATTGCTAACTGTGGCCTTCAGCTGACACTTTTCGGGAGCCTGCAGAGGATAAGTTCATCCCTCTGTTATGATTCACAAGCCAATTAGAGAGTTCCATACGGGTTGAATAGACTCTAATCTGGAGCTTATATGGACCCTTTGGGATGAGTTCTACCTAGGTGTTTCCTATCACACTCATGTAATATAGTACTCTCAAATGATATAGCCCAGGTTCATTACGTATGGAACTTCAATTCTGTCACAGAGAAAATGGATTCCACCTTCCATATTTCATCATCAGAGTAAAGGCCTGACGGGTTAAGGTTCGTCCGTATGCAGCCTCAAAAAAGAGTTGGTTCTTGAGGAATGATGCTGAGTTTCATTCTCAGGCCCCTAATGCCAATGCATGCTACATATGTCAATTCCATCAATCAGTATACGACCGCTTGCTGGTTCTACCAAACGGATAGAGCACTGATTAAGGTGCTTTTGCCACTTCCTGTTCTTCCAACAACTCCTACCCTTGTCCTTTCCCTAAATGTGCAAGAGATTCCTTTGAGAACCAACGGTGCATTCGGGCGATACCTTATCTGAAACAAAGTAAGATCATTTAGGATTCCAGTCTTATGTCACATCCCACATTGACTAAGAATGAGATTAGTAAAAGGCTATGGGTAACCATCCGTTACAAACTAACTTCTGGGGTGAAATCTACGGGCTTGTAAGGATTGATTTGAATATAGTATGAGATATGTGTCAGAGTCTGCTTTAAACCGATGAGACGATAAAGTGTGCCCACAGGAGTGGGTCGACATGAACATTTGGTGGTCTGTTACGATCCCACATTAACAAAGAATGGGATTAGTGAGATATGTGGGCTTGCAAAAGATTGATCTAGGCCTGGTATAAGAGATAACTTCTTATCACCTTATTGCAGTAACAATGGCTCTTACCTTAATTTCTTGCAAATGTATTGTTCCATTGGAAGGCCATGAGGACGACGGCCTTGTATCTTCCACGATTGCTGGAGGCTCAGCTGGTATGTGCATATACTGTTTTATCCCGTTCCACCGAAATGATGGAATTGGATAAGGTGCAGTACCATCGGGTCAGGAATACCTGAGTTTGTGTCAGTGATAATGCAAAGGAGAGAGAAAGCCCTACTAGCCCTACAACACCAGGAGAGTTCATGCAAAACCTTCAGTTCTAGAATATCTGGAGACATTTCCATCTTTATGAAGAACAACTTCAAAAGTAAATGCCATGCATACATAAAATGGAAGTAGAAAAGGGGAAGATAAAAGGATTCGATAAGGAAGGGGAACTTACCTGGAGCCATGAGGATAAGTAGAAGAGCACAAGTCAATAAAGTCACGTTTTGCAGAGTCTCTATCCTCAGAACCACCCATTCTATGGATGCATTTGATAGAAAGAAAAGCACGGCATCCGCATCTATGAGCTTTAGATAGTTTTTAAAGAACATCTCTACGGTTTGAGATGCACGTATTTGTTGAAGAATTAAACTCAAAACTGTCAGAATGTTTGGATTTTTTTCACCAGAGATTTGGAAGGTCAAATAGAAACCAAATTCGATGTATGATGTATGAATCTGGATGCTCTGATAGTCTACTTTCTAATGGTTCAAGTTTTAAGACCTTTGGAAATTTGTGGAAGAAGTTGTTGCTATTTTAGTAACGAAGGTTCAGATTTGACTGCATGGAATTTCGGTCTCATTTATGTCTTCTTTTAATTTTGTTGACTATAGAACATTATAGTCTATTGAGAAATATTATAAATAGGTATGTTGTATGTTTGGAATGCAAGCAGCAAAAAAAGAAAGAAACAAATTAAAGAAAGAAATATTTCTCCTCTCTTCTCAAAAGTATTCAAATATTTATATCCTCTTCCATCAAATTGGTATCAGAGCCATGACGAATTTGGGAAGCTCGTCTTTGGGCCAGATATCGTTGCCACGACTCACCAAGACGAACTATGACAATTGGAGTACTCAAATGCGTGCCTTTCTCGACTCACAAGATGCGTGGGAAGTAGTTGAAAGTTGCTACGATGAGATAGACGTTGTTGGTGCTACAACGAACTAGTTGAAATCATTGAAAGAAATGCGAATGAAGGATAAGACCGCTCTCTTGAAAAAGTGCTGGTGCATCAAACTCGAAGGAAGGATGGGACACTTTGAAAAAGGTGTTCAAGGGTGCCGAACGCGTTAAGCAAGTGCGTCTTCAAACTCTACGAGGAGAGTTGGAGGCCATGAAGATGAAGGAGTCAGAAGATGTATCTAGCTATATTACTCATGTGCAAATAATGGTGAATCAACTCAAACGCAATGGAGAAACTCTCACAGATGCAAGAGTTGTGGAGAAGATTCTTAGATCATTGACAAATGATTTTGAGAATGTTGTATGTGCTATCGAGGAGTCGAAGAATTTGGAAGAGATGATCGTCGATGATCTCGCGGGTTCGCTTGAAGCGCATGGACAACGAAAAAAAAGAAGCAAGAGATATTCGAGGAGGCCTTACAAACAAAAGTAATCCAGGAGGACAAAGCGATGTATGCACAACATAACTGAGGAAGAGGACGTAGCCGTAGAGGTCGCAGTTTTGTTCGCGGTGGATGTCACAATGAAGAGAGACGACAGCAAATCCAACAAAATTGGCATGGACGAGGCCGCAGTCGTGGAAGAGGAGGCCGTTCACAACGCCCAAGCATCGAATGTTACAACTGCGGAAAATATGGACACTATGCAAAAGATTGCTTTTTCAAGAAGAAAGTTGAAGAAAATGTCAATCTAGTCGAAGAAGATGTGAGCAAAGATGATGGTGTTCTCATGATGCCTCATGAAGGCAACACATCGAATGGTGACTTGGTGTGGTATCTCGACACCTGTGCTAGCAACCATATGTGTGGACATAAACATCTCTTTGTTGGTATGCAAGAGATAAAAGATGGGCATGTGTCCTTTGGAGATGCATCGAAGGTTAAAATCAAGGGACGAGCAAAGATACGTTTTCTCCAAAAGGATGGAAAAGAGGTTACCATGGAGGATGTGTACTACGTACCTGATCTGAAGAGCAATATTCTCAGTATAGGTCAATTATTGGAGAAGGGATATTCGGTCTTCATGAAAGATCGAATACTGCAATTGAAGGACAAAAATGGTCGA
>CM071863.1:18660786-18689629 GCA_036759665.1 Gynandropsis gynandra
TTTCTGTAAAATCATCCTCAATACAATGAAAGGGCTTAAGCTGAAACATATATAGACCGTCACCTATACATTCATAAATGTATATATGAGCCTATATTGACGTAACAACTCAAACCGAAATTGTTATAGAGAGAGGAGAGAGAAGTTTGTTAGGCACATGTGAGTGCTAAACCTCCACAATCTCACATTTACCCTTGAGCTGCTGTAATTCCGCATTTGTCCTTGAATCTTCTTGTTGGGATGACTCGGGTCGCATGGAGATGACTCGGGATGCAGAGAGATGTCTTGCTGAAGTAGTTGAGGCGTCTCGGGTCGCTGAAGTAGTTGAGGCGCCTCGGGTCGCTGAAGTAGTTGAGGTATCTCGGGTCGCTGAAGTCTTGTCACTGCGGCCTGACGTCTCATGGTGAACCACCGAGACACAACCTGGCGTCTCGCTAGAAGAACACTCCTGGACGCGACCTAGCGTCTCGCTAGATACTTTAACAAAACATAAACCATGAATCTAAGCAGATTCACGATAAAACAAAAAAATATTAAAGAAACGGACAGGTAGACCTCAAAGATAATATGGGAAAACCAGTAAATGGGTCATCGTCTTACTGATAGAATTCGCCATGGCATAAGACAGAAAGGCAAAACTCGAAGATCCTCCCCCACAAACTGAGGAAAATCAAACAGCTAGTCAAATTCCATGAAAAGTATGATGATGATGATGATAATGATAATCTATATATATAAAAGAGGGAGAGGGGTTTTTTCTCCCCTCTCATGCTACCAGGTCAGCGGAGGGAAGGAAAAAACCAAAATACCCTTCACGTTTTCGCCCAAAAAAACTAAAGAAGCTCAGGTTTATCGTATCGCCAAAAGAGAAACACACGATTCTGAACCCATTTATCCTGTTTATTCGGCGCTTCCTCTCCTGAAACCTTCCTCTCTCACTCAACTCTCTCGGGAGTGCTCGGGCGGGTACGAGTAAAGTGAGGAGGCAGCGTGCGTTCCGGAGATGTCGCGCGGGGGTGCTCGGCCGGCGGCGTCCGTGCCCTCGCCTCACAGCACCCTCTCGAACAACCCCCTTTATCCAGCGACCGAGAGGAGGCCCTTTCTTCAGGCATCGCCGCATCGTCTTCCTGCCTACCTGTGATTTCAGGCGAGCGGGGCAAGTGATGGTAATTCCGTCTTCATCCTTTCCAATTTTGTTAATCTTCCACTTTTGTGAACCTTTCAATTCCATCGGAATCGACAATACCGGATTGCCACCGCGCGGGCACGGGTAAAGTGAGGAGGCAGCGTGCGATTTGGAGATTTCAAACCCTAAATTCACAATTATCACACGGTTAGTTCCTTCAATCCCCTACTCTCTTTCGTTCTGTTTGTTTCCCGGGAGAAAGGGGAAAAAACGAATTCAACGCTTAAATTCAGAGATCTTACATGTGTTTGGGGATACCGTCGCCGGTGGATCAGCTGCCGAGGATCGACAACCAGCTCGCACAGTCATAGCCCGTCGTTGCTAAGAACTCGGTCTTGGGAGCTACTGAGGGAGTCGGTCGGCGATATCGAGGGCTGTGCGGGAATGATGGATCGCACTCAGGAACCGACGCTACCGCCGACACATTTCTTTCTTCGCTTTCGTTCTCCAATGGCGAGAGGATTCAGCAACCCGGTTATGCGGTGGTCTCCTGATTGCCATGAGTTCCCAGGAATGACTTCCGTCCCCAAGAAAGGGTCTTCACGCAGTTCGAGCTCTGATTCGGGTTGTGTGGATCTTTTGGGTCAGAGTCGTTCCCTTTCGTTTCTGTATTTCCACGACTGGAAGTTTGCATAGTGTTAGTTTCTCCAATTCCGTTACATAGATTTCTCATTCGGTGTTACTTTTATCCTGTTCCATTGCAAGAAAACTCTTGCATGAAATGCTGCGTATGACCGACCATGCCCATCTCAAGGTCTGAAACCTAAATCTAAATTCCTTTGCAATCTGTTTGTTGTTCTCATTTTGGTCCCTTGGGGATTTGTGATGAACCAGGGATGCTAAAGACATTAGATCACTTGACCTAAGATTGAAAAGTTCGGTTCAGGACTATGGAACAACAAGTGGCAGTACCATCAAAGTCGACTCATCTTCGCCTGCAACCCCTTTGACGCCTATTTGAACTTGTCAACGAGATTTCTCAATTTCTAGATTCATCCCACATGTCTTACAGGTAACTGGTTTTAGCAGGATGAACAACAAGAAGACATTGAGGACTATATGCAGAGAAGAACTGGAATAAAGTCTGCATTCTTTCCGACCACTGCGTCGTTTGTGACGGGACAATGACCTTCTCGAGATCATCGATGGCAATATGGTAAGTGTCACTCTACATTTGAACTACATAAGATTCATGTTCAGCTTCATTATATATGTGGAATTGGAATATACTCTGCATTTGTAATTACTAAATTATTTATTATGAACTTTCTTGACTGAAAGACTTTGCAGCAGAAACCGAGATAAATTATTGTTCAACTTATGATAAATACCATGCTTTTGATGTTTGCAACATCTGCAGTTGCGACAACATCTGCTCCCGGTGGCTGGTCATGGTTTATCCATATGTTCTAATATTTTCATTATAAGTTCCAAGCTAATGTTTTTTCCTTCATATCAGCATTAATCGCTTTGTCATAAGCAGGATATCTACCTTGGAGGTTCAATCTCAATAAGCTCCAGTAACATCCCATTCTTCCTGCAGAAAAAATCTTTCCTGCAATTTCAGAATCTTAGTAAGGTCAAGCTCATTTAGGTATATCTGGGTAAGTAGAGTTTCTTGATCATTCAACAATCTGAGACTGCACTGACATAATTCACCTTGCATCACGAGAAACGGAACCAGCCTTTATTTGTTATGTTTCTCTGTCCATGTTTGAATTATGTATAGGCATGAATTCTACCCAATCTTTCACGTTGGTCCCTGCACAAACACGCTCATCTTACTTTTTTCCAGTCACTTCGCGACATAACCTTTTGGATATTTTTAGAGTTCGTATTGGATGCACGCTCTTTCTTTCTTTCATGCTTCTGCAGCTCAAGAGCTCAGGAGCTTCCATCAACAAGATCTACAAGATTCAGTGGTTAGGGAGCTCCACCTATGTCGAGGCAGGCGGGTTATGGATCTCATCTGTGATCAGACCAGGACATATAAATCTATGGAGGAGGACAGAGGCAGGTTCTGCTACGATTTAAATTGCTAAATGATGCTTCTGTTATGCTTCTAGCTTCATGTGCTACCTGAAGGTGATTTTTCTCTTCTACACTTCGTTATTTCTCGATTGGATTTGTGTTTGGGTTGTAGCAGTTGTGTATTGCATCTATTAAGATGGTTATAGATGGTTATGTTTTTTATTGATGGTTATTTCAAATTTAAGGAATTTTGAATTGGGTTTCATTTAAAATCTTTGCTGCTAGAGATACCTTAGAAATATGCCTGATGGCAAATTTAAGGATGTTATCATGGTAACGATCACTAATTAGCAACAGTCTCTCCGCTGCTCCCCTCGACGATGCTTCCGGTAAAACCCTACAGCGATGTTTTCTCGTTTTGGTTGTTCAGCTCGACGTGAAGCTCCCATGGAGGATGAAGGAGGTGAAGCACGTTTGTGGTATTATTTTTTTTTTTGTGTTTTTCTTTTTTTTTTATGGAAATTAAATAACCGAGTCTTAAACATGAAAAGTAAAAAACAAACAGCTGGGTTGCCTCCCAGAAAGCGCTTATTTAACGTCATTAAGCTTTGACGTCTCCATTCCTCATGCGTGCGCGACGGGTGGATCGGAAAGGGAAATGGAGTTTCCTCTTTCGATCGGTTGAGCGGCTTGATGCTTCCGGTAAAACCCTACAGCGATGTTTTCTCGTTTTGGTTGTTCAGATCGCATATGGGACCTGGAAAAAGTTTTTGTATTTGGATTTATATCTTTTGGGTGTGCTTAAGGTATGATTGATTCTATAGAAACATGATGGATTCTGGCCTCTTGGTTTGTGATTTTATTAATTTTTTTTAAACTTTGATATACATGTTGATTAAGCTCAGAAATCGAATTCGGAGAAAAAGAGCCGCACTACGATGCAATGTTGAGCAAAATGGTGGGAAGAATGAGGGCTAAATCTGGGGGGAAGCAGAGATGGGAGAGGTTAGTGGATTTTCAGTTTGAATTTTGTTCATTGTTCTGTTTATATCTCCATAGATATCAATCTCACCGGTAAACGTATGTATCTTTAGATTTGGTTGCATTGATAATTACCTCTGACTTGAAAATGGTGTAATTATTATTGATAATTAGATCAGATCCTGGTTATACTTTCCTTATTGAAAATGGTGTAATTATTACTGAGAATTGCATTGGAATCTTGTCTGTGTTTCGGTCATATCTTCCTGGATTTTCGACCTTAAAGAAGAGTTATTGAACAAATTAGTCGATGGATCAAAAGGAAAATGTACTTCCTGTTTGGTTCTTATGTTGTGTTAGGCTTGTGTAGTTGAGAGATCATGATGGAGAATGTATCATCAATACTAATAAACGAATGTGTCTAGATTCGATAGGAAAACGATGGTAATGAAGGATCGGTTTGGCCATGTTGTTTACTGATTCACAACACTCGATTTCTGTTACAAATGCGTGTAAGTTACACATGCTGGCCATTTCAGGTTTCGGTCTGCGTTCTTCGGATTTCGTTTCCATTCAGGTTGTACGGGTTTTGGACAACTGGACTCGAATTGGGCTAGATTGTATTTGATACGGGTAGTTGGATTTTGGAGACTAGGCACAAGTTGGGGTTCTTTGGACCAAGCATAATCGCATTCTACTTGGGTAGTTTGGATTGAGTTATACAATTAGTTTGGGTAATTCAGGTAGTTCGAATAATTTGGTGGCACAGTGTATTTGTTACCCCAAAGTTGACACTAACGTGCATTATTAGCCTTTAGTCGCATCCTTAACACTTTCCATATCTATAATTATCTGCAAGTTGTTTGCAAATCAGTTGGATTTTGCCATTGATTACGTTCATGTATTTATATATTGCTCACATATGTGTTTGATACGTTTTTATTTAGCTGCAATTTTTACTCGATTTGATTATCGAATTCAATTTTGCCCCTCAATTTATGCTGTTGAAACAATGGATGATTGATGTTGTCAGGATGTCGGGCTTTAGAATTTAGGCAACACTTGCTTCATGAAAGGATAGTATGACAAAAAGATATTTTACGAAATATAACAATATTTGAGGAAGCGTTCTCACACATATGCTTCAATCCAATTTCTTTTTTCAGTTTTAGGTATCATTTAATTGAATTCTCTAAATTTACAGATAATTATTTTCTCAACTGAATTTTTTAGGTCCATGCAAATTCTTACTCCGCTAGGTGACATCTAAAAGTTTAACCACTTCTTCTGCAATAATTTGTTTACTTTGCTTTTGAACCACTTAAAATACGAAAAATATGTCTTAAAAATATCAATATGAGATTGACTTGCTATATTTTTTTTCAAATAATGCTCAAATGATTGTAAAAAAAATAGCCATAATCGTAACAAGCGTTATTCCCATCATGATAGATGTTATTACAAAACTAAATTAATATATATATATATATATATATATTAATCAATATTTGTCCATTTTCATGTCGTTACGTAATTATCCTTTGTTAATGTATCAATTAGGTTTGTTAACACTTCGACCGTTTTGCCCTACAAACATCTACACTAATCAAAATTTAAAGACAATCAAGCAATTCAAACAAAAGTACTCAAATTTTCATACCTCAATAATTTTTTAATCATATAAAGATAGGAAAAACAATCATGTGAAAAACTTATATCCAAATCATGAGATCATTTTCTCCGAAAAATTATGTTTTAAAATTTCAAAAATATTATGAAAAAATTGCATCATTAGTTTACATTATCTTATAAGTCTATTGTTTATTTTTTTTACTTTGAAAATTGAATTTCATGCATTTGTATTAGCCGATACATATATAAAATGTCATTACAACGTTTGAATTAATTAAATTACATACAATATTTAAGAAAAATGAAATTTAACTATCGCAAAACCGTGCAACGCACGGGTATCATCTAGTAATAATAATCATAATAATAATTAAAAACTTTATTGGTTTTTCATAAAAGACGGGAAGAAGAAGAAGAAAATAGTTTTGGAGAAGAAGATTTTCATTTCAATAATACGAATTACAGATGTTCTGGTTCTTATATACAAGACAGTGAATGCTAGATTGCAAACAGAGTAAAAATATTCTTAATATTCCTAACAGCCTTTAACAGCTACTTTTTCATACAGATACCAGTTGTTATTCTCTTGGGTGAGGGCCTGCAGGTCGTCCTTTTGCTGACACATGTGTGTGCTAACGTTGCTCGATTTGTTGTTGTGATTTTCATAACTTGGCGTTTCATCCTTGATGCTTGCTGATGTTGCCAGGAACGTTGTGTGAGCTTGGGTGGCTGTGGACCTGGGCTGATGTTGTGAGCTTTTTCTGGACATGGGCTGATATTGTGGGCTTTCATCCCCCTCAAACTTGTGCCAGGATCTTTGCCTAGACCAATTTGTTGTGTAGGTCAAGGAAGTGCTCTCGAGGTAAAGTTTTGGTAAATATATCTGCAACTTGAAAGGAAGAGGGAATACGTTTAGTGATTATGGACCCTAAAGCAACCTTTTCTCAGATGAAATGGTAGTCAAGTTCGATATGCTTGGAGCGCTTGTGGTAGCCAGGATTGGTGGACAGGTATACTGCAGATAGATTGTCACAGTGAAGAACTGTCAGATTCGGTTGAGGTATGCCAATGTCACAAAGAAGAAAGGAGAGACAAGTGAGTTCTGCAACTAAAGAGGCCATGGCGCTGTATTCTGCTTCTGTTGAGGAGCGTGATACCGTCAGTTGCCATTTAGCCTACCAGGATACGAGGTTACTACCCAAGAAGACGCAGAAGCCGGAAGAGGACATGCTAGTGGCTTGGCACTCAGTCCAATCACTGTCACTGAAAGCATGCATAGTTAGGGAGCTTTTAGAAGGAATATATAAACCTTGATGTAATGAACCTTTCAGATATCTTAATAAATGTTTAAGCAGTTTAAAGTCTCCAATTGTTGGATTTTGCATGTGGCAAAGAAAGTTAACAGAGAATGAAATATTTGGGCTAGTCAATGTTAGGTATTGAAGTGCGCCAAGAATGCTTCGATAATGAGTAGGATCATGATATGTTGATTGTTTAAATGCAAAGAAGGAATGTTTGAAAGGCATGGGCGTAGGGAGAGGTTTGATGATAACATGTCAGTTTTGTGAAGAATGTCTAAAGTGTACTGACTTTGATGAAGAAACAAACCATGTGGATGATTTTTAACCTGAATGCTTAAGAAATAGTGCAGTTCATATAGAATTTGGTGTGAAGTTGATGAATAAATGCTAAGAGAGTGGTTTCAGAATTTCCTGTGAGCAGTATGTCGACGACATAGAGAAGAAGAAGAAGAGTGATGTGTGAACGTTTATAAATAAAAAGAGAGGGATTTGTAGAACTGCATACAAACCCTTACTCAATGAGATAAGAGTTGAATTTGTTGAACCATGCCCTAGGGGCTTGTTTCAAGCCATAAAGGGCTTTCTTTTAGCTTACAAACATGGTGTGGAAAGGATTTGTTTACAAATCTAGGAGGTTGTTTCATGAAAACAGATTCTTGAAATTTGCCATGTAAGAAGGCGTTACTGACATCTAATTGTCGGATAGGCCAATTCTGGATGGTGGCTAGACTTAGAACTACTCTAATTGTTGATGTTTTGACAACAAGACTGTATGTTTCTAAGAAGTCTATTCCTTCTTCTTGATGGTAACCTTTAGCTACCAATCTGGATTTAAGTCTTCCTAGGCTACCATTAGGATTGAGTTTCTATTTAAAGACCCACTTAAACCTAAGACATTCATGTGAGGTTGAGGGGGAACTAATTCCCATGTTTTATTTAATTCCAAGGTAGAGATTTCTTCTTTCATAGAAGCTTCCCAGCCTGGATGTTTAAGGGCTGACACAATGTTTTTTGGTGTGAAAGGTATGGCTGTCATAGCTGATAGAGCATATTTTAGGTTGGGTTTTGTGATCCCTGAACTTGATCTAGTTACCATGGGATGTAAATTTTGAGTAGAGTGATATGGAGGCTGAGGGTAGAGCTGAGGTGTAGGAGAACTGGTATTAGATTGTGAGTGAGTGCTAGTGACACAGGATCTTTCCAAATTTTGTTTGATAGGATGTGTAGTTTGTTCTAGTACTGACGATGGAGTTTGATAAGATGAACCGTAACATATAGGAATAAGAGGGATTTGAAGACTTACATGGGATTCTCGCTGCCAAGCCTGTAGCAAAGGAGTGTCATACCTGATAGTAAGAGCAGAATATACAGAAGAAAAAGGAAATTTTTCTTCATTGAAAATGTCATGTCTTGCTATATAAACTCGACCATTTGGAGGATATAAGCATCTGTACCCCTTAAATCTGTCACTATATCCTAGAAAAACACAATGGAGAGAACGAGGTTCTAGTTTATGTCTTGTGTAAGGTCTGAGATAAGGGTAGCAAGAACTACCAAAAACTCTGAGGGATGTGTAGTATGGATCCTTGCCATATAGCATCTGAATGGACTTTTGTGTCCAAGAGCTTTAGAAGGTAAGATGTTAATAAGAAAATTTGATGTAAAGAATGATTCAACCCAATAAGTTAGAGGTACTTGTGCCTGGAATAGCATTGACAGGCCAAGATCAACTAGATGTCGGTGTTTTCTTTCTAACATTCCATTTTGTGCTGGGATATAAGGACAAGACATGCATAGTTTGATTCCTTTCTTTGTCAGATGTTGAGTGAAGAGATGACTACTGAATTCTTCGCCACCATCACACTGAAATGCCTTGATTTCTTTGTTTAAATGTAGCTCAACTTGTGTTTCAAAGTTAACAAAAACAGAGAAAACTCCCCTTTGGATTTAAGAGGATAAAACCAACAGAATCGAGTAAAATCATCAATAAAGATAACATAAACCTTGAATCCTTGGACTGATGAAATTGGCGATGGACCCCAAAGGTCACAATGCTAAAGTTCCAAAGGTTTACTTGTCACAAAAACATATCTACTAAAAGGAAGTCTAATATTTTTTGAAATATGACAAGAGTCACAGAAAGTTAAAGAAGAGTGTTGAATGTTGATCATGCCACTAAGTCGAAGTTTATGAAGAACTTCTTCATTTGGATGTCCAACTATGCCAAGTGTTAGCAGAGGCACTCTTTTGTCTTACTGAGAAGAGAGATTTTGGTGCAGAGGGCTCGAGGACATACAGTCCATTACTCTTGAAGCCTCTTGCCAGTGTCTCGTGTGTTTGCTGATCCTTAATCATAACTCCATTAGAATAAAAAAGGATATAGCACGCAAGATCTGACGTAATTTGTGAAACAGACAATAGATATTTTTTCAGACCTGGTACTATAAGAACATTTTGAAGAGAGAGTTTACTTGAGGATGAAGCGAGGTTGGATGATCCAATGTGAGTTATTGGGAGCAGTGACCCATCTTCCACCATTACATTTTCAGATCCACCATAAATCTCATGACTTATGAGGTGTTTTCTGGAGTTTGTCATGGCTCCAGAATCTGGATACCAGTCATTTCCTGTTATATCTCCAACTTGGAAAGTATTTAGAGCTTGTGGTATATTTTGAGACTGGAAAGAGTTGTCGAATCTATGCTAGGATTTTAATGCTACATGACCCATTCTACCACATATTTGACAAAGTGGTCTTGAGTTACTAAGATTGTTTGCAGGTTCTTGAGATGAGAGTGAGTTACTCGAGTATATCTGTTGTGTGAAACCTCAGCCTCTAGAAGTGAAATTAGGACGTCCTTGTTGATTATTACTTCGGCCAAAGTTGGATTTATTTGAGGAACCAGTGAGGAACATGTTGTTACCAGTTTGTGTAGTGAAAGCATGATGATGAGAAACCTCAGGAACTTTGTGGATTTTGCTGGTGAGGGCAATACTTGTCAGTTGACTCATGACGTCTTCATATGTGGGAAAGGGTTCCCTATGCATGGATGTGTGGATAACCGTGGTGAAAGCTTCATATTCTTTTCCAAGCCCTTGAAGAAATCTGAAAATTTCATGGAGTCTGAAACCGGTTTTCCAATGGATGAGAGATGATCACATATTGATTTGAACTCCTTGATATATTCTGGTATTGTTTTGCCGTCTAGGACAATGGTTTGGAGAGAGGCCGAGAGGTCAAACTCTCTTGAGACTGATATTTGGTTGAAGTGTCTAGGAAGTGCTTCCCAGACGCCAATGGATGTCTTGATTCCACAATCAGACCAAAAACATCTTCAGTGAGTGTGCCGCAAATCTACGACCGGACCAAGTTGTCTGTTTTTCTCCAAGAGGAGTATAGGGGGTTTTGTATCTGATTTACCGCATTATTTTCTGTTTCTGCAATAGTTTGGGGTAGGATAGGAGTTTTTCCTGTAATGAATCTGAGGAGTTCTTGTGACTCCAGCAAGGACTCTATTTTAGTTTTCCAAATGAGATAGTTTGTATTGGAAAGTTTGAGTGTGATAAAGTATGAAATGTTAACATGTATTGGGAATGGGAAGAGTTCTTACTCATCTATTGTGGGTTAAAAGGGTAAAACTTGCTTCATAGAGGCTCTGATACCATAAAAGCCTTACACATTTTTCATGAAAGACAGGAAGAAGAAAATAACTTTGGAGAAGAAGGTTTTCATTCAATAATACGAATTACAGATGATCTGGTTCTTATATACAAGACAGTGAATGCTAGATGACAAACAGAGTAAAAATATTCCTGATATTCCTAATACTCTCTAACGGTTACTTTCTCATACGGGTATCAGCTGTTGTTCTCTTGGAGTGAGGGTCTGCTGGTCGTCCTTTTACTAACACAGGTGGCTTGCAGGTTATCCTTTTGCTGACACATGTGAATGCTGACGTTGCTGGATTTGTTGTTGTGATTTTTCAGAACTTGGCATTTCCTCCTTGATGTTTGCTGATGTTGCAGAGAACGCTGAGAAAACTTGGGTGGCTGTAGACTTGGGCTGATGTTGTGAGCTTTCTGTGGACATGAGCTGATATTGTGGACTTTCAATAATAATAATAATAATAATAATAATAATAATAATAATAATAATAACAATAATAATTGGTCAAGGTGACATGCAACGTGATCTCACGTCAAAGGAGTGATCGTGTGTGTGTGCCTGGAAGCGAAGTGAAGTATCTTTTGTCAATCTAACAATAATAATCACGATTGGACAAGTAACGAATATCCGTGAATATCCAACTATTTGTATTTATATTTGACGAATATCTGAATTTACTATTTGTATTTGTAAACTCGGATATTTGTAAATATTAATATTCGTATCCAAGACTAAATTTTTTTATGTAAAAAACATAAAAAAAGATTTAATAAAAAACCAATGATCATCAAATATAATCTAAAAATATAATTTAAATCACAGAAAAACACAAAAATATATAATATAAATAAAACAAAACATCAAATCTTCACATCCATATCCACATCAATTATTTAAATTTAGTTTCGTTGATAACTCTACTAATATCGCCAATTCACCTAAAATAATAAAAACAAATTGTTAGATCATTAAATTAATACATTAAAATAAAACTCGCATAAAAATTATATATTTAGTGAGTTCTTCTTTTTCTATATCTTGCCATGTCTCTATAATATTATTCAATCAATTTGGATTAAAATTCAATCTTCAATGCAAACTAAAGATTCAACAATATCAGTTATTTTAATGTATTTGATATTTTAGTCTCAAAATCATAAAATACATTGCATATTTGTCTATATATTTTTATAATGCGTGTTAAAATAATATTAATAGTGTTTTTATTTACAATTTTATCATCAACATCAATTTTGTTAAATATGTATCTATATATTAAATATATTATTTATTTAGTACTTACGGATACGAATAGTTCGGATAATTGAGTTTACTATTTATATTTATATTTTTCAAATATCTGATTTTTAATATTTTTATTTGTATTTGTGTCGGCGGATATTCGAATTTCTGTTTGAATCCGAATCGGATACGAATACTTCGAATATTTTATTCAGCCCTAACAAAAGTAAAGAAATATAAATTATGTTTTCTATTTTATTGGGTTTGATGTTGTGGATGCGAGCAATGTTCTAAAAGTCTTACTATAATCTGATTAGATTTTAGTTTGATTGTTTACGTTTGTTTAGTGATTTGTTTTTAAAAAATAATTTATGAAATAATATCATTTTAATATTTATAAAATATAAAGCTAAAATTAATTTGGAATAAATACATTTTTTATTTTCGTATCCAAAATCTTAAAAGATTATAAAAAAAAATAATGTTAACAATTAAATAAAAAATTAAAAAAGTCTAGACATCAACTAATCACCGATTAATTTTTTTAAGTATTAGACGTTTATCGACCATCCAATTAGTGTCTAACGACTTTTAAAACACGGGTATGAGTAATAATTTCAAATTTTATTAACCGTTTTATAGAAATATAAATTAATTTGTAAGTAATCTATTAATTCATGTATTATTTTGAAATTAATTTAATAGTTTAAATATAATTAATTAAAATTAATTCATATATTTTATTTTAAAATAACTTAAGTTGTTTTTATATTTTTTTTAATGTATGGTGACGATAGTTGGCTTTAGTTATGGAAGGTAATATGACTACTTGATCGCAACTACTTCATCAATTCCTCGTAAATTATAAATGTGCACCACTATATAAATTACAATAAATGTGTGTGACATAGTTGGGAGTGTTAAAATGCAGGTCGGCCTGTTAGCCCACCCGAACAAGCACAAACATAATAGATTCAGGCTTTAAATTTATAGGTCCAAACGTAAACGGACCTTCAGGCTCGGGCTTTTTAAAAGCCCATAAATTTATGGCCTGGCCCGTCGGGCTATAAGCAACAACACTAAAAAAACCTAAGCACCTATGTTCTTTTCTTCTCCTCCTTGTTCTGTCGCCTTGTGTTCTTTTCTTCTCCTTGGTCTACCACCTTGTGTTCTTCTCTTTCTTTCTTTTCTCCTTGGTTCGTTGCCCCATATTCTTCTCTTCTCCTTTGTTTTTTTAGTTGTGTCTTCATCTTCTCCTTGGTGCACCGTGCTCTTCTCTTTTTCTTGGTTATTTTGTGCAGTGTTCTTCTCTTCTCTATGGTTCTTCTGTGTTGCATTGTGTTCTTTTATTCTCCTTGGTTCTTCTACCCGTCGTCGTCCTGCCATCTCTTCTCCTTGGTTCTTTTGCCCGTCGTTGTCCCACCATCTCTTCTCTACACCGTGGGCTACCCGAAGTCTGTCAGGTTGGGCATAAGATTTTGGGTCTGTTTGATTTCGGGACGGGTCGATCCAAGCCCATTTTCGTCAAGCCACAAGCGGACTCGGTCGGGGTGGTCCATTTGACACTCCTAGTCTTAGTTTTGTTGAGATTGCTTTTGACATTGTTGTGAATTAAATTGAAGTATTTTGTGTCACTATATATCAATGTTTATTTTGATTAATTTATTGATATAACACTATTGTGGGAAAATAGTATTAACAAAAAGAGATAAACAATCATTTGAAATTGAATTCAAGTTGTGAGTGTTATGCTTTGGGAATTAGTATTCAATGAGTTATTTAATACACTTGTAGTGTCAAGGTGTGGTTTGATTTGTAAGAATTTACTCGGTTTCTCATGTAGATTAGGAAAGGAAATCTAAGAAAAGGACTAGATATCAAGTGAAAATTGATCAATAAACACATTCTTCAGTGATTGGGAGATTTGTTCCTCTTTTCTTTCTTTGATATCTTTTGATTTTGCTCATGATTTTTCTATTTTTGTAACATATGTCTATGTCAAACTCAAGAAGCCATCATGATGAGCCAACACACGTCGAAAGAGTGGCTTCATTAAAAATGCTTATACAACTTATGATGGTAGAGTTTTGTAAGATAATCATGGTCATCAACCAAGGACTTGATTGTAACTACTCTCTACCATAGAGATTTCAATAAATGTTTGAGGAGAAAGATACAAGGTAGTAGGATCATTGATGAACACTATTGATAACACTGAAAGTGTATCGATTTTAGGCTAGGTTTTAGTATCATTTTCGCATATATTTCATAGATAGATTTACATATCCGATACGATTATGAGTTACATACGCCCGTTTTGTTGGTTTTCAGGTTTTTAGGCGACCAAGCCTAAATGAGCTTAAAAAGACGAATTCCTGAGCAAAACCACGTACTTTGAAGATAAATTCACTCGGAGCCAAAATCAAGCCTCTGAACTCAACGAAACACCCAAGCAACGAGCGGAAAAGAGAAAAATCAAGATTACAAGGGTTCTCGGTCGAGCACCATGGTCTACCCGCTCGGGCAAAGCCTACGGGGTTTTATTTGCACACCTTGCACGACCCGGGCACGAAGGCAACATGATCGGGTAGCCATACCCGATCGGGCGCAACAAGGATACCCGCTCGGGCGTTAATTCATCCTAAAATTCCCCGAGAGTTTGCACGACTCGGGCCGCTCAACCACGCGGATCTTGCATTCAAACGATCTAATTTATAGACCAGAAGAGATCTAGAGCAAGGGGGCGACGTAGAGGGGAAGGAAAGGCTTGGAAAAGATCAGAAAAGGCTCGGGAGACGCTGGAGAAGAAGAGAAGCATCAATCCTCACATCGGTAACACGATAGGGAAGATCGAGGCATCGAGTTTCCTAGAGTCTATCATGTTTAGGGTTGTGTTATCTTCGTTATCTGTATCCTCCATGAGTGAGTAGGTTCCCAACTATGGGTTAGGGATATCAGATTGTAACGGATGAACAATGTTATGCGTTAATGCTTAGATATATTGATTTTATCTTGATATTCGGTTCTACATTCAACATTATCTCTCTTATACTAGTGCTGCCCGCTCAGTAACATAGGAATTCAGACTTTGCTGGAAGGTTAAAGGATGAATCCGGATCTGTTGAGTTGTAGGTTAAGTTCGCTAATGATAATCTAACCGGTCGGTTAGTCGACTTAGGAATTAGGATTGCGTTCGTAAAGCTGCCATGGTACGGGTTAATCACTGCTGGAAGGTAGGGTTGCACGTACTCATGGTTAGGAGGTTTAGGCTCGGAAGAATCACTCCTCACCCTAGGGCATGAATTTTTCGTTATCAAGATAATTCGATAGGTTTATGATCTTTAGTTGTTTCATCCATACGATTCCCGGTATCCCAACAGCCGTAGTGTTCGTCATATCCGAGTTTACCCCAACCAACTATCGTTGTCACCACTTAGCTTAGTTTTAGATATTTAGGACCACACCTTCATCTACTTCCATTCGTCTTAGTTTAGTGTTATTCTTAGTTTTTGGATGCTTTAGTCCCTAGAGATCGACCCTGGTACTACACGATCCGTATACTTGCGGTGAAGTGGTCTAGGAAAATATATAACTCGAGTTTCACCACATCAACTATAAAGAGAGGGATTTCTTGATGATTTCAGAAAATTCAAGGAAGATCAAGAGGTGCACATGGACCGATTTCTAGGTGGTCTTAACATCAACATACAAGTGTATGCAGAGACTCATCACTATGTAGATATAGATGATATTTTAGAATTAGCCATTAAGATTGAGAAACAATCGAGTAGGAAAGGAAAATAAATTCAGAAGTATGGAAATCCTTCTTCCATCTTCTAGTTAAAACTTAATTGGTTCAACAAACCGAATATGTCTTACAAGACTGAGCAGAACGTGTAGACATTACGACCAAGACTGTTACGTGCTATTAGTATCGAGGAAACTTTGGGAAGGACATCCCGAACAAAATGACCATTATAATCATAGTGGATGAAGAGTATGAAATTGTCTTAGAGGAGAATTTTGAGTTAGAGAATTCGAGGAACATCTCTTATTTGGATGAGGATTTTAAAGAGTACGAGACCATGGAAAGAGAATTGTTATTAACATGTATAACACTAAATCCGCAAGATCAATAAGAGACCATCGTACAAAGATAATATTTTTTTACATTCATGGACTCATAAAGGATAAGGTATTCAATATTTCATTGATGGTGGAATGTGGTTAATCTCAAGTAATAAAATACCTAGACTAACGCTTCCGCAAGAATACGGATCGTGTAGTACCAGGGTCGAACACGAGGAATCGATGCAAAGCTAAAGCTAGTAACTAATGAATAGGATGGTAAAAATCAATGAGTGCTTGGAATGCAAATAAAACTAAACTAACTAATTAACGATTTAAATTCAATTAACTAGACACCACAGGTTTCAAGAGATGCACGATGATGCAACGAAGTTCTAACATGATCATTGGTTTTAGATATTATCACGAGTTTAGGAAATTCAAGCTCTAATATAGGAACTGAGCGGCGTAGACTTGTCCACTACCTAGCGTGCGTACAATCAATCTTCTGATTGTGTAATCTCACCCACTAGATTCATTAAGTCTGCTATCCTAGTCCCTAGATTCAATCGATCGACCTATCATAGATTTTAAACCAATTAAATCCTAAATCATGGCTAAGTTCTAAAGTCTAATCCCCTGGCGTAGATTCATTAGACTTCTATGATCATTCATTCGAGTGGTGTACAAGAACGAAATCATTAAAAACAACTAATCAATCTGAAAAACGATCAAATACCAAAATCATTCATTCAAGTGGCGTACAAAAACGAAAGCATTAAGAACCACCAAGCATTAAAAACAAGACTTCGTTACATATCGGCAAAGCTCTCTAACATATGGCTATGGACCTACTCAGACATGAACTTAGAAAACGAAACACAAAAGATAACTATATACAACATTGATAACGAATGAGATCCCTCCCGATTCTATTACCGACGTCTTCAATAGCTCTTTCGCGCTCCAGCTTCGTCGCTCCGTCTTTGTCTTCGTATGTGTTCTACTCTATCTCTACTCTCTTTACGTATGCTTTGTTTTCTCTCTAATTTCTATACGAATTGTGCTGCTGAAGCTCTCTCCTTTTTGCCCTCTTTCTCCTGTTTCCTTCCCTCTATTCTTTCCTCTTTGGTCGTCCCCTCTCTTTCCTCTCCAACGACTGATATTTCCTCTTTCTTACAGCAACTGAAGTTTTCCTTTTCCGAGTTTTTCCATCTCTTGTTTTTCCATTATTGTGTAATTTTCAACGTTTCCTCTTTATTTTCCAGCCATGTAGCTCCCCTTCCTCTTCTCTAACCATATTTCCTTTTGATTTAAGCACACACCACTTTCCTTTTCTTGTTTTGCTGATTTTCCTTTTCTGGTTTATGCAGGTGACGAACACGACCCGCGTGAGCTGGTGAGTGCCCCGTGCGGGCTGTCTTGCATAATGGAATCCGTGCGGGGTGGTGAAGAGCCCGACTCGGGCTGGAGCTTCTGGAGGAATGAGCCCACGCGGGCTAAAATGGACACCCTGCGCGGGGTGATTGGAGCATGGCTATCCGCTCGGGTTGAACATGAGTCCGAGGCATGCTGAAAGTGCTGGAAATGGAGCCCGCACGGGCTAAGGAATCCACCCATGGGGGTTGCTTTTCCTTTGACGTGGAACGATCATGTTTTGGGGCATTCGCTCGTGTTTGTGTCCCGGTTTCTCCGTTTATTGCAAAACGCGAGAAAACGATGAAAGAGAACTAATTGGTGTTTAATGCTTGGTAAAATACAAATGAATGATGAAACTAACTATGAAAATAGACGAAAAATACTATAAAAAATAGTCGTTATCGGAAATTGCACGAATGCACTGAGCGCTTCACTTATTGAGAATTTTGGGCTGCTTACTACAAAATACGCAAAGTTGTACAATCTTCAATTGTTGAAAAACAGTGGTGAAACAAAGGTGCATCGCTCGGTGAAGATCATGTGTAGCATCGGGAAATATGAATACAAGGTTCTATGCGATGTCGTATCGATCCAAATAGAGCATCTGGTGCTGGGACGACCTTGGTTATACACGTGCACAGTGCAATGGCTTCTATAAACATTATACATTGGACTTCATAAGGGAAATTTTAATTAGTTTCACTCATATCGAAGGAATATTTTGAAAACCAGGTCAAAATACTAAAGAATGAGAAAAGACAATCATATTTTAGTGATATGAGGTAGTGCACAAAAATAGTGAAGTCTCTAGAGAAATTAGACTATGAACAAAATCCCGTTAGCAACACTGTTCTTTCTTTAAGAGTGAGAGAGTTCAAAAAATTTTGGCTTTCGCATTAAGTGATGATTGTACACAGAGGCATTTTTCATTAACGAACACAATGATTATTTTTCTAGTGTTTTTTATACTTATTGCAAGGATTTCAATGATTTATACCCTTGTTCAAATTTTCTACTTAGCATTCCAAACAACCGACATAAGGACCAACCTTGAAGAAAAAAAGAAACGTGAACAACAAGTCATGGAGTTGATGGAGAAAGGGTATGTCTGTGGGAGCCTGTCACCATGTGTTGTTTTGGTGATCTTGGTGCCAAAGAAGAATGGTACGTCGAGGTTGTGTGTTGATTGTCACACAATCAAAAGTATTATGATCTAGTACCGTCATATAATCCCTAGGCTAAATAATATGTTAAATGAGTTGCATGAGTAAGTATTTTCAATAATATAGATCTTTAGAATGGATACCTCAAAATTTTAATCGAGGAGGGAGATGAGTGGAATACCATGTTTAAATGGTTTAGATGGATAGTCATGTCGTTTGGGTAAAAAATGAACCTAGAACTTTTACGCAGTTAATAGACCATGTTCTTAGGAAGTTGATTGGACGATGTGTTGTGGTTTATTTTGATGACATTTTAATCTACAACAAGAATTTAGAAAATCATGTAGTGCATCTTAAGTTTGTCTTAGATGTCTTGAGGAATGAGAAATTGTATGTCAACATGAAAAAATGCATGTTTCACACTAAGTGTTTCCTATTTTTAGGATTTGTTTGTAGCATACATGGTGTACATGTTGACGAGGAAAAGGTTAACGCCTTTAAAAATTGGCCGACCCTTAAGAAGATCTGTTTTTAGTAGGTTTCTATCGATGATTCGGGTTGGACTTTAACACCATCACAGCACCTTTGACAAAAAAAATTAAAAAAAATGTGGGATTCAAATGGGGGATGCATAGCAGAAGACATTTCAAGCTTTGATATCAAAATTTATTAATTCTATTTTACTTTCCTTGATTTTGTTAAAATGTTTGAGATTGAATGCAATGCTTCTAGTGTAGGTATTAGCGCAGTGTTGATGCAAGAAGGGAAGTCGATGCAAAAATGGAAGTCAATCGCGTATTTCAACAAGAAATTGAATGGTGCGTAACTCAACAATGGAACCTTTGATAAAGAGATGTATGCACTTGTACGAGCATTACAAACGTGGTACAATTATCTCTTGTATAAGGAATTTGTGATCAACACTGATCAAGAGTCACTTAAAAATCTGAAAGGTCAACACAATGTTAATCATAGGCATGCAAAATGGATAATATATATTGAGATATTCCCCTAAGTGATTACAAACGTGGTACAATTATCTCTTTTATAAGGAGTTTGTGATCAACACTGATCAAGAGTCACTTAAAAATATGAAAGGTCAACACAATGTTAATCGTAGGCATGCAAAATGGATAGTATATATTGAGATATTCCCCTAAGTGATTAAGTACAAACAAGGTATATGGAATATAGTTGCAGATGCATTGTCTAGGCGATATACATCAATATCTTCTTTAGACGCAATAATGTTAGGTTTTGAGCATGTTACAGATCTACAGATCTATGCGATATTATCTAGATCTTGGGAAATTATTTAAAGCTTGCATAACATTTGAGGAAAATTCTATAGGTTTGTTGGATACTTGTTCTATGAAAAAAAATTGTGTGAACCTCATTGTTCTATTGTGACTTACTTGCAAGAGATACACGAAGGTGAACTAATGAGTCATTTTGTAGTGACCAAGACTTTAGTCATCATGCATGAATATTTCTACTATCCACATACGCGAAGAGATGTGGAATGATTTGTGGTTGATGCATGGATTGCAAGATGGTGAAATTACGACTTAATCCGCACAATTTGTATACCCCTTTTGATAGCCCTAGTGAACCTTGAACTGGCGTTTCTGTGATTTCGTGTTAGGTTTTCCACGGTCTGAGGTATGAAAGGATGCATTGTTTGTTATGGACAAATGACGCCTCACACATTGTAAAATTATTTTTTAGGGATATTGTATGTTTGAGTGAGATGTCTAGAAATGATCGTATTGGATAAATATGTTAAGTTTCTTAGTTATTCTTTGAAGATGTTGTGGTTTAACATTTTTCATCCATAAACCGATGATCGAACAAAAGTGGTAATATGTGCAACATACTCTAAAGTTAAAATCAATTGTTGGTAAAGGTACCATATCTAAAGAAGTTATTGAGTTAAATCCATAAATAATTCCAAATGGAAAAAGTTGGGTGACACCATAGCACTTATGATCTTTATATGTCTAATTGGATTGTTGAACTAGGTAAAGTTTTTTAGCATGAATCTTCACAATTGAGAAGACATTCTGGAAATCAGCCTGATAATGTCTAATTTGTCATTGTATTTTCATCTTTTTCTATAGTTAGTTTTACTATGATTATGGACTTTACGGAGTTATTAAGCATCAATTAGTGATCTTCTAGTATTTTCTCATGTTTTGTAGGAAATGAAGATATCCGGATACAAACACAAGCAAATGCCGCAAAACTTAACAAAACCACTCTCGGTTCAGCTGTGCACGATCAGCATCCAAGATTTCTAAAACCAAAAAATGGAAATGCATGGCTGGAGAAGAGGAATGGAAACACATGGATTACAAGAAATGGAAACGGGACAGAAAATGTAAACCACTGGCTGCTTAGAAGAAATGGAAACAACTGTTGCTTAGAAGAAAAGGAAATACACGGCTGGGTTATAAGAAATGGAAACACAGCTGCCGGAAACAAAATGAAAACGCACAGCTTACACAAAATTGAAACGAAGCTGCTAGACAAAAAAGAAATACAACTGCAGCACAAGAAAGGAAACCACGCTGCTGCACAAGAAGAATGGAAACACACGGCTTGCACAAGAAAAGGAAACCAAAGAAAAGAAAATGAGGGAGAGAAGAGGAAACCAACACGAAAGGAAAGGAGGAGAGTTCAGATTCGGTGAGCTTAAAAAGGGAGCTGAAGGTCGAAGTAAAGAGGGGGGCTAGAGACTGGAGGCCTAAGGGCCGAAGGGAAGAGAAGGAAAGAGAATAGACGTTTTTGTTTTAGTATTATGTATGGTCTCGTAATTAACTCTAAAATGAATTAGATTAACTAGAACCTTGACCAGTCAATTAATCTATTTAGGAATCGTGATAATCAAGGTTAAGTTCCCTATAGTTCTTCCAGCATTTAGATGTTCGTTTTGTTGCCTGCACGGAAAATCTTTTGTTATAATATTTTCGCATTTTCAGATTGATTGGTTGTTCTTAATGCATTTATTCTAGTTGATCACTTTAATGAATGATTATAAAAGTCTGATTACATGCAAGGTGGACATTACAAAAAAAGAAACAGGCGTTTTCCGACAAACATACCCGTTGGAAAACGCCTAAAATCCGTTGCAATGATTGTTTCCCAACGGACGATAATGGACTCTCGCCCATTGGGAATCGCTCGTTACAAATCGAGATCTATTGTGATTCCCAACGGAGTTACAATGGATAATATCTGTTGCGAATTGGGAATGGAGGGAAAATATCCGCTGACAAGTTTTAACGGATGCCCATTACAAAATAGTAATGGATCCCCGTTACAAATTTGTAACGGATGCTCGTTAAATGTTTGTAACAGATGTCCATTAAATGTTTGTAACGGATGCCCGTTACATCTTTGAAATGGATCTCCGTTGCCAGTCTGTTGGAAAGAAAAATAGGGAAATGAAATTTTGCAACGAGCATCCGTTGCAAAGTGGCGGGAAATGGCAACGGGCATCCGTTACTACTTGACGGAAAATGGCAACGGGCATCCGTTACCATTTGGTGGGAAAATTAATTTCCAACGGATGCCTGTTGCAATTTCTAACGGGTATCCATTGGAAATTTTTTAAAAAACAAAAAAAACATAAAAAAATAAATTTTTAAAAATAAAAACAAACTTTTAATAACTTAAAATTAATGTTATAAAGTTAATACAAAAAATTAAAACCTAAACTATTACATTTCATCTAAATTTACGGGACCGATGTCACCCCGTGATCACTAGCACCTCGTGAAGGCTTTCCATCTGAATCGTTCACCGGTTCTTGATGCGACGCTGTTTCCCCCGTCCGCTCGGATAGCAATTCTATGATGCTTTCCATGTGCCGTATCTGTGCTCAAATTTCTCAAAGTTGTGCTTCGAGATCCTCGATACGCCGTTGTTGCGTGTAGCTCTCTTGTACTACGGGAGGTACAGTCGTGGCGTCCTCGATGATATCCTTTTGCAGCGCACCGAGACCATATAGACGCCCGTTATACGGTCTAACCGACCACAAAAAAAAATTAGAGTTAGAATTGTTAGAAAATATTTTATTACTAATGAAAATATAATTATTAAATTTTTACCTCCAAATAAATTTGTCCTTTTGTAAAGGACTGAGCTCATCTGGAGTAGAACCGCAAGCTTGTGATTGTTGTGTTGATTTCCACTACCAGCTCAAGAAGAGTCGGTTCTCTTCCTATTCGTTGCATTTGTATTATAAAATAAATATATTAATATAAACATTGTTAAAAACAAAAAAAAATTAATTATTAAAAAATTTACCAATTATTGTTTCCTCTTGGGGAATGATTTTGATCCCGAAGTATAGCGATGCGGACCATCTTGGGAAACCTTCTCGTCGTACCGATATTTTTTTACCTTCTCGCCCTTGGCCTTGAAGTCTTTAGACTCTCAATGTTGAATAATTTGTTTGAAGACCTCGTTCGTTGCCCTTGTCAGTTTGCGATTTCTTGGTGTAGTAGTTGCACTTGGCGCTGTTCATCATCCAGCGCATCCGAGCCTGCATGTTGTGCATCCAAGCCGTGTAGATGCCCGTCGTATCCTTCTTTCGCCATTTGTATGCGCTTTGTAAAATAAATTATAATGAGTTAGTTTATAACATATATAATTAATCATTTAAAAAAATATATTTTAAATATACTTGCAATAACGGTGCACCACCACCGGCGGCGTATTACTTCTGGCGTAACTTGCTAAGAATAATAGAGTTGGTCTTGTAAGGACCCTTGGATGATGTTGTTGTTCGTATGTTTTAAAACATCATCCACGTCAAACCTACACATTAAAATTAAATAGTTAGATAACATTTATAAATTACAACAATATAAATGCAAATAATACAAAAATTTACCATAGCGTCCCGACAGGACGATCGGGATCGATAATTGGAAGGGTGGGACACCCATTAAAATTATCGATTTAGGAATTCATATCCACCATATCGTCCTCTTTATCAAATATAGGCGGTGCCGATATTGGAGAAGAAGGGGGATATGGTGGCGGTGGAGGCGGGGGAGGGGCTCTCGTTGAACCAGCCAACATACCTCCCGAACCTATGAATCGCCTAGCCCTCATTTTAGTGTTTTTTGTTTGTAAGTGTTATTGTTGTGTGTGAGAGGAAGTATTTGAGAGGATTTGAAGTTTTGGATTTGTTTTGAAAATGAAACTTTTCAACAGTTTATATGCAAAAATTTCCAACGGGCATCCGTTGAAATTCTAACGGATGCCCGTTGGAAAAGTCGTCAACTCAACGGACGCAATTAAGTGATGCGACGTTTTTTTCTCTAACGAGCATCCATTGAAATTTCCACGGATGCTCGTTGGAAATGCGTGTTCCCGAGGCAACGGACGCCAAAACGGTTCTTTGTCTCCCGTTGCAATAGGAATCCGTTACAATTTTCAACGGATGCCCGTTGGAAAATATCATAGACTAGGTAGTCATGATGACAATTTGCAACAGGCATCCATTGTAAATTATAACGGATGCCCGTTACAAATTTTATAATGGGCATCCGTTAGAATAAATTAACTGATGCCCGTTATATTTTTTCTAACGGGCATCTGTTAGTATATATAAACAGATGCCCGTTAATATTTCTTAACAAATGCCCGTTAATATTTCATAATGGATGCCTGTTAATATTTTGTAACGGATGCCCGTTAAAACTTTTTTAATGGGCATCCTTTACGAATTTTCAACGAATGCCCGTTACAATAGTAGAAAACTTAAAAATTTTTCCAAGTGTGTTGAATGCAATTTCGTGCTTCAAAAAGCATCCATTAATATTTCCAACGGTTACCCGTTGGTATAAGATCATATGAAGTTCTAAATTACACATCATCTACATTACACATCATTTACATTAAACATTATTGTATTTACATTTCTTCTTCAGTAGATTCATCGATTGGCGAGTCTTCCTTTGATTGTTCATTGAATTCATCGTCGTTTTCATCTTCAGTATCTTCCAGTTCAACGTGTTCATAATCGCGTATGAATTCTCCGTTTATGTCAGTTCTTGCGAGAATTTTCTCGCGATTGTCTGTATCAATTAAACGAATCAGCTGCGGATGATCGAAATGCAACGAATCTTCTTTTTCATCTGAGCTTATAATTCCTTGTGGCTTGATCTTTACTACGGCCCACCACTCCTCTCTTCGACGTTTCAATGTTGTTGGATATTGCACATAACATATTTGATTTGCTTGATCTATTGTGATGAATGGATCATACTTACCATATTGTCGTGTCGGATTGATGTCAATTCCTCCCCATCGGTTTTTCCGTATTCCACGTCCTACGGTTAGGTTGAACCACTGACATTTAAAAAGCATTACCTTCAACCTAATGAGACCGAGATATTCCACTTGTAGGATTTGGTGCAAAATTTCGTAGAAGTTATCACCCTCTATTTCACTATTAACGTAAACGCCATAATTCTATGTGCTTCTATGGTTTCCGTGATCGTACGTGTAGAACGTGTAGCCACGAGTAACCAAAATTGGCCAATACATAACATTTCGTGTATGACCATTAGCCAAATCTTTTAACCACGTTGGAAGCCTTTTAGAACATTCACCTATATAACATACAAACGAATAAATACTTTATAATAAATGCAATGAATTTTAATAGATGTGTACACGAGTACTTACGTAATCTCTCAACCACGAGCCATAATGTTGAACTTTCATTTCTGTGAGTTCATTTGCGTTTAGATGAGGATATGTATCAAGTACTTCTTCATCATATATCTTATATAATGAAAATACGTTAATATTGTATATATATATATATATTTAAAATATTGAAAAATATTGTTTTGTATTGTACCTTTCGAACGATAATAACTCTTGACAATTTGTAATATGTATGTGTGGACGTGATTATATTCCTCTATTGTTAACCAATATTCCTCGGATTTACCTCCTGTACGTCCAATCAGTGTAAACATCTCAGAAATTCTGCCAAACTACGGATTATATTGATATAAATAGTTTGTATGATCATCCGCTGCACGTCATTCTTTCATCTGAATGTGCGACTGAAAATAAAATATGCTGAAAAATGTGATTTCTTCCAACAAGTATTGTTTGACAATATATCGTTCAACCGCTGCTTTGTGTTTTGCCTTTTTCTTTAAATGAAAAAAAATCTTTCGAAAGGATACATCCATCTGAATTGAACTGGCCCACCGAGTATTGCCTTATCTGGTAAATGTATTGGCAAATGTTCCATGACATCGAAGAATGAAGGCGGAAAATTTTTTCCAATGAACATAATACTTCAAAGATATTGTTTTTCATTATTTCTAAATCATCCTTTTTAAACTTTTTTGAGAATATATCTCTGAAAAATATGTTGATTCTGCATAACACATCGTGAACATTTCGTGGTAAGAGCTCAGCAAATGCAATTGGA
Source organism: Gynandropsis gynandra (assembly GCA_036759665.1). NCBI lineage: Eukaryota > Viridiplantae > Streptophyta > Magnoliopsida > Brassicales > Cleomaceae > Gynandropsis > Gynandropsis gynandra. The sequence continues at coordinate 18,686,888 of CM071863.1, forward strand.
TTGAGTCGCTGCATAAAAATGTGACAATCGTGACTTTTCAACCCTATCAACCCCAAACCAACAATATCCATACACCGAGAAATGTTTGATGCATATCCATCTGGAAACTTAACGTCTTCTTTTAACCACTTTAATAATATTTTTTCGTCGGACCAGACAATCTGAATACTGAGACAGGTGACCTTCCATGTCTTAATTCCAACTCATGTCGTCAGCATATTATTTTCAAATCTTTTCTTGATTGTATATTATCCTTAATTTTACCTGTCACATTCAAAACACTATTGATGATGTTATCGAAAAAGTTCTTTTCGATATGCATAACATCTAAATTATGATGTAATATCAATGATTTCCAATATGGTAGTTCCCAAAAGATACTAAGTTATACCAGTTATGACATTCACCTTGATCTTTAGGTTTACGATGCCCATGATCTCCACCATATTCTACCGATCCTTGTAAATCGCCCATTGTGTTCATTCTTTCATAAAGGTTTGTGTTCCGGTTTGCATGCACAGTGCCTTTTCTTTTTGTACAATGTTCCTTCGAAAATGTTTTTTATCTTTCTAGAAAACATCTCCACGAGGAAGAAATCTTCTATGACAATCAAACCAACATGGTTTCGTACCATGTACTAGTCGAAATGAATATGTATCCTCCATACAATATGGACATGCTAATCTCGTGCGTGCTCCATCCAGATAACATTCCATAGGCAGAAAAGTCGCTAATTGTCCACAACAAGACCGATTTCAATGTAAAATTTTGTTTCGTACTCACACCATAAGCAATAATTCTTTCGTTTCACAAATGTCTTAATTCATGAGTTAAGGGCTGCAAAAACACATTTAAACTTTCTTCGGATGTTCTGGTCCTAGAATCAGCAACATCAGAAACGTTACCTCTCTTTTCAAACAAATATAGGGAGGCAAATGATACGGAGACAAAATCATTGGCCACAAAGAATATTGACTTCCAGATTATCCACATGGACTAAAACCATCGGTGCACAGGCAAAGATAAACATTTCTCCTTTCATACGCGAACTCGGAAAATATTTCATTGAAATCTTTCCAAGCCTTAACATCCGATGGATGTTACATTATACCTTCGCTCGTCGAGTGTTCTGCGTGCCATCTCATTGCCGTAGTGGTTTTTTTCGATTCAAATAACCTTCTCAACCTGTTTGCTACAGGCATATAGAACATTTTCTTTATATGGTATATATTTACATGAAGATTGTTTTTTTGGCCGAAATCTGCTTGCCCCGCAAATCTTGCATTCCAACAAGTCTTTATCATTTCCCCAAAACAACATGCAACTGTTTCTACAAACATCAATTTTCTCATGTGGTATTCCCAAATTTTTAAATACATTCTTTGTTTGGTAGTATGTCTCAGGAGATTATTTTCCGGTAAATATTCACGCATGGTTTTGCAAAATGAATCCATGCAATTTTCAGCAACAATGTAGTCTGTTTTTATATTCATCAATCTTGAAGATAAAGATAAGTGGGATTGACCTTCACGACAACCTTCATATATGTAGGCTGTTTCGTCAAATCCAATAGGTTGAAGAATCGGCGTGCGTCGATGTTCGACATCTCTTCACGCGTTTGTTCATGAACAACTCCAGAAAAAACATTTGACACCATTTCCACATATGGATTGGTCATTGAAGCTTCATAAATAACTTCTTCATTTCTTTCTACTTATGCTTCTTGCATAATATCTCTAACGCCGCAATTTTCACCTGGAAAAAACCAAATTTTGTAATTCTCAACGAAACTCACCTTATAAAGATGTTTGCAAACAATTTATTGACTTTGATACTTCATGTTTTTGCATCTTTTGCATGTGATGCGTTCTCAAAGTTAAATAAAATAACCTAAACTACCCGCAAGTGCACGGCACGTGTGTAGTATTTTAGGTGTCGATCCCACAGAGACTACGCAACACTATCTAAACTCGAACTATGAATCAAACTTGCTAACGAAAGAATATGGATGAAGAATGAAAGACTGAAAGTAAATAAACGACTTGGATTCTAACGATAAGACAAACGTCCTAGGAATCCGGTTTCACCACAAGACTACCGAAACCGACGATCAACTTATCTATCATGCAATTCCAATTAAAGCTATCTAAGGCGGACGATCCTAACATGATATCTACCCTCTCTCAAGGCATAGACACGTGATCTAGACAAGCTGCCCCCTACTTTCGTGGCTGACACCTTGAACTAAACCCATAGGCTCTATGATTCATCCGTTCACCCTCAACCGTTGCTACTCTACTTTCGTGGGCTAACCTTGGTTGTTCTAAACCTGATCTTCTAGGACTATAATTCTCCTTTCGGTCCTTCTCCTAACCCCTAACACATGCATCTACGTGGTCATCACAAACACAAGTAAATTCAAGCACTCAAATAGAGAATGGATAAACTAAAACGGGAAGATGCATTCAAAATAGATCAAAAGTGGTTTCGGGATAGCCAAGGCCGAATCCCTTCTCCTAGAACAAACAAACTACTCGCTCATGCGTCAGTAAACAAACATAAACAAAGTAGAAAGTCTAAGGAACATGAAAACCAAACAAAACCGAAGTGTCGGGGCTTGATCTTCAATGCTCCTCGCTTGTCTCCTCGCAAAAATCTCCTAAATCACGAACTGAATGAATCTCCAATGTAAGCTGCTTCTAATGACGTCTTCTGGCCTCTTTTATGCCTCCTAAGTCGGTC
>CM071863.1:18710118-18725534 GCA_036759665.1 Gynandropsis gynandra
AGAACAATTTACGTAGAAGGAACGAAAGAAAAGAAAACAAAAATAAAAACAAAAAAAAACAAATCAAGAAAGACTCTAGGTTCGAATCTAAGACGCATTGACAGTAGTCCCCGGCAACGGCGCCAAAAACTTGATGCGTTCTCAAAGTTAAATAAATAACCTGAACTACCCGCAAGTGCACGACACGTGTGTAGTACTTCAGGTGTCGATCCCATAGCGACTATGCAACACAATCTAAACTCTAACTGTGAATCAAACTTGCTAACGAATGAATATGGATGAAGAATGAAATACTGAAAGTAAATAAATGAGTTGGTTCTTAACGATAGGACAAACATTCCAGGAATCCAGTTTCATCACACCGAAACCGACAATCGATCTATCTATCATGCAATCCCAGTTTAAGCTATCTAAGGTACATGATCCTAATATGATATCTACCCTCTCTCAAGGCATAGACACGTGATTTAGACAAGTTGCCCCCTACTTTCGTGGCTGACACCTTGAACTAAACCCATAAGCTCTATGATTCACCCGTTTTACCCTCAACCGTTGCTACCCTACTTTCGTGGCCTAATCTCGGTTGTTCTAAACCTGATCTTCCAAGACTAGAATTCTCCTTTCGGTCCTTCTCCTAATCCCTAACACATGCATCTACGCGGCCGTCGCAAATACAAGTAAATTCAAGCACTCAGATAAAGAATAGATAAACTAAAATGGGAAGATACATTCAAAGATAAATAAAAAGTGATTTCGGGATAGCCAAGGGCTAATCCCTTCTCCTAGAACAAACAAACTACTCGCTCATGCGTCTGTAAACAAACATAAACGAAATAGAAAGTCTAAGGAACATGAAAACCAAGCGAAACCGAAGTGTCGGGTTGATCTCCAATGCTCCTTGCTTGCCTCCTCGCAAGAATTCTTCTCCAATCACCAACTGAATGAAAGGTTTGTAAGCTCCCCCTCTAATGACGTCTTCTGGCCTCTTTTATGCCCCCTAAGTCGTTCCAATTGTTGCCTTAATAGCCCCCACGAGTTTCCTTTTGTTTTAAGCTAATTTAACTTAATTTTGCTCATTTTCTTGCCCGAGTCGTGCATGAATTGTGCACAAAATTTGCCGTAGCTTTTGCCTGATCGTGCATGAGTTTTGCCAGACCGGGTGGAGGCTCTTCATGCTAAATCTCGTCCCGTTTGTCCCGTGATGATCCTCGAAGTTGCTCCTTAGCTCCGTGCATGTCCTTTAGCTCCGAAATGATCGAAATGCGCGTAAAAACCTGTAAGAACATGAAAACACGAAAACAAGTAAAACGGAAACGGAATCATACGTAAAACAACACATATATATCAAAAACGTTTCCTAAATCGTGCAAGAAATACGTAGGAAAACGATATGATCACAACTAAAAGCAAATTAGTTATGTTCAATACCCAATATCCTTAAAACGTGAAAGAGAAGAATGGTTCACCATTGTGAAGGTCGAACTACATGGGGTTTTTTATAACACACAAGAAAATGTACACTATTCATTGCAATCCGAAAACCTTAAATCAATATTGTTAATCAAATTATAAGATCGTAGAGAGGTTCTAGTAAGGACCAATGTAAAAGAAAATTCACCAATTGAAGAATCAGCAAAAGTATAGATGTAAATTTTGTAATATAATTGTATTTCACGATTAATGAAAACAATGTAACTTTGTAGTCTTTATATTGATATTGTCCATTGGCATCCATTGATATTTTGTAGATTATCAACAGATGTGCATTGATTGCGGATGGCTTTTAACTTAGCGAAATTTTCACATTTAAGAAATTTTTAACAAGCATCCATTGATATTAAATTGTTATTCAATCTCTATTGATAATCTTACCTTCTTTGGGGCTTAGCAAAATTTTATGATCGAATTCGATTGAAATGTATTGAACGGGTGTTTGTTGATGGGTTTTTATTTATCAATGAACAGGTCCATTTCCAACACATTTCAACTAGCATACACAAAAAACTTCTCTAAAACATCCCTTCTCAATAGTCTTAAACACCTAAACACTCCATAAAATATGCATCCCTGCCACCACCTCCTCTACAACCACCTTTTCCGCTACCATATCGTCCTTAAATTTGCAAAACTAAAGTGTGTTGGTCTAGATAAATGCTCTGCTCAAACGTTGCTTGCTCTAGCCGAGCATTATTATGCTATAGTCGAGCATTGTCTGATCCTCCAAATTCTTGCTTCTCTCGGTCTCATCTCCTTGTAGAGACCTCTTGTATTCTTTCTTACGTGTTTCTTGACGTTCTTGTAGGGTCCTTTTCCATCCTTTCATGTCTATTTACACGAACATGTCTCGAATCTCCTTTCTTTTCTCTTCATTGTTTGTTCTCGTACGAAATGTGATGGATGCAAGATGTCATTCACATCATTCCATCCTCTTTTAAAAGTATTTTTCCTCATATCTAGTCCTTTAGCTGCATTGAAACAAGCCAAGTAAGTAACTATGAAAATCGAATGTACAATGTACTTACCTCGTAACTCACTTTTGTACGCGTTAGGATTGATGCGTTTGTGGAAAGGTCCATCTCCCTGCATCATAAGTTGTGATTTGTTACTCTATAGAACAAGTTTGTACACACATGCACTGACACTGTGTGAATGCAAAACAATTATCAAAAGAGGTCATATTTTCCAATAGTATATTGCTGATGCATACACTACAATTGAACAAAAAAGAATATGTTGGGTTAGAAACAATAAAAAAACTAAAATCAGAACTTTACAACAATGTGTTTGATGGAGCTGGAAAAAGAGATAAAACTACTAGAGTTATAGGCAAAGAATTATACTACCACAATCATTCATGATGGGCCACGAAATATGGTCAAAAACTACCATGATGCAGTGGTTATATGTACGTGGTATGGTAATTTCGATCTTTTCTTTACGATGATTGATAATCCGAATTATACTACCATCATGTTTGATTAGTATGACGGAGGCAGTTCAAGTGATAGGTTTGACATTAAATGTCGTGTTTTTAAAATAAAATTAGATCCGCTTTTAGAAGATATAAAAGCAGTCATTTTTTTCGAAGCCCTTGTCAGCTACCTAACTTGGCATTAAGTATAATTATTATTTCTTAATTTAAACAAAAATACAAATACTACCATATTTTGAAAATCATATTTTTTTGCAGTCATATACACTATCAAGTTTAAAAAAAATGGATTCTCCCATGTCTATATCTTGATTTGGTTGCAACCGAAGTTTAAGAATCCTACCACAGAAGAAATCGATAACTTTATACAGCAGAATTGTCTGATTAAGGAATTGATAGTAAAGGATTCAACTTGTTTGAACAACGTATGATGCATGGTCCATGTGGTTTGGATAGACCATATTCTCCATGCATAGAAAATGGTGTTTTCACAAAGAAATATCTAAGACCATACATCGAGTGCATGTATGTGGATAATACAAGTTATGTCCTATAAAAGCATAGGAAATATGATTCAAAGTTTGTGATGAAGGGTGAAATCAAATTGGACAATCGATACGTTGTTCCCCATAATGTTAACATTCTCAAGAAATATAGGGTACATATTAAAGTTGAATGGTGCAGTAGATCTAGTGCAATCAAATATCTATTCAAAATATCATAAAAAGAATGAATTGAGAGACAAACCAATAGTGGAGGCCCATTAAGCTTAGAAACGGAACCTTTTATAGAAATCAATGAAATAACAAACTATATTGAATGTCAATACCTTTCTTCTTGCAGTGGCAGTTTTTATCATTTCATATACATCACCAGTCGTCAGATTTAGAGAGTGGTATCAAAACCAGGTATGGAAGAAACTATATTTACAAAATGGATGAAAACAATAGAATCTGTGAAGATGCAAGAGAATTAACCTATGTGGAATTTCAAATGTTGTTCGTTTGGCATAACACATATAAGTTTTCGTCTCAGGGGAAAAAAGGTTTCACACTTGGTAAAATCATTAACATCCATCCAGTCTCACGGGAGTTGTACTATCTTAGAATTTTACTAAAATGTGTCAAAGGGCTTACCAGTTATGCTGACATTAAAACTGATGATAATGTCAAATACAACAGTTTTAAAGATACGTGTATAGCTAGAGGTTTGCTTGATGAAGATACTGGATGGCGTCAAGCTATGAACAAGACATCTAAATGGACAATGCCAACACAGTTGCGCCGACTTTTTGTTACGTTATTGATATATTGTGAGGTCAGCAAGCTGGCTAACCTAAATAATAGAAATTCCTTTTTGACGATATACTACGTAAAAAGAGGAAAGAGTTTAAGTTTAGTGATCTACAATTGTCAGAGGTAGAAATTTAACAATACAATGTGATAGAGATTGAAAAGTTTCTTAGCGAGAATGACAAATCATTGTCTGACTACTCTTAAGATACCAACTCTATAAAAACATACTAGATGACATTGCAAATACCAGATTACAACTAGAGTTACAATCCAATAAGGAATTAGATAATGAAAAGTATAGAAAATTATTTGAGACAATAAAAGAGGAATAACTAAAGATTTACACCGTAGTTATGGATTAATTGAAAAGTCAAGAAGGGAAACTATTTTCTCTATGGACAAGGTGGAACAAAGAAGACCTGTTTGTGTCGAACAATTATTTTGAAGATCAGATAACATAGAAGAGTGATAATACCACTAGCATCATCAGGCATAGCAACACTAATTCTCCTAGGGCGCAGACCGCACATTCACGTTTTAGAATCCCATTAAATCTGCATGAAGGATGTTGGCAGAATTATGTTGGCAGAAGCATATTGGTAGAATTACTAGAACAAAAATAGAATTAATTATGTAGAATGAAGCGCCTATGGCACATCGCCACACATTAGAAGCATTGGATCACAATTGAAAGATATAATGTCGATGAACAATGAAGAATTTGTTTATAAACCTTTTGGTGGTAAAACAATTCTTTTAAACAGTGATTTTCGATAAATCTTACCAGTCACTCGAGGGGACATAGCTGACATAGTTGCTAGCATCGTTTAGTTGTTCACATCTATAACAATCATGTCACGTTTTTACACTAAAGCATAAAATATGTCTATGTCAATATGAGATTGAGTTCGCGAACTGTTATTAGAAGTTGAGAATAGCAAGGCACATAAAAAGGAAAGTAAATCAGACAAGTAAAGTGACTGCGATAAAATCTTTGTTGACAAGGCATTGCTTCTTAAATTAACAAACGAGCCATTGCAAGCACTTGATGATACTACGTATGAACACTTCTTAGAATCGACAATGCTCCAACTACTAAATGGCATTCATTCTATCCTATCGAGTAGCTTAACTCTCTTGAGTTTTCAGGTTTCCAAAACATGAAATATATTTTAAGGTTGGTGCCCCAACAATGATGCTTAGAAATATCAACCAGAAAGGTCTTTGTAATGGTATGTGGTTTGTTGTCACTCGATTAGCTACAAAATTCTTAGAAGTAGAGATTACAACGAACACGCATATTGGCAACAAGATCTTGATTCTAAGAATCATTCTATCGCCCTGTGATTCAAGACTACCCTTTACTCCGAAGAAGGCAATTTCTCGTCTGTTATGTAATGATTATAAATAAAAGTCAGATACAAAACTTAAAGCAGATTAGATTGTATCTATCAAAACCGATATTTATCCATATTCAATTGTATGTTGCACTATCAAGAATTATTTCAATTCATGGATTGCAATCTTAGATCCCAATGAAGAATGCGATGAACTATCATTCATAACAACCGTTATTTATGAAGAAGTATTCAATGGCCTAACAAATAAATAAGGCAAGTAATAAATTTGTTCACGCACATTTTCTTATTAATTATTGTTATAATATATGTGTTATTATTTTGTTAACTATTACGTGTTTTTCTGCATTTAGGTCTTGATAAAATTAACCATCTTACGAATACCCGGATCATCATTTACATATACCCACCATTTTTTAAAGATAGGTATTGTAACATGTCATAAATTTTACATTTAACATTTAATAATATAATTTCCATATAACGTTGTTGCTCATATTTCCTAATTTCGGTTATGATAAATGTCATTCTCCACACTATGGCGAACAACAATTTCCCTAGATTTTATAAGGTTAGAATATGATTACTCTTTTATTGCATTTGTATTCAATTTATAAAACTAAAAATTTATAATATATCTCGTATCGCGCCGATTCGTTTATAGTATTAGTTAATAAACACATTCAAATGCAAAATTATTTCATTGCATTAGTGCAAAATTTGATATTAATAACCACGTTTGAATATATGCATTATTATTTTGCTTATTGTTAATAAGTGTTTTTTTGCATTTAGGTCTTGATAGAAATAACCATTTTGCGAGTACCTAAATCATCTATTTACATTAATCCACCATTTTTTAACGAAAGATAATATAACATGTCATAAAAATTACATCATATGATAATATAATTTCTATGTAACATTGCATTTGTATTGAATTTATAAAATTATAAATTTATAATATCTCGCGCTTAGTTGGTATAAATATAAAAATATGAATAATTTAAACAAAAATAAATAAAAATTAATGTAAATATCAATATAAAATATAACCTAATAAAGTAAATATATGTTAAACAATTAAATTAAATTTGCTAAAATATCCACAACGTACACGCTCATTTGACAATACCATATTTCAGTAAACATGTACAAGATTTGTAATAAATTTATAAAATTGTTTTTCTTCCCAGATAAAAAAAAATTCTTAACAATATATTAAAATTTGTTGTCTAATAAAAATTTGGAATAATCAATATTGTCATTTTAATGACGTGACATAAGACTAAAAATAAGGTCCACATCACACATTATATTGTTAATAACACAAATCCTTGTTAGGAAAGGATAAAGAGGCAAACACAAAATGCATATAACACAGCAAAATTGCCAAAATGACATAATCTCAATCACTATACAAAACTCTCTACGGTCAAGCGTATGGTATAACGGTTGAAGGAGCGTTGTAAGCCTACCTTCTGGCTTCTTTGATGTCACCCCTTTGAAGATCCTTTTGCACAGAGTAGAAAACACTTCAGGAGCACTGTGAGCCTTACTTTGTGGCTTATTGTATGATCCCTGTTCTGCAAAAAGGAGAAAGTGATAGCGGTGCCAGTAGCATTTGATGTCACTCGACTTCTTTGATGATCCTTCTTTTGCGCAAAGGCTGAGTGACAATGCTTCCAGGTGCGCTGTGGGCTTTCCTTCGGGCTTCTTTTCTCTTCTTAGCTTCGTTCATTGTTCTTATTAGCCCTATCGCTTTGTATATTGGTTTCGGAAGATGCCTGTGCCTGTTTTTTTTTTCACGTCCAAATACCAAAAACAATAAGAAACAAGTAACTCATACATTTAAGAAAAAGAACCACATAGAAGAAATTTTCTTCTTACCTCACAATTCGCTTCACCTCAGAAAGGTGCCTGTACCGATTCTTGACAGCCTCGTGATAATCGTGCTTCTTCTGTTCCCTTGGAAGAATCTGCAGAAACACAACAAAAAAAATCATGTTTTCAGCTTTGTTCATAGCATTCATGACTCGATTCTAGATAACCATGCAGCAAGCGTAAGTAAAGATCCTTACCACACCCAGTTGCTCGGATGCTTTGGTCTTCCAAAGCCTGAGGTTTGTGTCATCACTGCCTGATATAACATACGTGGCATCACAGCTGAACTTGACACAGAATACCCTACAAGAAGCATGAAAAGATCCCCAACAAAAAAACTGTAAGTGTGAACTCATACAAACTAACAAATTATCAAAATAAGTCACACGAAGGTACTAGGTTCTGACCTCTGCATCCTCTTTGTATGGTAGATTTCTCTACTGTGTCCTCCATTATACGGGAAGATTCTCACAGACCGATCATAAGAACCGGTCACAAATTCCCGACCAGTTGGTGAAAAATCAATATCCATTCTGAGATTGAGAAATCAGAAGATTCACAATAAATAACGGTACTTTATTGTAGAAAACAGCATCAGCCATTAGTTATGTTGTTCTTACACTGCAGAAACATGATCTCTATGCACACACTTGGATTCGTCCAACTTTCTACCATCAAAGCTATAGCAATTGCCATCTTCATTAGCCTGTTCATTTTCAGCATAGGATTTATTCAGAGAAGCAAATTAATTCTTTTTTAAATTCCAATCCATCTGAGTAATTATTACACTTCATTGCTAACACTTACAGCTGCGAAGTTCATTGGCTCCATAGGGTTCCAAGCAATTGAATTTGTTTTTGTCTGTTAAAGGATAATTTTCAGCAATACAGAAATTTCGAAGTAGAACAAAAACACAAATGTAGATAACAGAAGAGAGTGAGAGACTTTAAGCTATACCATCATGATGACTTTCCTTGCTGGCGAAGACATTCGGAGATCATAAATTGTTATGCTGCGATCACTGGAAGAAGAAAACTCTTACAACAATGAAGAAAGATTAATCAAACAGTTAAGTAACATCTTCAAGTTCACAGCAGATTACACACCTAGCTGATGTCGCCAAAATATCAGGCTCCCCTGGATTAAATCGTACAGAGATTACAGAGTCAGTTCCCCACTGGAAGCTATGAACTGGCTGGGACCTGATCACCAAAGAAAGTATATGACACAATTAAATTAAAAGAGACAAGCAGTATATGTTCCTTTTAGCACAAGGCAGAATACCTGTTATGATTCCATATGTCAACTTGAGCTCCGGCAGTAGCGAAGAGGTCACCATCCCATTGATGATCAACAGCACTAGAAGTAAAAACAGCTTATTAACTAAAGATACAATATCCAGACTAAAGAACCATAACAAAACAAAAAACTACTAGGAGTACCTGAATGCATTCTTCCACACATAAACTGCAGCTGGCTGAAAAGCAGTAAGTATAGTTAGCTTGGAATAGTATATATAACAGGTTAATTTCACAATAGTATGAATGATAAATTATTGGTAACAAAAATACCTCAACAGAATTCTCAGACGAACCATAAGAATCCACCAGAGTAGGAACAGGAACATTCCACAATCGCACACTGCACAAAAGAAAGCCACTTAAGTTCAGTTTCATATAATCCGAATTTGATCTGGAAGGGAAAAATAAAAATATTCCTTACGTGCAATCGGTTCCACATGATACTAAGACATTGCCATCTGTTGACGCTGTAAGCCCACGCACAGCCCCTTGGTGACCAGGAAACTGACAAACTGTGCGCCTGACAGTTGCCAATCCCAAACATAATTGTGGAAACACATAATTTAGTTCCAATGTAAATGATATATATGTAATGTTCAATGGGGTAAATGAAATAAACTTTAGGTTATTCAGATAAAGTAAATTCGCCTCTCAAGCTGTGATGCCACTAACCTTGAAGCCATATCCCAAAGACGAATATCTGCAGTTAAGAAAAAAGTATCTGAATTAGTAACATAGCAATAAATACAAGCAGCCGGGTTACCATAATGAATAGGGAACAAGCTCGACAGGAAATCAACAGAAGATTGAATGTTCAGATTTCCACTTAGAGTCCAAACTTCTAAGCAAAACTACTAACTTTAGCAATTGATCGTCTACCAAAAAACAAGCATTCCTATAGAGTCAAAGTTCCAAAACCAGAGAATGTAGGAAGCCGAGAGAGAGAGTGAGAGGCTAACAAATTTACCTCCATCCATAGAACCAGAGAATATGCCCTTCAGATGATTCGGATTCTTTGCCATACAGGAAATTCCATCGCGATGCCCATCCATGGCCCCAATGAATGGCCTTGCAAATATCTAACATATGGAAAGAGCAGAGACAAATTAAAAGAACCGTCCAAAACCGCCATAGATTATACCCAAGCTAAATGATGGCAAAAAATATTAAAAATAAAAAATTTGTAACAACGAAACCAAATTCGACGGCACAAAATCGCAATACCTTCTCCAATTTGGCCGCAGTGAGAGCTCTCTGGTATTCCACCGCTTTCTCCATTGGTCGAAGATTGGGATCGAAGTTGTGAAAGACTCGCTAGAGTGATAAAGAATCGGAAAAACTCGTTATGAAAAAGAGAGAATCGTACTAAGACACTAGAAGTCGGAGATTGAAGAAAACCTGCAGATCCTGACTTCTTTCTCGAGTAAATTCATCTACCGACCGAGATATCACCTTAACCTTCATTGCGCGCGGTTAACAATACAATCAGGACGAAGCGAACAAGCGAGAGAGATAGAGACGAAAATGAGACTAACGTCAGTAAAACCCTAACGAGAACAGGAGACTAATAACAGAAAGAAAGTTATAAACCCTAGAGAAAGGGTTTAATAGGAGAAGCAGACTAATGTTTGTGCAACAGGTGGGCCAAAAATGACGATTATAGCCCATGCAAGACTTCCTTGTATTGTTATGCCATTAATTGATAAGCCCAGATGAGCCCATTTTAAGACCCCTTCAAATCAATCTTTTAAAAAAGACTTGAACAGCATCTATTGCTTTAAAGTCTATCTACTGATGATATAAAGGTAGATCAGACATATTTATAATAAATAAAAAATGTTGTATAGATATATAAATAAAATATTTACAAATAATGTTTCTAATTTAATTTTTCAATATTTATAAATAGTTATTAAAATATTGAAAACAAATAAAAATCAAAGAAAATACCATCCAATTCCACTTTTTCTTGTTTTTTAATTTCGTGAGTAAAATTTAAAGAAAAATCCAAAGGTTTTTTCACTCCAATATATATGAGAAAGGACATTACTTCAAAAAAGTAAATGAGAACGGATATTTTGGTGTATTTAAACGGAAAAATATAAAAAAAAAACACGGTCGATATTTTATTAGGATTTTAATTCTATTATTCTTCTAAATAAAGTTTCAACTTCAACTCTATTCTTATAATTCCATATTGTTTTAGTTCTTTAGTAGACAATTTTTTCTCTCCTCCAAAGCACATCGATTTCTTTTTATCATCTAGCTCGAAAATTTCTCTTTTACTACATCAGATTCACCACAAATAACTTTGAATCGGTATAATATTTGCCACGAATAGTTTCAAATCGACATCATATTCGCCGCGAATAGCTTCAAATCGGTATAAGATTCGTCTGCGAATAGGTTAAAATCGTTTCTTGTTAACAAAGAAGCTTGGAATTGAGTACGTTCCACAGAAAAACGTGGTATATATAGTGAATTTTTCGTAAGTAGTGAGTAATATATATAGATTTAATTCTCCATTTGTCAAAACGAGTCTTATATTGATGTAGTCAAACCGAGTCACCGAGTGAAATTGAATGAGTCAAATGATCGTAATGAGTCATAGAGTCTCATCGATTCGCACAATCGCACTGGATCAAGAGTCATATTGAAAAACATGGTCGCAGCGGGTCATAGAGTCGCATTGGGTCACAAAGTTTCATCGAGTCACACAGTCGCATTAGATCACATAGTCATATTGAAACACATGGTCGTAGTGGATCACAGAGTCGCAATGGGTCACATAGTCATATTGAAACACATGGTCGTGGTGGATCTCAGAGTCGCATTGGTCACAAAGTCTCATCGAGTCGCACGGTTGCACTAGGTCACAGAGTCATATTGAAACACATGGTCACAATGGGTCACAGAGTCGCATTGAGTCACAAAGTCTTATCGGGTTGCAAGGTCGCACTAGGTCACAGAGTCATATTGAAACACATGGTCATAGTGGGTCACAGAGTCGCATTGAGTCACAAAATCTCATCGAGTCACATGGTCGTACTGGGTCACAAAGTCATATTGAAACACATGGTAGCAGTGCGTCATAGAATTTACCTTTTTTATGTTTTTCTTATACGTGTAATGGATTTAGCGGATGAGAAAATCACATTGGCTTATTTTTTATATGATGGTAAATTGGAAAAACGTAAATAGAGAACTTTGTTTGTAGATTTCAAGAAAACCAAAGAGTATTTTTCTGTTGTACTCTAATTATTCTGACATCACAGCAACTTATTAATGAGTTATGTGTAGAGATAATGGTAGAAAAAAATACAACAAAATTGAAGTTAAGCTATTTGCCCAATATTTGTCAAAATAGAAAGCCGATATATATAATGAATGACAAGCATCTTATTTGTTATCATTTCGATCGCATAAGAGGAATTCGATCATTATGTATGTGGAGATAGAATCGACAAGTATGAAGTGTGAAATGGAAATTGAGAGGGAAGTTAAACCTCTAATTCTTACTTTTGGAAGCATTACTAGAAGAGGTGAGAATGGAGGTGTTGTAGATTATGAGGATTGTGTTATTGTAGGTTGAAATAACAAAAGTAGAGTTGGAAGTAATTCGACGGAAATAGTAAATATTTTGGATCATATAATTCTGATTAGTAAACATACCAGCGGGTTAAGAGAAGATGGTGGTTGTGCCATGAATATGGTCGTTCATGAAGTTATGGTTTATGGCAATAATGAAGTTGATATCTGATGTTCCAATAGTTTGGAATAATTTGGAAATGGTAGTTTACGAGAAACCAAACAATCGAAATCCAGTCTTCGAGTTAGAAGATGGATTGTAACTTAAAATTGGGCAAGATTTTGATAGTAAGAAGAATGTCCAAGCATTTTAAGGAAGGATTCACTTGAAACTTCTTTCAGATATACAACATTGAGTTCTGATTCGAAGCTGTGGGAAGTACGATGCAAGTTTGTCACAAGTGGTCGTAAGTGAAAATTACGTGTGGCAGCAATATCGAATTCCAAACGGTTTAGTGTGAAAACACACTATCTCGTTCATAAGTGTTCACCTATTTCTAAATCGAAAAAAGCTACAAAGGGTACAACACAATTGGTTAAAGATTATTTGAATGAGGAATATATCGAGAAATATGAAACACCTCGAGTAAAAGAATTGATGGCTCGTGTGAAGCAAAGTATGATGCCAATGTATCTTATTTGATGGCATTAAAAGAAAAATACAATGCTCAAAAGGAGATTCGTGGTGGTAAATTTAATTATTATAGGAGGCTTCCAGGGTGGTTACATATTTTTTCTGAAAGAAATCCTAGATCTGACGCAAATCTTCAGCTAGAGGGTGATGAGAAAATGTATAAATATCTTTTTTGGTTGTCGGAGCGGCTATAAAAGGATGGAAATACATGTATAAAGTGATTGTTGTGGATGCAATATTTCTGACAGGAGTTTACAAAGGAGCATTGATTGTGGCAACCCACAAGATGGTGAACATCACCAATATCCTCTTACTTAGAAAATAGTCAATAGAGACAAGGACGAATCATAGACGTAGTTTATGTCAAGATTGAAAGAAGTGATATAGGATGAATGAGATGTCATTATGATATCTGATCGACATAAAAACTTGATAAAAGCAGTCAAACAAGTGTCAGGGAACTTGTCCCACTTCCCAATAGAATGGCTTCCAAGTATTTGAAGGAGAAAACACCACAGTCACTCGCAGTTTTGTTCTCTGATATACCTTCACAATAATTTCATATATCTTCTCTGGAAGTCAAGGAATGAAACTCTCCAACTTGCAACATCTTGGATAAAGATCTTCTTATAATCTTCACCATCGGATCGATATGTGTCTCCTTCCACCTTTTTTGACAGTCATATACTGTGATGCATCGGCTATTCAAATCCAATTTAAATACTACCCAATGACATGGCATAATATCGATTTGTAGGTGACAGAATGGTTAGAATCGAGAGGAAGCTATTGTAATCTGACATGACATGTCTCTCATGCATATGTAACTTCCACATAGTCCTTAAAAATATGACAGTTCTTCCATGCCTTCATCCATCTACATCTTGAGTGATTGCAAGAAAGCAAATCACAAATGTAATAATTCTTTATCCCATATTGAAATGGATATTTCCGGATGCGGTTATGCAACTTCGACAATACCTCATCCAATTGCTGCAAAAAAATTGACACACATGAATACATAAGATCCAAAATGACTTTTATGACCTATTGTAACTTTCATAACTAAGGTTTAAAAAAAATACATCATCTTCAAGACATATGTTATCCTTTAGTATTATCTCCTAAAACTCTGGCCTCCATGGATAGCCTATTTCAGATTTCCACCAATGCTCTTGGCGAGATTTTATCATAAATTTATATAGACCAGTCAACTGGGAACTACTTGCATCAATGAACAAAAGACTTCAGAATATCTTGATATGTACCAATCCCTTGGGCTTCCACACAAAATTCCGACTCCTCTCAGCATCTACAGGTTTTTGAACCACCTTTTCTGCAGGTTCTTAAACCACATTTTCTGTGGGTTCTTCAGAATTTGAAGGTTCTTGAACCACCTTTTCTGCAGTTTCTTCTATAGCAACAGTTTTATCTACACCCTCCCTCTCCCTCTCCCTTTCCCTCTCCATTTTCTCTTATTGTCCTTATTGTTGGTCCACCCCGAGGGTTTTCTTCTCCAATTCTTTTTGGTTTTTTCGCCAGTGGCTCAATCGATGAAGGTTTAACATATGGCTCTCGTCTTGCCTTCGATGCTTTTAACTTTCGTTTAATTATAAATGGATCATCAGATTCATCTGATGAATCTCCAACATCTACATAAAAATCATTTAATTCATTAGCATCATCCTTTGTGACAGTGATGACATTTGTGACCTTTGTGACTCTTGCGACACATACAACCTTTGCTTTGTGATAATTATGACCCTTGCGACCATTGTGACAATTGTGACCCATGCGACCTTTGTGATCTTTGTGACCCTTATGACTCAAGTGACCTTTGTGACTCAAATTTAAGACATAACAATTTCATGATTATATATTCACTATAGTCTAATATAAAATTTAAATAAAAATAAAAATTAATAATTGAAGATATATAAATAAAACAAACTTTAATGAAGAATTAAAAAATAAATGATATATAATTAATGGATAATAGAAATAACAACATATAATAGAATTTATAAGCTACAAAAATTAAAATAAAACATATATATGTGATAATACATGATATATATACATATATATAATTTTAATGTTTCTTTGATAAACATATATGACATATATCATATACGACAAATAATAACCTCTTAAAATATCTATGATTGTTAAGCAAATATGGAAAATTTACGTAGAAATAAAATAAATTTTAATTTATTATAGTAAATATATAATTTCTAAGTATGAAACTTAATATTGTAATTATTATTAAATAAATAAAATAAATGTATGATTAATTACAAACACGGAAGTTATTATCAATAACTATAAGTTGTTTTTTGATACCTTCTCACTCTAAAATTTAAGTGGGAAGTTATAGTTTAACTAAATTTTTTTTATAAAATGTGTAATCTAAAATAATAA
>CM071863.1:18727407-18760063 GCA_036759665.1 Gynandropsis gynandra
AAATAAATTTAAAATTGAAATATTTTAATATATAATCGAAAATATCTTAAACCCGCGCATCGCACGGGTAGTATTCCTAGTCTGAGTTAATAAAACAATACATCGATCACCTCTTCCTTCCTAACATCGCTTCGACTATCTTTGCGGTCTCTATCTATATCTCTTGAAATTTTGTTTCACGAAAGGATTTGTCAGAAAATGTGAGTAATGGTATCCACATCAATTGGTTTCATTGGCATTTTACAAGGTTAAGATGTAAATTAAAGGTCTTTTGATGATGATTGAAGGACTAATCGTTCTAATGGAAGGTTGCATGTACATTACATATATTGAATTTGTATTTAGAATTTAGGTGTGAATTTATGTTATAGAAAATCATGTGATGGTAATATTTTATATAAAATTCGTATTTTTGAATCTTATTTCGAATATTATCCAATAATTTATAAGCAATAAATACAAATTTAACATATTTAGAAATCATACTAACAAAGTGATCATCAAGAGAAATATCATGTTACTTAATATAGGACACAAAATCTGTAATTAAAGGAATTAAATATCTCAAAATGGAAGTTCATGTAGTCTCCATAAATCAACATAAACACCAACACACAATCATAAATCGACACATATTCCAACACATTCAATACATAAATTAACCATAAATTGACTAAAAAATAATTAAAAAACGATAATTTTCTAGCTTTTGGTCATGGATTGCTTTAAATTGACAAATTTATGTTTTTTAAACTAAGAACCCTATTTTTAGGTTTTAAATAAAATCTGGTTTTAGGGTTTTATATAGACGAGATCTTGGTCCACCACAACTCGTACGAAGAAAAATAACGAGGGGCAATGCAAAGGACCTTCGAGACGAGTTCGAGCAAATGGATATGAAAGGATGGAAAATAACTCTACGAGGACGTTAATAAAAACTTAGAAAAAACTACAAGAGATCCTTAAAAGGAAAGGAGGTTGAGAACATCAAGAAACTAGAGGATTAGACCATACTCGACTAAAGCCTAATTGTACTCTACCAGAATGCTTAGTCAGAACAAGAAAATGCTCGACCAGAGTATTTTCTCTTGACCAACATATTTTAGTTTTGCGAATTTTAGGATTCACACTTATGTGACATACAACCGAACGATTTGACTGCTCGACCGAATAATTTTACCAAATTTTTTTAAGTTAGCTTAGTTTATTCAATTTTTCATTCTTGTTTGCTCCTTATATATAGAAGATACATTATATGACTTTTAAACTAAGTTATAATGAATTATGAATTTTTTTTTGCTATATCTTGAGATTTAGCAACAAAACTCTTAGAGAGGTTTTGAGTGCTAACCGATTTATCAATAATAGATCACAAGTGTTGAGGCGTCGTTCGTTGAGTCCGAGATTTTTTTAATCGGATTATAGATAGGATTTAGGATGCCTTTTATTAGTGAAGAAAATTTTTAGGTTCTGCTATCGGATTATTAAGGGTTTCGGACCATTTTCACCCATCTAATAAAAAACGTCGATCAAAATTCATAATAAGTTTTAAAATTAGAATTAATGAAATTTAATGTTTTATTAACATATGGGGTCTTGGCGAAAATAAAATAGTTTATGAGAAAATAAAATAGTGGATAAATTTTGAGGGAAAAAATTGAACGAGATCCAAATTTAAAGGGGATCGAACTAAAACAATATATTCGAGAGGATAAAAAACCAATATCTCTAAACTTTTTTTGAATAAGACAATATTTAAAAAATGAAAACTACTCTAAACGGATTCAATATATTTTTAAGATTCTAGATAGATGTTTTTTTTCTTCATTCTAAATGTTTAGATATATAAATGTTTTAGACGAATTTGGTCTGTCTGAAATTTTTCATAAATTCGATTTCTAAACTAATTCTACAATTTTTTGTGGTGTTCAACATGAAAAGAAAAATTAAACAAAGCGGAACCAACGAATAATTAAATCGATTATTTAATTCACCTTAAAATATGTTGTTGATTACAAATATATAATAAAAATCATCCGTACTTTCTTTAAAATTAAATGAACTAAGATCTAGTCAACCAAATTTGTAGTGAATGATGTTTACAAGCTAAATGGCTTGAAACCCCTCAACCACTATGGGTGGGCAAAAAACCCGCATAATCCGTCCCGACCCGAAATCCGTCTCGAAACCGTGAAAAATTACTCGTACCCGCGGGTGCAGGTTCGGATTCGGATAAAAAATTTTGATTACCCGCGGGTTCGGATTCGGGACGAGTATTTTTTTCACAAACGAGTACCGCGGATACCCGAAAAAATTACAAATATGCCCCTAATATTTTCATAAATTACCAACATACCATTAGGTTAAACATAAATTCCTCCTTATCTCAATCTGTCCCTCTCCTCTCTCTCTCCAAGCGGCCAACTCTCTCAACTCTCTCTCTCTCCGTCTCAAACTCTTTGCTAACCTCAGCTTACCTCTCCGTCTCCCTCCCTCTCACACACACTGCCGCTCGCCGCTCTCCACGTCAGCGTCTCCTTGGCCGCCAACTCTCTCTCCGTCTCAAACTCTTCGCCCACCTATCAGCTTACCTCTCCGCCTATCTCCCTCTCCGCCGCTCGCCGCTCTCTACCACGTTCTGCTTAGGTTGGCTCTCTACTTACCTCATCGCCTCTCTTCCTCTCTCACATGCCGTCCATCGCCTATCTCTCTCGCCGCTCTCCGCCTCAACGGCTCCTTGGTCGATCGGGGGTCGGGAAGGAGACAAGTTCTGCTTAGGTTTCTTGTGCTTAGGATACTGATCTATTTTGTTTCTGTTTCTCGATCTGTATTATTCTGCTTATTTTTGGATCTGTATTATTTTGGATCTGTTTTGCTTATTATTATGCTTCTTATTATGCTTCCGTATGTATTATTCGAAGAAGAGAAAAAAGATTTTGAGAATTTGTTTTGTTTTTATAATATTTTTAATTGCGGGACGGGTATCCGCGGGTTTTAAAATTTATCACGGGGTTTTGCGGGTACCCGAAAGTCGGGTACTTGTGTCTTGTGGGTATGTGTACGGGTAAGAAAATGAACTACCCGTGCGAGACGGATTCGGGTACGAGTCTTGAGAAAATTTGGCGGACCCGCGGGTGCCCACCCCAATCAACCACCATTCGATTTCCCAAACCTGCATGAACTGAGATCTGTATCTAAAACTTTATACTGAAAAGATATTATCTTACAATGTATGTATTGCCTCTTGATTTCCTCAAAACCCCTCGCACCTTACAACATTGATGGATTTTAAATGTTCGTTAATGGGTTCCCAAACTGATAACTCATCATACACACATCGCTTTAAATTTAAAAAATAATTTAAATATAAAAAATGAATTATAAGAATGAGGTCTTGAATTAGACACAAATCATACGATGATCAATCACGAGGTCAAGGTCAAAGAAGATTCAATATATGCTCCCTCATAAGGACGTTGAAGAGGTTACCACAATGCACGAGGACATCAAGAGTCGCCAAATCAAGACCTCATGAATGTTTTACAAGTAGAAGAAGCTAGAAGAGCAAGAATCTAAAGGTGTTAAAAGGCGCTTGATCCGAGTGGTTCCTTTAGAAGAATGTTCGCTTACTATACATTGGTCGCTCGACCTGAACGATGATGCACTTGAACCGAACAATCCTTCTATATCGAAAAACACTTAAAGATTTGGACCACTCAAACTGAGGACAAAATGCTCAACCTAATGACATCCTGACTCGACTTTACATAAGAGTCACACGATCGAGCAAATTTATCTAGATGGATTTTAGGTTAAAAACCTTATGAGGTGTTCGACCAAGCCTCATTCTTGTTTTTTACCTATATTTTCATTTGATCAAGTTTATTTTGTGTTTATTGTTGGTCTTTTTGTTGTAGAATTAACCAAAATTAAATTAAAAAAGAAAGTAAAAAAGGAAAAAGAAAAGAGAAATGAAACAAAAAAGAAAAGAAAAGAAAAATAAAGTAAAAAAGTAAGAAAAGAAAAGAAAAGGAAAAAAAGGAAAACGAAAGAAAGAAAGTAGTGTTATAGGGACTTGGAGGATATAATTGGTATTAGGGGTGGACATCTCAGTTTGGTTATATAAAACCAAACAGAACTTACCCGAATAATGGAAATTCGATTCAGGTCGGTTCGAGTATGTATAAAATAACCAATCGGATATGAAAGTTTTAAAATCGATTGGAATCGGTTTGGTTCAGTTATCAACCGAATAATCGTGGATAGTCGATTGATTATTTAAAAATTTAAAAATATAGGTAAATGATATTTATCAAATGAATATTTATCAAATATATGTTGAAAATTAAGAATGAAATATCAAATTTAAATATTATATTTTATTTTATTTTGTAAAACATATTAATTATTTTAAATATTATTATTTATTTATAAATTTATATGATAAATGATCGATAAAATTTAAATAACTGAATAATAACCAAATAAATTAGAGTTCAGGTTTTATTTTGATTATAATATTTTTATATAATCGAACCGAATTGTTGTACTACCGATCTAAAACAAACTGATTTAAATTCATTTATTATTTGGTTAATGTTTTCTAAAAACTGAAAACATGTGTCCATTATATCCGAATCGAAAATCGAACTGAAATTAGAAATGGTCAGTCCTAGTTGGTACGTGATACACTTTTAACATCAAGATTTACTTTGATCGGCATGGAACTAATTCTAAATTTGATTTTTTGGTTCTCAACTAAATCGAACAAGAGATATGAAGGAAAAGACATGTGAGCGAGTGATACTAATCAACACATCTTCTTGAGTGATTATGAGATTCATTCAACTTCTCTTCTTTCATATATTTTGTATTTACTTATGAATTTTTCTATTTTGTAGCATCTTTGTAGTTAAAGTCAGAAATCATTGCAACAAACCACCGTGAGGTGGAGGAGTGGCTCTGTTGCAGACAAAATTACAACTCATGATTGTAGAATTTCATAGGATATGGTGGGATGAATTCATTGTCATCGACTAATAACTTTATTTCACTACTAGAAATTAATCATTTAGAGACGCAAAATAGTGGTCCGCAAATGCGCGTCGTCGACTAAAAAACGTCCGCAATCCGTCTGCAAATACAGATAGAAAAAAGTTAGTCCACAAATCGACAGGAAAGATGACCAATTTATGTACGGAGAAGTCATCGGGAAGATGTCGTAAATTTGCAGGCGACAATAGTTCGTCTGCAATTTGCGAACAATGTCCGGACGGTCAAACCGTCCGAAATTTTTTAAAAAAATTAAAAAAGATAAAAATTTATAATTATAATTTATAAATTTAAAAGATAATATTAATTAATTAATGTTTATATATTTTTAACGTATATTAAAAATTTATTAGTGGTATTTCTGAATTATCATCATCGGAATCATCTTTCCCGCACGCATCCCAATAGATAGAAGACATTTGTTCCTTTAGCATGCTCATCAACCGTTGATATCGTCTTCCTGATCATTGACGTTCCATTTCATATTGTTGTCGCAATTGAGATACGATATTTCGTATCTTATGGTCTGTCGATTTTCCTTGCCTTTTGAGGAACTTGCATATTGTGATGCCATTCCTCCAAGAAAAAAAATGTGACCTTTATACGGTATAACTTACTGTAAAAGAAATATCGAAATTTAATTACAATTATAGGTAACAAATTACATTAAATTGTAATAAATATACCTCGAGATACAACTCGTTGTATTCTTTTTGACTTAGAGAAGGGTGTGTTCCGTTTTCTCTCGGTGGAATTTGGGATACTCGTTCCGATGCCATTTTTGAACACCGTCATGAACACGTATCGCTCTAGCATCTACCTATAAACTGTCTGATTTCTTCGTATGACGGTTGGGATCCTTTTGTGATTTAATGCTATTTTTCATTTTTCTTGTGACATTCAGTACCATGTTGATTATATTATCGAAAAAAAATTTCTCTATATCAAGATAGTACCGAATCTTCAGATTTTTTCAATACGACAGATCCCAAAATATGCTCTTCTTGTACCAATTATGAGTAATTCCATAACCACCAATTCTCGGATGATTGTTCATTCCGCAATATATACTCCTAGGAGTACCCAAAGTAAGAAGTCGTTCATACAAAATCTCTTCGTCGTTCAAAACTAGAGGAGGAGATTGTCGCACAACTATATTCTTTTTAAAATTTCTCTTGTTGCGCCGTAATGTATCATCAGCACGATGAAAAGGACGATGATAGTCAACCCAACTCGTCTTTCTTCCATATTTCAACTGAAAAGCATATGTTTTCCCCATGCAATAAGGACAAGCCAATCGACCATGCGTTGTCCATTAGATAGCATGCCATAAGTTGGAAAATCACTTGTCATCCACATAAGAACACCTCGTAATATAAAATTCTGTCTCCTCAAAATATCGTACGCTAGAACTCCCTTCTATAATTATTTCAATTCTTCAATCAGTGGTTGAAAAAATATATCCAAACTTCTTTTCGGATGATAAGGCACAGGAATCAATATTGTTAAGAACAAAAACTTCATTTACATGCAGATATCATATGGTAAATTCTATATTGTCATAATAACTTGTCACAACGAATAATTTCTCCCAGAAATCCCAAATGGATTAAAACCATCAGCGCAAAGGCCTGAATAAATATTTCGACTCTCAGCTGTAAAATCAAGATATACCTTGTTAAAGTGTTTCCATGCCTCACCTTTTGAGGGATGACACATTTCTCCTTAACAACTTGAATGCTCAGCGTGCCATCTTATGTCACCTGTGGTCTTCGTAGATTGATACAATCTTTTTATTATGTATGTAATTGGTAAATAATACATACGATGATACGAAACCCATTTTCCAATCCTTCTCAAATAAAACCAGTCTTTTCCATAAAATCGATAGTTACTCAAATTCGATATCTCTTTGCAAAAAATCATGCAATTGTCTTGACAAACATCAATCTTTTGATATGGCAATAAACCCAATGATCTCATCATCTTCTTTGTCTCGTAATATGACTCTAGTACATTATTATCTTCAGGCAAATAATCTCTTATAAATTGTGATATAGAATCCATGTAATTTTCAGAAAGATTATTTTAGTCTTCAAATTCATCAAATGTGCAGATAGAGTCAACTGTGAAAGACCCATTCTACAACCATTATAAAGTGGATGCCTAACACTTTCTAACATTTCAAAAAAACTTTTAGCTTCTTTATTCGGATCTTCTTCAATATTTTCACATTCGTTTCTTTTACCGAATACAGTTTGCACCATTTCCACATAAGGGTCCATTTCTATATCTTGAAAGTCTCAAACACTTCATGATGTACAATACCCCTACTAAAATCTTCCACAACATTACTAGATCGTGGTGCAAAATTCTCTCCATGAGATAACAACATGAAATAATTCGGAGTAAAACCTCTTAAATAAACGGTACCCCCACAATCGTCTGAAAACGACCCTGAACTGTCTTTAAAATTTACGGACGGTTGTGTTAACTGTCCACAAATTTGCGGATGGTTCTGTTCCCATCCACAAATTTTCGAATGGTCTTGGACACCGTCCCTAATCCGCAATGTCCACTGAAATTGTCTCTAATCCGTCTACAAATACAGACACCTTGTGGATTGTTTTTCCGTCCGGAAATTTACGGACGGATTTGTCTTCCTGTCCATATGTCTTCCCGAATCCATCCACAAATTCTATTTGGAAATGTTAAATTTCTAGTAGTGTATGGTGGATAGCTCGTAGAGTTCGTTAAGTATGATCGAGGATAATAATACTTGTCATTAAAAATCTACAACTTATGGATATGGACGTAAACGAGTCATGGCATAGAATGATGTAAAGGTGTACAAGAAGCCACACATGAGCAACAAGGATGGACCAAATCCCGAGATATCAAGTAAGATAACACAAGGTACCGATGAAATCTCTATGCATAACCGTGACATTATATATCTTGAACATCAGGATCGAGGTCATTACGCCAAAGACTGTCCAAACAAGAAGACCTTGTTGGTATGATCGGATGGAGAATATGAGACGAAATTGGATGGTAAAGTGGTACATGGGCTGATGATATATCTCATAACTTGGATGAGAGTTGCGAGGAGTATAAGGCAACCAAATGAGAATCACTTGTAATGCAAAAAGTCCCAAATTGCATAGCATCGATGATACAATTGAGCAACTATGATTAAAGAAAGACAGAAAATGTAATAAAATTAGTGTCCATGCGGTAAATCACCATATAAATAATGAGGTTTTGAGATAAATTCAAAAAAGTTTGAGATCATACTGTGAGGAAAACTTTTTTTTTTCTATAATGAGAGAGACCACATGATCATTTTTCACTAAAATTTTATTAATGAGAAGTTTTTCCTTGCTAATTCTTATAAGATTTATTTAAATAACTATTTGATTGATTTTGAGTTATGAACTAACTTATCAATAGAAGATCACAAGTTATGTGACATCATTAACTCTGTTTGAGGTTTGCTAGTCAATTTATAGGAGGGTCTGGAGTTTTCATCATCTAAAAACAAATTCCATGTTCTTTTATCAAGTTATTAGTGGATTTTATTCCTATTTCTATCCCATCTAGCAATAGAACATATTTCTAGATTCATATCAATAAAATCAATCTCTTGTTCTCCGTCATAAATGGATTTACCCAAGACAAACATTCCTTTCCAAAGTTGCGATAAATTTTAGTTGTAGTATTTTTTTATGTCAACCAAATGGCATCACCTCCCGGACTTCACTCCAACGCAAGCACTCTTGCACTAGTAATCTCTCTTCTGATTGTTTTTGTATCCCCGGATTCATCACATTCATTTTTGTTTTAGTGTCATTTACTTAGCCTTTCTTCTAATAATTTGCTTGTGTGTAAACTTTCTATATGGGTCTTGTCAATGAGAATATTAATTCAAGGTTTTAAAGAAGGTGGGTTCAAGCTTTATTTCTCTCCATCATAATGTTTTTCCTGTGATCATCCCTCACTTCCATCACCATAGATCACTGGTTTGATTTCAAATCACCACTTTTTATATGGGGTATATGTGTTTTGGCTCGACGTTTTTTATTCTATTTTACCAGTGGATAATCCGATTTGTTCTTTCAGAATGCTTTGGATCATACATTCTCAGAATTATACTTTGTTTCCATAGTTATGATTGTCCTCTCATCGTCGCTTTAGTTGTTTCGTCCTGTTGAAGCCATCAAATCCTTCCACCTTGACTCTTACCCTTTGTATTCCAACGTCACATCTCTAATTGCATCGCTTCTCCTTAATCATTGTATATCATTTCATTCATCTCTATAATTGCGCCATTTAGCTTCGACCATGATCCATACCACTTATGAGCTCATCGCCATCACGTTTATCGGTGAAGGATCCATATTCAATCCAAGGGTTCCAACGTTGATTTTAACGTTGATAATGATGATATTGAATTGAAATAAGATCCTTGTGATTCATCAACAAAGAGATTAATCATGTAAATAAAGTGGAAGAAATATATTTTAAATATTATGAATTTTATGATTATTGTTTATAAAACTTTAAGATTTTATATTATATTGTTTTTTTGTTTTTTGTTGTAAAATTTGAAGGTTTTATATTACATAGTTTTATGTTTTTTATTGTAAAATTTGAAGACTATATTTTATCTATTTGAAATTTTTAGAAAAACAAAAAATGTCCATCAACTTTTAAAAATTGACTAGTTATCATCTTAAATGGATATTGGAATAGATTTTTTTAGCACAACATCTTAAAAAACAAATGGACGTTAAATTGTCCATTAATTTTTATATTATATACGAATTTTACAGATTATATGTAGTTGATTCGTATATTTTAGAATAATTATTCTTAGATTTATAGAGTTTTTTTTTATTTAGAGAATTTTAGATAGAAATATTGATAGAAAGGTTTTGGAAAATACATAAGGTGATGAAGGATTTTCAAACTATTAGTCTAAAATGAACTATACATTCACAGATAGAGTATTCAGTGGTCTCCAATTTTAGAAAATATTGAACAATAAATAATATATGGTATAACAAGTGACAGAGAATAATCAAATTTCCGGACTGATAAGCTTATACGTTGTCATCAGATCAAGAAAGTATAACCAAATGATGAAACAATATTTTAGATATCCTAAAAAAATCATATACAAAACGGTTTTCATCAGATCAAGAAAGTATAACCAAATGATGAAACAATATTTTAGATATCCTAAAAAAATCATATACAAAACGGACACAAAGTATCCAATAGACAGTAGAAACAAATTTATTTATACATAACAATAACAATAAAAAAAAATAACAACATAAAAATATTGAAACCTAATATCAGATGAAAGGAATCAGTACCATAAAAAAATAGAGAAATCCTCATCATTTGTAAAAGAGCGATTTCTATCGTCATGGGCCACATCCAATATTTTATATTAATGCATAAACTTTTATTTTATTTTTATATTAATATATAAATTTTCATAATTTTTTAGTTTTTAGTTAAGATAGTGAATTTGTAACAAATATATTTTAAACATTGTATAACGGGTTTATATTGAAGAAAAAAAAATAGAGCTTTAGTTAATAATTTTATATGGTACTATTCCAAATCTATATATTAAAAGTTACTATCTTTGGAGGCTCCTCATCGATTCTGCATTATCAGACCTCCACATGGATTTAAAAAAAACAAAATAAGGTGTTTTAATTTTAGTCTCTTTGTATTCACCTCTTACATCGACTCTTCAGTTTCAGATTGAAGATCATATTCAATCCCCTTAAAATCTTTAGCTCAAGTCGTTCCTTCTTCCACTCTCTTTCTCTCTACCACGAACTTTTGCGCGTCGGCGTTGCCTCCACCGCTTGTATCGTGAACACCGTAATCGCCTTCTTCTATGAATAGTACTAGTACCATATCCTGACAAACTCTCACTTTTCAATAGATTTCAAATCTTCCGTTTGCTTTTTTTTTTACCTCTACTCACAAGCTTAGATGATAGGCGACTACGTAGAAGAGTCGATGGTTGTTTCGCCGTTAGGATGATCCCAACCTTTGTCTTCCCCATCCAACTTTTTCAAACGAAATCGAAGCTATTGGGGACAAAGTGGATGCTATTGAGTACGAATCTATGTACGAGAACAACTTCCCAGCGAAATTAATTGGTAGCTAGGTTCGGTTCTGTTGTCGGTGCATAGTAATAGCCACATGAGGATTCTTACGTCTTTATTTACGTCTTATGCGTCTACTTCGTCCACAGCTTCTACATCATCACCTACGCCATCAACATCTACCTTCTCAACCTCCTCATCGCTTTTCTCTCTCCTCAGGAAGATCCCGAGGCATCACTCGACGGCCCATCTCTTCTACTCGCGGATCCAATGAATTCCAACCCTTCGTTTGCTGCCTCACGGAGTTTAAGTTATGGTTCGTACCTTTTCTTTCAAAATTCCCGTATCACTGGGTGTTTATTTTCCTGGTATTTCGCACAATGGAATGATTTCTTATTTGACTCGTCACAGAAGAGAATGGAGAATTTGTCTAGGGTTTATAGGCTGTCTGCAAATGAGATATGAACAAAGTTCAGATAAATTTATTATAGGGTGGATAGGAGTGATCGTGAATTGCTTTAGCCATGGATATAACATTACAGTTTTGTGGCAAATAACAAATCCCTCAATGATAACCTTATGTAGAGTTAGGGTTTATGTTTGAAAGGAAGAGTTTTACCATTAAAGTCTATTTTGGATTCCCAATTTAGGTAAAGGGTAGAGAGGAAATCACCAAGTTTCATCTCTGAAACATATATCATCTCTGAAACAGATATCTGCGAACCTTTTAATCCATTGGTAAGGGAAACCTACAAAGCTCACTATCCAAATAAAGGACCTTGATTTGGCTCCGAAAGGATTATAATGTTGTGAATCTCTTTCATGCATTTCATCAGTGCACTGAACCATAAATGCCCATGTTTTTTGTTCATTTTGGTGTCAGGTCAGTTATCATCCCTTCATCGTAGCATGCCATTGTGATAGCATTGGGTGGAAATTCTAGGATGACAACAATTTGAAAAGAAAATTCTGGGATCGATCAATACAGCTTTATGTGTTGTTGTATTGACTTTAAAATTTGACGATGGAAAATTAATTTTTACAATATGATACGATAATTTTGTTATTTATAACTGACCTCTTCCTTTCGTATCGTATTGTAAAAATTTTGTTTAGTGAAAAATATTCAATAACAATCTGTATTGTACACACATAGAGGGTTGAAGGGTACCTTAAGGGCATCCTTAAGTTTAAGGTCTTTGTTTACCAATTTGTTTCCATTTAAGTATACATCTTCTTGTAGCATTTCTTTCCTTAGTCGAATCCTTATGAACATTTTATCATTAATTTTCATGCGATGGATATTCTTGAAAGCTGTTTGTGTAATTGAAGAATTGCTTTCAAGGAAGGAATATTGAATTTGAGAAGTTATAGAAAATAATTTCAATCTTAATGCTCACTTCTGCCTATGTTTTTGGATGAAATTTGCAGGGTTTTTTTTTAATTTCAGATTGGCACGGTATTGATAGAATTACCTCACCTACACATTTAAACTATACATACTCTGTCCAAGAGGCGATTCAAGCTGACATCGATATGGTTTGTGTTAAACTTCATGGACATTTCTGGACTTCAACTTAAAATGCTACACAGTTTCATGTTTACCAAAATAATCTTGAAACTAATGAATTGCAGGTCATAGTCCCTTTCAACTTCACCGAGTTCATCAACGATCTTACATCCTTGGTGAAGAACAATGTAACACCCATGAGCCGTATTGATGATGTTGTCAAAAGAATTCTGTTTGTGAAGTTTACAATGGGTCTTTTTGAGAACCCTTTGGCTGATTACAGTTTTTTCAATCAACTGGGAAGTCAGGTTTTTTTCTTGACCTCTAAAATTGTTGAATTTGGAATTTCCATGCTTCCAACTTGTGATTGGAACGACGAAATTTGATGTTGTAAGCAATTTCACAACGATGGCAGTTCTTCTTTGTATTAGGCATACAAAGACTTAGTAAGAGATGCTGTTAGGAAGTCTCTTGTATTGCTGAAAAATGGGAACAAAACCAATCATCTCCTTCCACTTCCTAGGAAGGCTTCAAAGATCCTTGTCGCTGGGACACATGCTGATAATTTAGGTTATCAGTGTGGCGGATGGACCATCATGTGGCAAGGATTTGACGGTGAAAATTCCACTACGGGTATGTTTTCAACCTCTTCGTTTTCCTCCCGTAATATAGAGAAGCATCTACGCGTTGTTTATTTGGAGCGTGTGAAAAACGAGAGATATAAGTGAATTTCTTTCAGGTTGGTTGCATTTAAGCTATATTTGTAACTAAGCTCTATCGTTCAGGGACTACGATTCTTGTTGCTGTAAAATCTGTTGTTGATCCAAGCACGGAAATCATTTATCGTGAAAATCTGGATGCTGAATTCATCAAGTCGAACAACTTTGCTTATGCCATTGTTGCTGTTGGTTATAAAAAAAAATCTCATAATGATATACTGTTATAAGATTCGATAAATAACCATATACAAATTAAATTAAAAATTGCTTTATTTTTAAAAACCTGCGCATCGTCGGTTACTCATCTGTTCATTCTAGGATCACAAGAGATATAGGCCTCTCTATTGCAAATGTATGTAATCACAACATTCAATTGCAATTCCTACTTCTCGTCCTCTTTTATTTTATTATAATCTCCGTTTAAATCTCGATAAATTATTACTCAAAGCATTCATTTTTAAGCATTTTAATTTGTCTGATTCGTCTACACATATTTGTTCATTCTGCAGTATTCAGTGTTTGGGTCGATATTAGCATTTAGAGGGATGATGTGTGTTGTATTCAGTGGGAAGGTTGCAGATATTCTTGGTAGAAGAGGGGTAAGTTATTGTGACTTACAAGAGCGATGAACTTTTGATTTCAAGTTAAAGTAAAACTGATTTTCTTTGTCATCGTTTGGAAAACAAACAATGTGGTTTGTTTAAATTTTTTTTGCTTTTCTGGTTGGCATCCACAATGATTGGATCGATTGTGCTAAAAGTAAATATAAGTTGAAGAATGCCTTTTGAGGTTATACGATATTGTATTGCAATTTTTGGTCTATTATTCAATCGTTAAACTTTAGATGTTAAAATATTTTTAATGATTTATAATTAATCTTTGTTATCTCTCTATATGGATAAATTTTATATTAAATTGTAAATTTTAAAAATTTATTACATATTGTTAGAATCTTTATAAAAAATTTAAACATTAAACCAAACCGTTTATTATTTTATTTTAATCTAAAATTTTTAAAATTTTATAGAATACGAAATTATAACACGCGTATCGCGCGGAATTTTTCCTAATAACTATAATAAAGGGTTAACTAATTAACAATTAAATAAACATAACTCAGGAGTTTAAAAAATGATTAAGCCGCAGCTTTACTACTAAGTATGCATGCATGCATGACCCACTTAAGAGCATCGCTCACTGGATAGTCGACACTTATCTTGCGTGCTTGTGAAGCAATTTTGTGATTCATGACAAAAAGGAACCATTAAGAGGGACCTCTAAGATCGAATCTCGACCGTCGAATTTTGGACTAGCGCGTAATGGAATCATAGCCGTCTGTTTGTGATTGGATTGGACATGATTGAGGATTTTGTCTTTGGCGTCAAGGTGTCGTAATTGCTGACCATTTTGTTTGTGGGTTTTGTCAACACGTTTCAAAGACGATTTGATCTAACGTGTCGTAGATTCTACGGCTTGGATTGTGTTAATATGCCAACAAATGGACGGTTTAGATTGAAGGTATTATATATCTATATATATTTTCGGAATTGTATTCATTATTTCTAAAGTGTCCACTGGATCAAATCTCGACACCCCTGCAATCCTTTGTAAATTATATAAGTATGTTATTTTTTACTATGTTGCTACGCGGATGATTATATGTAACTATATAGCATATTATGATTGGATGATCCATTAATTGGATATGATTAGTACTAAAAGCCTAATAATCTATGTTTCTTAACTAACTTTTTGCAAAATGATTTTGTTTGCGTTTAATTAATTTTGAACGTTTTTTTTCTTCAATGATGATTTTGTTTTTGGCCATAGTTTGTCAAGGGTATGAAGGGCACACATACATATTTATCAATTTAAATTTGTTTCTTTTTAGACAAAATAAAATGAATTGACATTTTTGTTAAACAGTATCAGAATCTGACGTTCCTGTAACTTCCCTTTCAGAAATTTTACATGTTAAATAAAGACTTAAAAAATTATTTATAAAAAAATAAATTATAGAATATGAAGAGATAAGTCCAAAATATGATACGATAGAACAATAATTTGCATAGCTTAAACTTGGATGTTAAAGTTATTAAATTATAGAGTTTATCTACAGTTTTTTTAATTAATTTTTTTTAAAACATTCATTGCATTTAATGACATTTTAAACTTTGCAGAAAAAATTGAACACAGCATGAGTTTTATTTTCAGAGTTTTTTCTTTTTTATCATTTCATTTAGATATGCGGAGTTTTATTAGCTATTATATGTTATATTTTATCGATTATTGTAGATACTTTTGAGTTTTCTTAATAATAACACAATTCGAATCCTAATAATCCGACTTGAATTCTCAATTATGTACATACTAGATCATAACTGAATCAAAATCTGAACAATTATCCCTTAATCAGAACTCGGAACTCGAATACTCCGAACCAATAGCATTTAAATTCGATGTTGTTCAATATTTTCAAAACTCAGAAAAACCAAACAGAAACTCCAAATGCCCATATTAGTGGGAACTGCAGGAGAAGTTATAAGAGCCACAAATAAATCAAGAGGTATTCTAAAAGTAAATAACTGAAACAACTAGGAGTTTCCAAACAAAAGAAAAAAAAAGAATCAATAAAACAATGATTATGCCAATGCCTAAAATGATTTTCCACCATAAATTTCAATATAGGACAAAAAAACTAAGGATTTTTTTTTTATCATAGACAGTTCTCAGATCGAGAGCTACAACAATCATCAGATTCCTGTGACCCCAACATTCTATTTCAGAGCACAAGAGTGCACTCTTCTAAACTATAGAAATGGATGATTCATTGAAGGACTTAGGCAGAAAAATCCAATGGAAAAGAGAACCGACCCATCATACATACCCTTGTAAGTGCAGAAAAACGCGGGTCTCGTTCTCGACAAGGCGATTCGCACCGAGCAACTTACATGCTTTCACCATTTGGAACCTGGGAAAAAGATTCAAAAACCAAAATGGCGTTGCTCGTCTTCTTAAGCATAGTACATGTACAAACTGTTGGCAGCGGCGCAGGCGATTGCATTCTCCGCGGGGTGCCAAGTGAGATGTAGCAATTTCGCCATGAAGTTGAAAGAATTTCCATTCGCATCGACTCCTGGACTCTCGGCTCCTGTTACCATACCCAATATGGTTTACATAACATTCGTAATTTACTGAGCCGATGAATGGAAGGATAAAAATAAAAAGTATGCTAACCTCTTCTAACAACGCGAGTTATGCTGCTCAACGATCTGGAAGGTCTCGAGGGAGTTGGAATTTGTCTTCTACAATTAAACATGAATTTCACCTTCTCCATATTTAAGAAACTTGGAGGAAAAAGAATAAAAAAGATGCTTGAAACTAGTAGTATAAACCACCTTACCTCATTGGACTTTTGCTGGCCTCCAAGGTTGTAGCCTCAGTACTCCCGGGGGAAACACCAAATACGCGGAATAAATTACTGGGTTCAATTAAAACAAGAAATGATTATTACAGACGAAACCCATGAAAAATAGTCCACTTAAAAGGGATGCTCTGCATTGGAGAGATACCTGTAAGAACCTGTAGCTACTCGCAACCCGTCACCACTTGGACAACACTCAAATTTATCAAAGATGGAGTCATTTTCGTATAAGTCACAAAGCTGTTAACATAAAACGCTAAGCGCCATAAGCTATGCCTCAAGTCATGAAATGCAACATTCAGAAGTATAGAGAAACTAACCTTCGGCCTCAAATTCTCATGAACCTGGAATGTTTCCACTGGACCTGAATCCATGTTTATGTCCCACAACTGATGTAAATTACAAACTATTAGTCACATTTTCCTTATAAGGAACTTTCAATTGAACCATTAGTTACTTCAAGGGAATGCCATATCTAAAACCAGAGAGAGCAGGGAAGATTTCAGAGGTACGAACCTTAAGCGTCATGTAATCACGGCTAAGTATGTATCTTCCTCCTTTCGTAAATTTGATGTCTGAAATTGAAGCAATAATCTCTGTGAAAAAAGATCTAGTACCCGGCGCCTCTGGTTCCTCAAACCTGCAAAAGCAACAACGTGAGACCTCTTTGCTAACACCAGATGCTATAAAAACGCTCCTTGGTGAATGAATCATACATCAGAACATCAAAAACCTAAGCAGCATGCCCTCTTGATCTTGAAACGCTACATGATATATAAACAGGATAGTGGTTACTTAATCCTAAAAGAGCTACTTCAGTCGCCTGTCTCCTCAACATTTGGATTAAATCAACGTTTCTTTCTTGTAAGGGCATGAGAGATGTTAACAATCAAATTTTGATGAAAACAATCAAATTCTGATATTCCTTTCAAGGAATGCTGAATTCTGAAGCTACTTAAGAGAACTACCAGCCTGAAGACTTACAATTTTGTATGCGAATCACATAAAGCTGATTGTCGCAGATCAATGAGGCGAATTGAGCCTTTTGAACTGCTATATGCTAATGTATTACAATGAGTAGGATGAAATTCCGCTGATGTGATAACTTCTGCAAAAACAGATAGGATACATATCAAGGTTCAGAATAACTTCCTTTCACCATACCATGAAAGGTATATACAGATCTAACACATAATTCCTTGCCAGTTAGATCTTCCATATTTGCAGGCTTTACATCAACAATGTTGAAACTCTGATTGCTTATCTCCAGGTTCCAAAGATTTATTCGTAGATCATCCGCAGAGATAAATGTTTCACCATCACTTCAAATTTAAGAGCAAATATCATCAGAAGGGCATGATCAATGCAAGGAAAGACGTCTAAAACTGCTTCCAGCAATGGGTTTTTTTTATTGAATAGCAAAAAGATTATAGTAAACAAGAAAATTTTGCAGGAAGAGAAGACATTGAATCATCAACCTACTGATTATGACATAACAAAATAATCCATGGGGAGACATAGCCGTTATAAATCAGTTGTATACTTCTTGAAGTTGATCTGCTGCTCAATTATCTTTCTGAGAACTAGTAGACATTCGGTCATTAATCTCACTTTTTGGAATGCCACTTCAAAAGAACAATTAGTTATTCGCCAAAGCACCCACAGCAAGAATTTTCTTTTATTAAACAACAGGATGAAGAGTACAAACTCCAAGATAGTTTGAGAAATGAAAACAAGCTAGGTACCAAATGGATGCAGAACCTACCAATTACTTGAAATGGAATTGATATGATAATCATGAGCATGAGCATACACTCTTCGACATCGAGCTACAAGGCTAGTTTCATGACTAGTTACCTGTAGGTTGAACAAAAACTATTAGTCTACGCGTGAGAGCAAACCACAAACTGATAGTACTGAGATTGAGATTGCCTAGACCAGAAGAATTATTTTAAGGAAAAAGCACCATAAATAAGGACCCAAGAAAGCCAAGGTACTTAGTATTATGAGTAGCAATAAAGCATAAAATGGTGTATGTTATATCTTCTTTTTTTTTTTTGGAAACAAACTAAATGGCAGTTGCTTCATATAATCTAACGCTAAATTGGCACCAAAACCCTGCAAATTAGATAAAAGAATAGCACCCACCAGATGTCTAAGCAAGTTTCTTGATTCTTTGTGGGTCAGGCTTGATCCTTTACATTGACATTCAAGTTCACACTGATACTAACACGACCAAACACAATAAACTGAAAACAATATATTGTGAAGAGTACAACTACCACTGGTAACCGCAGAGAAGGGATGCCTCCTGGCGGGAATGAGAAGTCATTACTTAAACAATTGTATGCTTTGTCAGGTAGTCCTCCATTCTTGATGCATGAGGTTTTGTTGCTTGAACTAGTAACATTTCCATTTCCTACAGCTCCAGAAGGATCATTGTTCATATCACAAATTTTCTTGACCTTTTTTTCTTGAACCTGTGTAAACTCTCTCATGAGAAAAGAGAAAGAACAAGCTTTAAATATCCATCTTCTGTGGTAATTGGTTAAAGTCAAACACAATACAAAAGAGAAACCCTCATGTAGAAAAGTAACAGAAGTTCTGCAGTCAGGCGCTTAAAACTGAATAAGCAAAACAATTTCACAATACCTTTTGTTATGTATGAAATTGGAGACAAATAAAGACATTCGCAACCAAAAGGGACCTAGAGATCTCAAACTCTTAAACATATGGCAGCATATATTCACCAGAATTACTGCATAGAAGATGAAGAACTTTCAAGAGAACCAGGCCAATAAACAATTTCATCATCTAGGTCCTTTAACCCAAATCAACCTTCCAAATATTGTTTATCCAAGTACCTCAGTTTCTCATCATACAACATAATGCACAATAACAAAACATGAAAATATGAACCACAGCTACTAACAAGACATTAAGTGATCCAAAGGCTGACAGATTGCATACAGGAACTCCCTCACCTTCCAAAACTTGATGGTCTTATCATTTGTTGAAAGGAGAAAAAGGGAGCCATTAGCTGTTTGACACCATCTGATTTTGTTAATTTTCTCCTCTATCTCCAAACTCTTCAGGTAATCAAACTGGTAGAGAAGGATCGAGCACATGAACCTAAAACAAGGTATACTGCAAAATGCAGCAAGAAATACGAAAAATGAAACAGATACCTCAGGTTCATGGCTTTGAAATTCTGTTTTATATCGAAACTCTGGGTGCCGCGGTGGAAAGTTTGTTCTTTCAAGATCTCTTCTCGATCCACCAATCTATAAATTATAGCGTATAATAAGACATCATGACACATATATATATATATCATATATGTTTTACAATGGCAAAGAGCACTTACACTCTTAGTATCTGTCCTCTCGAAGAGAACAACCCGACCCCCACGGTCCCCAGTAGCAAGATGATCACCAGAATTATCGAATTCTATGGCAGAAATAATATCAACTGCAGCGAAAGACCAACCAAACAGTTCAATTTTTCAATTCAGAATAACATCTTTACATGACGTGA
The DNA here is from genome assembly GCA_036759665.1 of Gynandropsis gynandra. Lineage (NCBI taxonomy): Eukaryota > Viridiplantae > Streptophyta > Magnoliopsida > Brassicales > Cleomaceae > Gynandropsis > Gynandropsis gynandra. The sequence goes on from CM071863.1 coordinate 18,747,787, forward strand.
TTACAACTGATATGATATGCTATCTACTAATACCAAGCTATGATGCATAGCACATTTCATTCCACCAGTCTATTTCCATATGGACATGTCATAGGGATCCAAAAAAGCTAATGAATAACAACCATAAATGCTTTCCAAAAGGACAAAAAACACATCTGAATTTAGAACTGATGAAAAGGGGAAATATTTCCACCGCTAAAGATGAAGACCCTCTAACAAAAAATGCATGCCCACAGATCCCCCAAACCCGGTATTCAAACAACCACATCTCGATGAGATCAACATTCACTTGCCTCTGTTTAAAAACTGACAGAAACCAAACCTAACTACAACTCAAAGCTACCACATGCATTAAGAGAACGCTAACCGAAAACAGACAGATGGAAACGAGCCAACATTAAACACTTCATTGCTCATATCCTCGGAAATTATCTATTGATATGGCATACAGAAAGCCACTACACATCGAGAAAGTAGAAACAAAAACCTACAAAAATCAACTAAAAACCAGAGCTTTTCAATGACCCCCAAATGAAGAAGTGTGATAGATCTGTACGTCCAAAACAAACCCTAGTCTCGAATTGTACGGATTAGATCCAGTAGCAAGACTATAAAGCGAAAGCTTTTCAAGCACAGATGCATGTACACACATTTATATGCATAGAAAAGTGAATCGATACCTACCTTCTTGAACTTCTTCACCAGCGCTGCGTTCGCCGAATACCTGAGAGAATCTCCACTCCAGCGGCGAAGGTGGGTCCGCCGGAGCTGAGACGACCTCATCACCACCGTCCATTTCCTCCTTCTTTCTCTCTCTATCACTATCTCTCTGATAATCTAATGGTTTGAGGAATCAACGGCCGATAAATTACCAGCGAAATTAAAAAGCGCGACGGATCAGGAATCGCTGGAAACCATAGCTTCCGATTTCGAGTTCTCCATTTGAGCTTGCCGATTGTTTTCGCTCGATTTGAAGCATTCGATTAATCAGTGTTGAGAAGATTCCCGGGTTTCCACGAACAAAAATCTATACAGAGACAGTCCCCTGACTTTCACTTTCTGAAAGGGTAAAAGTGGAATATCGTAAAAAGTAAGGACGAGCGCGCACATATAAATATAATATATATATACATGAAATCTCATTGTAATTATTCGATATATTTATTTCTAATATAATTATAAATCATGTGTTAAAAATTAAATATTAATTGATATATATATATCTAAACATATGAAAAGTATAAACATATCTTATATGTATAATATTAATATAACATATATATAATACAATATATATATTATAATATTATAATATACATACATATACATATATTATGTATTATGTGTATATTGATAGAGTAATATGTATATATAGTAATAGGTTAATTGAAATATATATATGTGTATATTATAAAGTATAAATAATAAATATTATATATATATATATATCTTAACTAAGGTAATAGGAGGAGAGAGAGGATTAAAGAGAGGGAGAGAGTGGGGAGACGTGAGAGTGAGATAGGGAATTAAGAGAAGAATTTTTGTGTATTTGTGATATGGGATGTGTTGTTATATTGAGGTATTTTTCTATTTATAGGCAAAGATTACTAAATTTAATAATAAACAAATATATGGGCTATGGGGCCATAGACATTTACATTTTAACACTCCTCTTTAAATGTCTATTGACTGTCTCGTTAAAAACCTTTTCATGGAAAAATCCATTGGGATAAAAAACCATGATGAGGGAAAAAGAGTACAGTCATAAAACCTCCTCCTCGAATTGTCAACTCTTTGTTTAATCATAAGCTTCGGAGGTGATGCATCCCAATATTTTGAATGTGTTTTTTCAATGTTGAAGTAGGGAGCGCTTTTGTGAATAAATCGGCTATATTTTCGCATGATCGGATGTATTGAACATCAACTTCTTTCTTCTTTTCGAGCTCTTGTGTATACGTGAAAAATTTTGGAGGTATATGCTTTGTTCTGTCACTTTTGATATATCCTTCCTTTGTTTGAGCAACGCAAGCAGCATTATCTTCATATAGTATCGTTGGGTTGATATCAGTTGATAATCCACATGTCTCCTATATGTGTTGAGTTAAAGCTCTAAGCCACACACATTCTCTACTCGCTTCATGAAGTGCTATGACTTCAGCATGATTTGAAGATGTTGCAACTAGTGTTTGTTTTTGTGAACGCCATGATATCGTTGTCCCTCCAATTGTGAAAACATATCCTGTTTGTGATCTAGCTTTATGAGGATCTGATAAGTATCCTGCATATGCAAAACCGATTAATTCACGTTTGGAATCTCTAGGATAAAATAATCCTAAATCAATCGTTCCTTGTAAATATCGAAAGATATGTTTAATCCCTGTCCAATGACGACGTGTAGGGGATGAGCTGTATCGTGACAAGAGATTAGTAGCAAATGCTATATCAGGACGAGTGCAATTTGCTAGATACAAGAGAGCCCCTATTGCACTCATATATGGTACTTCTGGTCCAAGTATATCTTCATTTTCTTCACAAGGACGAAATGGATCTTTTTCAACATTTAAAGATCTACATACCATCGGAGTGCTTAATGGATTTGCTTTATCCATGTTAAAGCGTTTTAATACTCTCTTTGTATAATTCGATTGATGTACAAATATACCAGTCTTTAGATGCTCTATCTGTAAACCAAGACAAAACTTTGTTTGTCCAAGGTCTTTCATTTCAAATTCCTTTTTCAGATAATTACGAGCATTTTCAATCTCTTTTGAGGTACCAATTATATTCAGATCATCAACGTAAACAGCTATAATCACAAATCCACTTGTTGTTTTCTGAATAAAAACACAAGGACAAATAGGGTTATTCACAAATCCCCTTTTTAATAGATATTCACTTAGACGATTATACCACATACGTCCAGATTGTTTCAATCCATATAAAGATCGTTGCAATTTGATTGCACACATTTCTTTAGGTTTTGAGTTTGATGTTTTCGGCATTCTTAATCCTTCACAGATTTTCATGTATATATCATTATCCAAAGATCCATATAGATATGCCGCAACCACATCCATAAGGTACATATCTAAGTTGTTGGATGCTGTTAAACTCATCAAATATCTAAATGTGATTGCATCCATAACAGGGGAATATGTTTCCTCATAATCAATTCCAGGTCTCTGGGAAAACCCTTGTGCGACAAGGCGTGCCTTATATCTCGTGACCTCATTATTTTCATTTCTTTTTCGTACAAAAACCCATTTGCATCCAACCAGTTTGACACCATTTGGAGTTTGAACGATGGGTCCAAATACTTTTCTTTTATTCAATGAGTCTAATTCTATTTGCATAGCTTCTTTCCATTTGATCCAATCATGTCTCTTTTGACATTCTAACACTGACATTGGTTCTAGATCTTCACTATCATTTTCAAATTCTTTGGATATAGAGAAAGAGAATATTCCATCATTGTCATTTATTTCATCTCTTCTTATAATCTTTTCATCATAGAGATAATTGATGGAAATTTCATTGTTTTCTGTATGTTCATGATTATTTTCATGATTTTCATTTTGAAGATCATCTTCCTCATTTGTTTCTTTTTGAATGTTCTCTATTATTTGAGAATCATCATTATTATCAAACTTCTTTCTCTTTCGAGGATTTTTATCTTTAGAACCAAGTGGTCGTCCATGCTTTAAGCGTGTTGTGGACTCATTTGAAATTCTTTCACCCGTATGCCCTTTTGGTATTTCTATACGAGCAGGTGCATTTGCAACCGGTATATATGATTTTGTAACCCGAGCTGTATCATTGAACCCATCTGGAAGTCTATTCGCAATATTTTGCAAATGTATTATCTTTTGAACTTCCATATTACATTGTTTTGTAGGAGGATCAAGATATAACAATGATTGTGTTTTCCATGTTAACTCTCGTGAGGCTTGTTTTATTCCTCATGCTAACGGTGGGAATTCATTCTCATTAAAATGACAATCAGCAAAACGAGCTGTGAATACATCACCCGTTTCTGGTTCAAGATATCTAATGATAGATGGTGAATTATATCCAACATAAATTCCCAATCTGCGTTGTGGGCCCATTTTTGTTCGTTGCGGTGGAGCAATTGGAACATATACAGCACAACCAAATACTCGAAGATGAGATATATTTGGTTCTTGGCCATTTGATAATTGCAATGGAGAATATTTATGATAAGCACTTGGCCTTATTTGAATTAATGCAGCAGCATGTAAAATGGCATGCCCCCAAGCAGAAACGGGAAGTTTCGTTTTCATTAGCAATGGTCGAGCAATAAGTAGGGGACGTTTAATCAATGACTCTGCCATACCATTTTGTGTATGAACATGTGGCACGGGATGTTCAATCTCAATACCAATCGATGCACAATAGTCATTGAATGCTTGAGAAGTGAATTCACCAGCGTTATCAAGCCTCACCTTCTTAATAGGATGATCGGGGAATTGAGCTCGTAATTTTGTTATTTGAGCAATAAACCTCGCAAATGCAACATTGCGGGTTGATAATAAGCAAACGTGTGACCATCTGCTAGAAGCATCGATCAATACCATAAAGTATCGAAATGGTCCACTTGGTGGATGTATAGGTCCACATATATCCCCATGTAATCGTTCTAAAAACAAATGCAACATTTCGGGTTGATAATAAGCAAACGTGTGACCATCTGCTAGAAGCATCGATCAATACCATAAAGTATCGAAATGGACCACTTGGTGGATGTATAGGTCCACATATATCCCCATGTAATCGTTCTAAAAACGATGGTGATTCATGTCCAACTTTGACAGATGATAGTCTTATTATTAATTTTCCTTGAGAACAAGCACTGCATGCGATTTCATGAGATTGAAATATCTTCTCATGTTTTAATAGATGACCATTGGAATTTTTGAATAATTTTTCGCATCATTATTGAACCAGGGTGACCCAATCGATCATGCCAAATCTTAAACATGTCTTCATAACTTGGGTTGAATATGGCATATGCTTCGACCATTCTTATCTTTGTGAAAAATAGGCCAGAGGATAAAGCTGGTAAAATTTCCACAATATATTTCTTTTTAGAAACCATTGTCGTGATATAAAGATATTCACGATTTTCATCATTCATAGTCTCAACATGATAGCCATTTTGGCGAATATCTTTGAAACTTAATAAGTTTCTTTGGGATTATGGAGAGAATAATGGGCAAATATCTTTGAAACTTAATAATTTTCTTTTGGATTGTGGAGAGAATAATGCATCTTGTATGATAAATTTTGTCCCTCCGGACATTATAAAATTTGCTTCTCCACATCCCTTAATTATTTTTGCATTTCCAGATATTGTATTGACACTGGATTCATGTATTCTCAACTTGGAGAAATATTTTCTATCTTTCAATATTGTATGTGTCGTAGCACAATCGGCTAGACATATGTCTCCATAATTGATGTTTGATCGTGACATATTTTGGATTAATTTGATCCGATTAAGATATAGATGAACCTAAAAATATGAAGCAAACTTCGCATATGATATATAACAATGTAACAATATATTACAACAAAAGATAATCTAATAAAACTTTTAAAAACTAAAAAGCGAAAGGAAAAATACATTAAAAAATAACAAGCTAAGTCTTAAAAACGAGATAATGATAACAAAGAAATTCATGTCGAAATCTCATTCTCTTTTCTCATTTTCATTATGAGGTTGATACATAAAGTCTGCAATGTCAAGGTGCATCCCAACCTTGTCATTATCCAGGAGATCATCGAGATCATCTGAGACAAAATTCGTTTGAACATTTTTGTCTTTATCTGTCACTGACTTCTGGTATAAATCAACAAAATGTCTTGGTGTTCGGCATACTTGGGACCAATGTCCATTCATACCACATCGATGACATATTATATCTTTTCGCCTTTTAGTCACGTTTCATTTTCATTCACTCGATAATCTTTCCTTTTATTTTCTCCATGACGGAAATTATTTGGTGGATTACTCCGACCTCTTCCTCTACCATATCCATTTCCACGACCGCGGCCATGTCCACGGCCTCGACCACGACCACGTATATATCCACGCCCACGGCCATGCCAGTGGTTATAATTTGATGAGGTCGCATTTGTTTCATAAAATGGTGCAGAACCAGTGGGACGAGCATGATGATTTTTCATTAATAGCTCGTTTTGTTGTTCTGCAACGAGGAGAAGCTGTAACAATTCGCGATAGGTCTTAAAATCCTTCGCGCGATATTGTTGTTGTAAAATTACATTATCAGCATGGAACGTCGATAATCTTTTTTCCAGCTTATCATAATCACTTATTTTTTCTCCACATAATTCCATCCTGGAGATTATTTCAAACATTGCGGAATGATATTCATCGACGGATTTATAATCATGGAATCTTAGATTCAACCAATCATTCTTTGCCTTTGGGAGTATCACATATTTTGGGTGATCAAATCGATCTTTAAGAGATTCCCACAAATCTGCGGGATCTTCTTTTGTTCGATACTCATTTTTTAATCCATCGCCAATATGATGACGTAAAAATATTATCTTTATCGATCGCGACAATAAGTTTTTTGCCTTTAAGATGCATTTTAGCATCAAATGCCCACGTCATATAATTTTTTCCAGAGGCATCTAGTGCTGTGATTTTGAGATTCACCAAATTCGACATGAAGATCTGTTATCATTTAAGAAAAGAAATAAACAAATATAAGTTATGACATTGAAAACAAAATTAAATAAATTATTATATAACAATTAATGTGTTAGGTCCGTTTATATTTATAGATAATTTATTTTTAGATTTTATTGGTGGCTGAGCCCGCAAAATCATATAGTATAATTATATTATGACCGGGATATATATTCCACGTGGTCTATATATAATTTTTTTACTTGAAAATCGAATCCAAATCGAAACCAAAATCGATTGGAAATCGATATAGTAAAAAATTGAAATTTAAAATAATACATGTAACGTATAATATTTTTCTTAACTAATTAGAACGCTCGTGCTGACAACGTGTTAAAAATTAAATATTAATTGATATATATATATATCTAAACATATGAAAAGTATAAACATATCTTATATGTATAATATTAGTATAACATATAAATAATAAAATATTATATATATATATATATATACCTTACCTAAGGTAATAGGAGGAGAGAGAGAGGATTAAAGAGAGGGAGAGAGTGGGGAGACGTGAGAGTGAGATAGAAAATGAAGAGAAGAATTTTTGTGTATTTGTGATATGGGATGTGTTGTTACATTGAGATATTTGCCTATTTATAGGCAAAGATTACTAAATTTAATAATAAACAAATATATGGGTTATGGCCCATAGACATTTACATTCTAACATCATGTACATATATACCCGTACTTTTTTTAGCATTATAAACTCACGTAGTCATTGCGCATTGCACAACGGTTTACCAATTTGCATATCGATTGTCAAATTATACACATTTATTGATGTATTCGATTTTTCATTCACCGTCGATGACGTGATACACATAGATAATCACATCATCGAAAATCAAAATACCTTACAAATGATTTAACTTCCGACACCATTATAGTGTAGCAATTTATTGATGGCAATATCTTTGTCGCGAAGGCCCATACTCGATACTGTATTTCCCACATGTTCGGGTCGTGGGCATTCTTCTGACTTCGTTGGCCAATCGCATGATGGCTTTCGACATTCGATTTGTCACCTTCCACAAACAAGCAATCTACAGGATTTGCACCCTCCACTTACAGGTCTAGGGTCGACCAAAGATTCTCTGACGATTTTTAGGTTGGAATGCGTCCATGGGTTTGCGGGTCTCTCGAATGCTTAGGCAAACACATGGCCGATGGTGATGATCTCTGATTCGTGCAACCAGATAGAGACGGATGTCGAGGACAATGATGTTGAGGTCGTAAAATCTTTCTCAAAATTGTCGGAAAAAGTGAAGGCTATTCGAGAAATCTGTACTTATATTGATCAGGTTCTCGATCGATCCATCACGAGCCGACCAAGTGGATGGTATCTAATCTTCCATTGGATGTGTTGCACCAGAATATTTTAGAGCCGACGGGGAAAACTTTCTTGCGAAGGTTGGAAAACCCACAAACCTGATCCAATTCCAGTTCCGATGTTGAATCGACGGTTTCATTTCGGAGATCTACCAAAATTGTCCAATGAAATGAAATTCATATTGGCCTATGTGTCTTGGATATTGTATTGTTGCCATTATTGCTTCGCTCGAATGGCTTGTATTGTTGTTGAAGGTAACTTTGGTTTGGGTTTAATGGCGTGGAAATGGAGGTAAACTTGTTTGTCTTCTCATTGTGAATGATATGTGTAAATGTTGTTTTAATCATCATGACAACAATCGCGTTTATGAGTATGCCGATGAGGTTGATCTCCTCAGCGATGGGCATGAGTCTATTGCGTGATTGAAGAACCGTGATTGAGTTCGAAATGTCTACCTGAATCTACTCTCTCAGGTAGCCTTTTGCTCTGACTTCGAGGGTTGAAGAATAAGATATTCAAGAAGGATAAGATGATCGAGAAGGGTTGAAGAAGAAGAAGACAATTGAGAAGTTGAGCACAACAGGAGACGAGAACAAAATTATTTTTAATTTAATTTTTCGATGATGTGGCAAGCTACATGGCATCAACATCAACGAGATTTGGCAGAAAATTCATAGTGTCAACATACATGTATCAATTTGGAAGTTTGTATGCAAGTTGGTGTATTGTTGTGTAGTCTTTGACTAATGCAAAAGTTATAATGTAAAATAATAGGTGTATAGTTCCGTAAAAATTAAACAAGTTGGATGATTAAAATGAGATTTTCTCAATTAGGGGTGGCCAATCCGTGTTACCCGGATCAGATCATCCCGAAAAATTTGGATCGTTGTCTAAATGGATTACCTTAAAAATCCATATGGGTCCAATTCTTAAAATCCATTCGGATTCGGGTCGATCCGGTCTGGGTTCAGGTTAAACCCGAGGAACCCGAAAAATCCAAATTAAATTAGTGGTCTTGTGATGAGAAACTATGATTGAAATCTGATATAGATTTTGTTTTGTTGGTTTTTTGTGTTCTTTCTGTCGCCTCCTTCTCTTCTCTTCTCTCTTTCGACACAAACAGACAGAAAAAAACTGTGTTCTCCTTTTCCCTACCGTTGTTGCGACGCTTGTCACCGTTCTCTTCTCTCCCTCGCGACGAGTTCTCCTCATTCGTTCCTTCTTGTTCCTGCCACCTCTCACCGACTCATCGTTACGACCACCGTTTTTCTCTCCCTATTGATCACCATTCTCTTCTCTCCCTCATGATCATCGTTCTCTTCTCTCTTTCATGATTTCGAATTCTCCTCCTGAAGTCGTCTGTTCCTTCTCCTTTCTCTTCTCTCCTTCGCACACGACGATGAGTTCTCCTCCTGGTGAAGCCGCCTATTCCTTCTCTAGTCTCTTCTCTCCTTCACGCGCGACGACAAGTTCTCATGTTGGTGAAGTCACATGTTCCTACCGCCTCTCCGTCGTGACGAGTTCTCCTCTTCTTCATTTCAGAATCTCGACGAGTTCTACTTTCCTTAATCGCAGAATCTCGACGAGTTCTGCTCTCTTTCTATTCTGACGAGTTCTCCTCTGGTTTTCCTTCTTCATCTAAAAAATCATAATTTAACTTGGGTTATTTTGGATTCAACCCGAATAATCCGAAACCGAATTGAAATCCGAAGAACCCAAACCGAAAGCATTCGGGTTCAATTCAGGTCATGTTTTTATAAACCCGAAGAACCTGAAACCCAGATCGAAACCCGAGGAACCCGAACCCAGATCGAAACCCGAGGGTCACTTGACATTTTCAACCAATTTCCAACCAATTCCCAACCATTAAATTTAATTCTTTTTATAGTTAGATCTAATATTGGTGATTCAATTTCAATTATTGGATTTTTATATATTTATATATTAAAAAATAAAAATAATTAAAATTATACATATATATATATATCTAAATATTAATATATACACATATATACATATTCATGCATTCATGCGAATATATACATATATACACATATAGACATACACATATATAGTTATGAAAACACATAAACATATACATATGCATATACATATAATTATACACATAAATTAATGTATACATACACATATATACGCATATAAATATATATACATACGCATACACATGCACATGCATACAAATATATATAGAGAGACACACATATATACATGTATTTACATATATATACACATTTATACGTAGACATATATATATACATGTACATGCACACATAAAAACACCTCTATATACATATTAATATATACATATATACTCATACACACATAACACATATACTTATATATAAACACACTAACACATATATATAGACACACACACCTAAACTTGTTCTTCCGAAGATCAATGCCCAAAACCCTTCTACAATTTGATTAAAAAACCTTAAACACAACAAACGATACCACAACATTTGCGATAAGATGTTAATAAATGGGTTGAACACTCAAAATCATTTTAAGAGTCCTTTAGTTAAGTAAAATACATATCTATATAATAAAATTTAGTTGAAATGTCATATAATAGTGTCTTATTTAAAAGGATCAAACCATAAATGAAACCCAGGTAAAATAAGTAAAATATGCAAAATGCTCAAAAAATACTCAGTCGAGTGGGTGATCATTCAGCCGAACACCGCATAAGGTTTTACAATAAATCTGGCTAGAACAATACGTTTGGTTGCACACTCCTCTGCTCAGTCAAGTCGGGGTGGACGCTCGATCAAACGATTTGTTGCGCATGCTGAGTGGTATATGTCGTTGAGTGCTCTTTCGATGCTAAGAAATTGCTCGGATCGAGTGCACCGTCAATTGGATCTAGCGACCAATGTGTTTAAGCGTAGATTGGTCAAGAAAAATCATTCAGATCAAGCGAATATCTACTCGAGCTGAGCGCCTTCAGCTCCTCTAGCTTCTTGTTCTTCTCGACCTCGTGTACTTGTATTTCTAGTGTCGTTGCAAGCTTTTTCATGACCATTCGATCGAACATGTTCTGGATCTTCTTGGCTCTAGGCCTCGTGACGGATCCGTACGTACTTGGTATCTCGTTTATCTCAACACATATATATAGATGTATATATGAACATACATATACATATATATACATACATATATATACCTATATACATACATGCACATCAACACACATATGCAATGCAAGCTGTTGGGTTGATTAGGAAGCGGAAGCGTGTTTTATCAACCGAATATGAGATCTAGTCATGTTTAACAATTAGTTTTTCGAGGTTTCAACGACATACAAATATAGAAACGATTTTGTAATACCTTTCGCGTTGAACGTGTGATTGTCGGATGTGGTAGACTTGATAGCGCAAGCCCTCTACGCGTATCCACGCCGAGATCGGATCTACTTTCCAACGTTTGGTGCGGGATTCGGGAAGAACGAAAATTGTTTTTCGTTCTTCGTTTTTATTTTGACGGCTAGGGTTTTGATTTTACGATTGTGTAATCTGATAACGAAAACTCGTTTTTCGTTTCTTAAATAATTATTAACTTTTAATAATTATGATTTAAACCAAACTATCAAAATATTACATAAATGGCATAATACTTTCAATCTCTCACTTGCCTTTTTGTAATATTTCAAATAGTCAAAATATATGTATCTCCATACACATACTTGCCTGTACATCTGATGTACTACCCCAAAAGAAAATCAAGTACAATTATATTCTTCGGTGCTAGCGGAAAAATATAATTGTAATCCATACTGATTGTCTAACAATCACAAGCAGATACCGAGACACTCATATGCGTGTGACCTCGTAGGTTCATCACTAAATCGGTAACCAATTAGTCTCTACTAATTAACTAATCGAGGTTGGCGTCTAGCAACACTCCCCAACGACCAGATAGCGTGAAGTAACATCCTTACTCATTTGAGTAACAACCTTACCCAAAACGAACCAGGATGAAGTTGACGTTAGTATTTCCTTCCATCTTTACAGCTCCGGATGCATCCTAGGCATGGTCATAATTGTCAGCCTTACGGATCATCAACTATGTCTCATGTCAATCACAACTGACTGATGAATGAACCTAAGAAACACCTTTCTTCATTCATTCAATGTACTCTGGCCAGAGATTCGTACAGTCATTGTGATTAC
>CM071863.1:18761497-18812403 GCA_036759665.1 Gynandropsis gynandra
CTGCTTCTCCTAGATCCTTTATGGAGAACTGATCAGAAAACCATGACTTCGTCTCTTTCAACGTCGGAATGTCATTTCCCGTGAGCAATATGTTATCCACATAAAGCACAAGGAGGACAACCGTGCACCCACTAAACTTCTTGTACACACAAGGCTCTTCATTGCATATAACAAAGTTGAACTCTTCAACTGCCTTGTTAAAGCGAATGTTCCAGCTTCGAGAAGCTTGCTTGAGTCCATAAATGAACATCTGAAGCTTGCATATCATATGACTTTGACTTGGCGACTTGAAACCCTCAGGTTGAGTCATGAAAACCTCTTCCTAGAGCTCTCCGTTAAGGAAATCTATTTTCACGTCCATCTGCCAAATCTCATAGTCATAGTATGCCGCTATCGCAAGAAGAATCCGAATAGATTTGAGCATTGCCATAGGGGAGAACGTTTCTTCATATTCAATCCCTTCTCGTTGACTATACCCCTTGGCAACTAGACGAGCTTTATAGGTCTCTACCTGCCCGTCTGCTCCAATCTTCTTCTTGTAAACCCATTTACAACTAATCGGTCTGGAAGCCTGTGAAGAATCAACCAAAGCCCATACTTTGTTGATCTTCATAGATTCCATCTCGGATTCCATGGCATTCCACCATTTCTCAGAATATGTGCCTTGGATAGCCTCTTGGAAAGTCAACGGGTCGTCATCTCTATGACCGACCACGTCATCTTGCACCATCAGATTAAGTCTGTCAGGTGCACGTTGAGAACGTGTTGACCTTCTCAAGAGAGGCTGTGTAGCAGGTTCAACCTGCACTGGGATATCTTGTTGGACTTGTTCCTGAACAAGTTCCTAAACTTGTTCTTGAACGGGCACTGTTACTTCAACATTTGAAGTTGAAGCGCCGGAGCCTAACACTATATCACCCAACCAAGAACGCTCATTTGACATCTCATGTCCATGAGCTTGTGTTAGTTCGTCGGATTCTTGAATCTCGTCAAGAACTACTTCCCTACCATGAATTCATTCCTCAAGGAATTTCCTTTCAAGAAAGGTTGTCGTTCTGGCTACAAACATTTTGTGTTCAGACGGGTGGTAGAAATAATATCCTATAGTTTCTTTGGGATAACCTATGAACCTACACTTATCAGATCTAGCATCTAGCTTGTCTGGCTGAAGCCTCTTAACGAAGGTTGGACAACCCTAAACCTTGATGTATCTCAGGTTTGGTTTCCGTCATTTCCATATCTCATATGGAGTTTTTGAGACCGCTTTAGTGGGAACCTTGTTTAAAATATAAGCAGCTGCTTCGAAAGCATAACCCCACAAGTTTATTGGAGGATCTATGAACCCCATCATGGATTAGACCATATCTAGTAAAGTCTGATTTCTCCTTTCGGACACACCATTATGCTATGGTGTACTAGGAGAAGTTCACTGAGATAAAATCCCATTTTGTCTTAGATAATCGACAAATTCATGACTAAGATCTTCACCGTCCCGGTCAGATCTCAATACCTTGATACTTTTTCCGGTTTGTTTCTCCACTTCACTGCGAATCTCTTGAACATTTTAAAAGACTCGGATTTGTGTCTCATCAAGAACACAAATCCATATCTCGACATATCATCAATGAACGTGATGAAATATGAATATCCACCCCTGACATGAACTCTCATAGGTCCACATACATTGATATGTATGAGTCCTAGAAGTTCTGTAGCTCTCTCTCCGGTTCCACTAAACGGAGATTTGGTCATCTTACCAGTGAGACAGGACTCACAAGTTGAATAAGATTCATAATCGAAATGGCCTAGAAGACCATCTTTATGCAATCTGTTTATCCTCTTCTCACCGATGTGACCAAGTCTACAATGCCAAAGGTATGTCTGTCTTTGACGATCATCTACCTTTCTCCTTTGGTCAGAAACATGCATGTTAATTGGTTCTACATTAACATCAGGTAAGACATAAATTCATTGTTGCAAGTAACCACTCACACATAAATCATCACCATGATATATAGAGCAAATGTTACTACTGAAAACTGTTCGACATCCACGTCTATCAAGCATAGAAATAGAAATGACGTTCGAAACAAATTTAGGAACATAGTAACAGTCTTCTAATAAGAAAGTCTTGCCCGTAGGCATTACAAAAGAAATCGATCCTACAGCTAGAGCAGTAACACTTGCGCCGTTTCCGACCTTCAGATTGAATTCTCCTTTCCTGAACCTCCTACTGATCCTCAGTCCCCGCAACATATTGTAGACTTTAAAACTGCTACCGATATCCAATACCCATCTAGATTAATCAATAGTGGTTAAGGAAATCATGAAACCATTTTCCATGAATGTCTTATGTTGTTTCTTGCCCTTGAGAGACTGCAGGTATTCCTTGCAGTTCCTCTTCCAATGCCCTTTTTCATGCAGAAGAAACACTCGACTTCTAATTGGTTGGCCTTGGTGGTGCCACCCTTTGCCCTGGTCACACCAGTCTTAGGCGCGCTCTGCTTGGTCCTGGGCCTCTTCTTGCACTTCCTTTTCTGATAAGAGGATTGCCCAACCATCAGCACATATCTCGATCCTTTCTTCCCTATGGACATCTGTTTCTCATACTCAGTGAGCATGTTGTGCATCTCATGCAACTCAACGTCCAGCTTGTTCATGTTGTAGTTGACTACGAACGGGGAGAAGGAATCCGGAAGTGAGTGCAAGATCATCTCCTGCTACATCTCCTTGCAGAAGGTACACCCCAGCTTCTCAAGCTGTTCTATCAGACTAATCATCCGAAGAACATGGGGTCCCACAGGAGAGCCCTCACTCAGAGCGGACTTGAACAAAGTCCCTGACAACTTGGACCTTGCCGTCAGACTCTGCTCACAGAACATCTTCTTAAGATGCTCCATGATCTGCTTAGCATCCATATGCTCGTGTTGCTTATGGAGTTCGCCGCTCATTGACGCCAAGATGAGGCATTTTTCCTCGTACTTGGTGTATTCACTGAAAGCCTCGCCATTCGCTGGGTTTGGCACTTGAGGAGCCGGTTTTTCGATCACATCGATCAGCTTCTCATGTGTCAGTACCACACACAAATTGCGTTGCCATTCATCGAAGTTCTCACCAACCAGCTTGTTGGTCTCGAGAATTGGACGCAAATTGAACTGAGACATTCTGAGGAGATCTTAAAACGAAAGGAAAATTTACAGCAGAGAGTTAGACATCGTATATATATATATATATCATAAAGACATGGACTTCATCTAAATGATATATTTCGCTAATCAACAATACAATAACATTAGAAATCTTATTTCCAATTAGCGTCAATCTACCTGAGCCCCTTGGTAGTCAAGACGTTTCCCAAACATATAAAATAGATTCTTTATAAATTTTCTCCCCATAAAATTTATAGTGAATTAACTTCGGCTCTATAGCACATAGTCACCTGGTAGTCAGGTCGTTCTTATCGATATAGTTGAGTTCATTCTTCAGCTTATGGTTGGATAACAATTAAGTTTATGTCCCCGGATAGTCCAGACGTATACAAAAACTAATTGATTCCTCCACTAGACATCTGATGTCATAGACGTACGAATTGAATTCTTGAATTACATGCCTCCTGGTAGTCAGGCCGTACCATGTAAACGAGAACCTAATTAAACGTCTACGATGAAGGAAAAGTCTAACGATAAACAATTTATCATCTAAGAACTCAATTATTAATTTTAAAATTAAAATTCTTTAATTTTAATTTTAATTTAATTTTTTTAATTTTTTTAGGGTTAGGGTTAGGGTTAAGGTTAGGGGAAAGGTTAGGGTTCTCTAACCCAACCAGCCGCCGCCGCCGCCGCTCTTCGAACGCCCGCTCCGGGCGTGAAGACCTGCCGGTGTCGCGAAACGCCTTTCGCTCGACACTCGATTTGTGCCCCGCTCGCTTTAACCGCCGCGATTTCCTCTCCCCTCTGTCTCTCACCGGTCGTATCCCTCCCTGCTGAAAGTATTATGCCATTGTGTAATATTTTCAATAGTTTGGGTTTAAGTTGTAATTATTAAAAGTTTATAATTATAAATAAACGAAAAAGAAGTTTTCGTTATTAGAATTAGAATTCAGACAATCTAAACCCTAGAAAGACGTCAGAAAGAAAAAGAACGAAGAACGAAAAATAGTTTTTCGTTCTTCCCGAATTCCGCATCAAAGCAGATTCGATCTCGGCGTGGATACGAGTAAAGGGCTTGCACTATCAAGCCTTGCATCCGACGATCACACGTTCAACACAAAAGGTACTACGAAATCGTTTCTAGTTTTGTTCAATATTGAAACCCCGAAACTAATCGTTAAACATGACTAGATCTATAATCGGGTTGATAAGCACACGTTTCTGCACCTAAATCAACCTTCCAGTGGTATCAGAGCGTCTTGATGCATGTTTAGGATTAGTTTTTTGAATTTTTTTGTAAAAAATCGGATCGAAAAACGTAGCAGCCGCGCGTGCGCACACTAACCACCGCTAGAACGCACGCGTGAAGGAGAGGAGAAGCCTGGGCGGCGGCTGTAACCCTAGCCGCCCAAGCGATTGTCGCCGGTGCGGGCGGAGGGACAGCGTGCAACCAGTGGGCGCAGCCGACGGCGCACGAACGCCGAACCCGAACACGAGCGAAAGGCGAGAATCGGCATGCAAGGGAGGAGGATAACGGTGGGAATACGGGTTAGTAAACCCTAATCGAACCGCTCCTTCACCCGAGCCGACGGTCTGAAGGTGGCGAGGCGGCGACACGCGAGGTGACGTCATGCGAGGGTGGAGTTGGATGGCGAGGGTCGAGCGGCTAAGGGAGAAACGGTGTGGTCGAGCAATCGATTCTTCGCCCAAGCAGCCAGTTCGTAGACGCTCTGGCCGGCGATTCACAGTCCCTCGTGCGGCGGTCCGAGTCGCCTTCGCCGGCGGGTCCTTCAGCCCGGAGCGGGCAGGCGATAGGGGGCGGCAGGGGGGAAAGGGGTTTGGAAACCGGAATTGAGCCCACGCGGGCGCGACGCGTGAGCCCGCGGGGGCGCGTGTACCCGCGGGCGGGAAATAATTTTTTTTGAATTAAAATTAAAATTAAAATTAAAGAATTTTAGTTTTAAAATGTCAATAATTGAGTTCTTAGACGATAAATAGTTTATCATTAAGTTTTTCCTTTATCGTAGACGTTTTGAATAGATTCTCGTTTACATGGTACGACCTGACTACCAGGAGGCATGTAGTTCGAGAATTCGATTGATACGTCTATGACATCAGATGTCTAGTGGGAGGAATCAATTAGTTTTTGTAAACGCCTGGACTACCCGGGGGACATAAACTTAATTGATATCCAACCATGAGGTGAATGATAAAACTCATTCTATATCGATAGGAACGACCTGACTACCAGGTGACTATCTGATATAGAATGATATTAAAATTAAGAATTTTAATTAATAATTGAGTTCTTAAACGATAAATTGTTTATCGTTAGGCTTTTCCCACATCGTAGATGTTTTGAATAGGTTCTCGTTTACATGGTACGGCCTGACTACCAGGAGGCATGTAGTTCAAGAATTCGATTCATACATCTATGACATCAGATGTCTAGTGGGAGAGATCAATTAGTTTTTTTAAATGCCTGGACTACCCGGGGGACATAAACTTAATATCTGACCATGAGCTGAAGGATGAACTCAACTATATCAATAGGAACGACCTGACTACCAGGTGACTATGTGATATAGAGCCACATCAACATGTTTAATATGCTTAAGAAACGACCTGACCACTAGGGGGCTCATGCATGATTAGTTCAGGAGATATTACTGAAAGAAATACGATTTCTGAATACTACTGTAATATTAATCAGTAAAATAATCATTTAGATGAAAGTCCATATCTATTTGGTTAAATAAGTGTTCTAATAAATGCTGCAATTTTTCCTTCCAGGTTTCCCGAAAAATGTCTTCAATTTCCTTACGTGCCATTCTCGATGTCCACAAACTTGTTGGGAAAAAATTCGATGATTGGTACCGCAACCTTAAGATCGTCCTCAAGCAGGAGAAGATACTCGATTCGATCGAGAACCCTATCAAGGAACCTGCTGATGACGATGCGGATGGCTTGCTAGCTTGGGCAAAGCAAAATGATGACTTTGACACTATAAAGTGTATCATCCTAGCCTCAATGAGTTCAGAACTCCAGCGCGAGCATGAGGATATAGATCCTGCTGCTATCATTGTACATCTTAAGAAGATGTACGGTGCACATAGTAGAACAACAAGATATCAGTTGTCGAAGGCTCTGTTCAAGTCCAGATTGTCTGTGAACTCTCCGATGGGGCCCCATGTTCGTAAGATGATAAGTCTTATTGAACAGCTTGTGAAGCTGGGGTGTACACTAGGCAAATAGTTATCTCAAGATCTGATCTTGCAGTCATTGCCTGAGACGTTCTCTTCATTCATTGTTAACTTTTAACATGAACAAGATGGACATGGATCTGCATGAGATGCTGAACCAACTGGTTGACTATGAAAGTCAGTCAATGTCCGAGACGTCTAAGGGACTTAGTGCCGTAATGATGGTCGACTCTTCTTCCAAGAAGGGCAAGGGCAACAAAAAGCACAAGAAGAAGCTCCATGGGCCCAAGGGTGGTGTGACCATACCTAAGGGCAAAAGGGGCAAATCTGACCAAGCTGATGCTGAGTGCTTCTTCTGCAAGAAGAAAGGACATTGGAAGAGGAACTGCAAAGAATACCTGCAGTCTCTGAAGGGCAAGAAGCCAGGTAAGATTCTCATGGAAAATGTTTTCATGATTTCCTTAACTATTATTAGGGGTGTCAAACAGGCCGGCCCGGCCCGAACCCGGCCCGAGCCCGTTGCGGCCCGGTTCATTCGGGTTCGGGCCCGGCCCGGCCCGTTTTAAACAGGCCGAAAATCTTAGGCCCGCGGCCCGGCCCGACGGGTTTCGGGCGGGCTTCGGGCAGCCCACGGGCCAATGTGGTGAGACCTCTAGACGCTCGAAGGGGGTCTCCGGTGGAGGGTGGCCGTCTGAACCTCTTGGTCTCCGACGCCTATCTCAGACTGCTTCTGTCGCTGAACTCCCCCGTTTTCACATTCTTCTCTCCTGTTGCATTTCTCACTCTTCTTGGTTCAATCCGTCGCTACCTCAAGCGTCACCGTCAGGATACGGGACCGTCTTCCTCTACCGCTAGAGAGAGTGATGTGCGCACTACAAAAACACATTGAGTTTCCAACGGATGGGGCAACGGATCCGTCCGTTGGAAACAAATCGCAACGGATTTTAACGGAGCCAAGAATATTTGGCCCGAAGCCCGACGGGCCGGGCTCTATTTGAACGGGCTTTTTACTCGGCCCGAGCCTGAAGGCCCGGTTTCCATTCGGGCTTCAATTTTACAGCCCGAGCCCGCGTATTTCGGGCGGGCTTCGGGTGGGCCCGCGGGCTCGGGCCGATTTTTACACCCCTAACTATTATTGATTCGTCTAGATGGGTAGTGGATACTGGTAGCAGTTTTAACGCCTACAATATGTTGCAGGGGCTGAGGATCAGTAGGAGGTTTAGGAAGGGAGAGTTTGAGTCTGAAGGTTGGAAATGGCGCAAGTGTTGCTGCTCTAGCCGTAGGATCAATTTCCCTTATAATGCCTACGGGCAAGACCTTGTTGTTAGACGACAATTATTATGTTCCTAAATTTGTTTCGAACATAATTTCTATTTCTATGCTTGATAGACATGGATTTCGAACAGTTTTTAGTAATAACATTTGCTCTATTTATCATGATGATGATTTGTGTGTGAATGGTTATTTGCAACAAGGACTGTATATCTTACCTGATGTTAATGTAGAAGAAATTAACATGCATGTTTCGGGCCTTAAGAGAAAAGTAGATGATCGTCAAAGACAGACGTATCTTTGGCATTGTAGACTTGGTCATATCGGTGAGAAGAGGATAAACAGGTTGCATAAAGATGGTCTTTTGGGCCATTTCGATTATGAATCTTATGCAACTTGTGAGTCCTGTCTCACTGGTAAGATGACCAAATCTCCGTTTAGTGGAACTGGAGAGAGAGCTACAGAACTCCTAGGGCTGATACATACTGATGTATATGGACCTATGAGGGTTCAAGCCAGGGGTGGATATTCGTACTTCATCATGTTCACTGATGATATGTCGAGATATGGATTTGTATTCTTGATGAAACACAAATTCAAATCTTTTGAAATGTTCAAGAGATTCCGTAGTGAAGTGGAGAAACAAACCGAAAAGATATCAAGGTGTTGAGATCTGATCGGGGCGGTGAATATCTTAGTCATGAATTTGTCGATTATCTAAGGCAAAATGGGATTTTGTCTCAGTGGACTTCTCTTGGAACACCACAACATAATGGTGTATCCGAACAGAGAAATCGAACCTTATTAGATATGGTGAGATCCATGATGGGGTTCACTGATCTTCCAATGAACTTATGGGGCTATGCTTTAGAAACAGCTGCCTATCTGCTAAACAAAGTTCCCACCAAAGCAGTCTCGAAGACACCATATGAGATATGGAAAGGACGTAAGCCAAACCTGAGACATATCAAGGTTTGGGGGTGTCCGGCCTTCGTTAAGAGACTTCAGCCATCAAGCTTGATGCTAGGTCTGACAGGTGTAGGTTCATAGGTTATTCTAAGGAAACTATGGGATATTATTTCTACCACCCGTCTGAACACAAAGTGTTTGTGGCCAGAACGACAACCTTTTTTGAAAGGGAATTCCTTGATGAAGGAATTCATGGTGGGGAAGTAGTTCTTGATGAGACTCAAGAACCCGAAGAACCAACGCAAGCTTATAGACATGAGATGTCAAACGAGCAATCTTGGCTAGGAGATATGTTGTTAGGCTCCGGCGCTTCATCTTCAAATGTTGAAGTGACCGTGCCTGTTCAGGAACAAGTTCAGGAACCTGTTCAGGAACAAGCCCAACAAGATATCCCAGCGCAGGTTGAACCTGCTACACAGGCTTTCTTGAGAAGGTCAACACGTTCTCGACGTGCACCTGACAGATTTAATGTGATGGTGCAAGAGGACATTGTCGGTCATAGAGATGACGACCCGTTGACTTTCTAAGAGGCTATGCAAGGCCCAAATTCTGAGAAATCGTGGAAAGCCATGGCATCCGAAATGGAATCTATGAGGATCAACAAAGTTTGGACTTTGGTTGATTCTTCACAGGCTTCCAGACCAATCGGTTGTAAATAGGTTTTGAAGAGGAAGATTGGAGCAGATGAGCAGGTAGGACCTATAAAGCTCATCTAGTTTCCAAGGGGTATAGTCAACGAGAAGGGATTGACTATGAAGAAACGTTATCCCCTGTGGTAATGCTCAAATCTATTCGGATTCTACTTGCGATAGCGGCATTCCATGATTATGAGATTTGGCAGATGGACGTGAAAACAACTTTCCTTAATGGAGAGCTCCAGGAAGAAGTCTTCAAGACTCAACCTGAGGGTTTCACGTCGCCAACTCAAAGTCATATGGTATGCAAGCTTCAGAGGTCCATTTATGGACTCAAGCAAGCTTCTCGAACCTGGAACATTCGCTTTAACAAGGCAGTTGAAGAGTTCAACTTTGTTAGATGCGAAGAAGAGCCTTGTGTGTACAAGAAGTTTAGTGGGAGCACGGTTGTCTTCTTTGTGCTTTATGTGAATGACATATTGCTCATGGGGAATGACATTTCGGCATTGCAAGAGACGAAGTTTTGGTTATCCGAACAGTTCTCCATGAAAGATCTGGGAGAAGCAACCTATATTCTGGGAATAAAGATCTATAGAGATAGATCAAGGAGGTTGCTTGGACTATCACAGTCCAAGTACATTGATACCATCATGAAGAGGTATAAAATGGAAAATTCCAAGAGAGGCTATCTACCGATAGGCACTGGAATTACTCTCTCCAAAGAGGATTGTCCTCAGACACAAGAAGAGAGAGAACGCATGAGTAGGATCCCATATGCTAGCGCAGTGGGAGCCATCATGTATTCCATAACATGTACGAGGCCTGATGTAGCCTTCGCGCTAAGTGTAGCGAGTCGGTATCAGGCAGATCCCGGTGAGGAACATTGGAAATTGGTGAAAACCATTCTCAAGTACTTGAGAAGGACTAGAGACCAATTCCTCGTTTATGGAGATTCTAACTTGGAGTTAGAAGGGTTCACAGATGCCAACTTTATGTCCGATAAGGATGATAGCAGATCGATATCGGGGTATGTCTTTTGCCTCAATGGGGGGGCAGTGTGTTGGAAAAGTTCCAAACAAGCTAGTGTAGCTGATTCGGTTACTGAAGCGGAATACATAGCGGCTTGTGAAGCTGCTAAGGAAGTGGTCTGGATGAGAAAGTTCATAACT
Source organism: Gynandropsis gynandra (assembly GCA_036759665.1). NCBI lineage: Eukaryota > Viridiplantae > Streptophyta > Magnoliopsida > Brassicales > Cleomaceae > Gynandropsis > Gynandropsis gynandra. The sequence continues at coordinate 18,771,898 of CM071863.1, forward strand.
GAACTTGGTGTGGTACCTTCGATAAAGGAACCAATTCCTCTATTATGTGATAATACCGGGGCAATAGCCCAGGCGAACGAACCAAGATCTCATAAAAGATCAAAGCATGTTATGCGTTGCGAAGCTGCTAAGGAAGCGGTCTGGATGAGAAAGTTCATAACTGAACTTGGTGTGGTGCCTTCGATAAAGGAACCAGTTCCTTTATTATGTGATAATACCGGGGAAATAGCCCAGGTGAAGGAACCAAGATCTCATAAAAGATCAAAGCATGTTCTGCGGAAGTACCATCTGATAAGGGAAATCGTTGAGTGTGGGGACGTTCAAATCCAGAAGGTAGAAGGAAAAGAGAATGCAGTAGATCCACTCACAAAGGCGTTTGGTTCAAATGAGTTTGACAAGCACAAGTTGAAGATTGGATTGAAGATCATGACATGCTGGAATTAGTTGTAGGAATAGTACAATTGTTGTAGCTATTTAAGAGCTATTTTTATGTCATATATTTTGAACTCTTATGAATAAATAAAATGGTATTATTTTATCATTTTGATGATATTAGTATAGTATATATGTGTATATATTTTCATAGCTAGTAAGATAGAGTCCATATTAAGTTTAGAAACTTGTCATCATGATAGAGATCATGATAAAGAGAGTCATGTTTTGGTAAAACTTAATCTAAATCGTTCTTGATCATAGGATAACTAATTGGACATTAGTAATCCGGATAGATCAACATGGATGTGATGGTTTCATTTGATAGAAATTAGTAGATCTCTTTTACTAAATCACATGTATGGATGATGCACATAGAGATGTGATCATTGAACTGACCCAAAGGGAGAATTCCTAATGGTTACATTACCATTGAACTGTCAATAGGAATTTCTCTAAAAAGATTAGAATATTATGATTTCCTTAGACCTGAGATCAACATGGTAACTGACAAGTTATCTACCATTCTTTTTGATTCTGGACACCCTTATGTCTGGGATGTAAGTTGAAAGGATATTGTGAATGATTAGATGCTTGTGCAGTTAGTGATTGATCAAGATGGAATCCGTCAACTCTAGGTAAAGAGTCGGAGCTCTATGTTGTCAGCAACATAATGACTGAAAAGACCTTGGCCAGGGCATTTGAATGAGACAAAAAAAGAGTTTCTTGCGATCATTCACCAGTCAGTTATGTTAGGCATGAAATATAGTTGATAATCTATTAGGACTTGACAGTTAGACCATATCCTAGGATTATCCGGAGCTGTAAAGACGAAGGGAAATAATAATATTGTCCTTTTATCATGGTTCTACAGAGTAAAGATGTTACTTCACACTATCTGGTCGTTGAGGAGTGTTGCTAGATGTCAACCTCGATTAGTTAATTAGTAAGACTAATTGACTACTAGTTTAGTGATGAACCTACGAGGTCACACACATACGAGTGTCTCGGTATCTGCTTGTGATTGTTAGACAATCAGTGTGGAATGTAATTATATTCATCCGCTAGCACCGAAGAATATAATTGTATTTGTTTTTCTTCTGTGGATAGTACATAAGATGTACGAGCAAGTATGTGTATGGAGATACATGCATTTCGACTATTTGAGATATTCGTAAAGGCAAGTGGGAGATTGAAAGTATTATGCCATTATGTAATATTTTCAATAGCTTGGGTTTAAGTTGTAATTATTAAAAGTTAATAATTATAAATAAACGAAAGACGAGTTTTCATTATTAGAATTAGAATTCAGACAATCTAAACCCTAGGTAGCCGTCAGAAAGAAAAAGAACGAAGAACGACAAATAGTTTTTCGTTCTTCCCGAATTCCGCATCAAAGCAGATTCAAGCGCGGCGTGGATACGAGTAGAGGGCTTGCACTATCAAACCTTGCATCCGATGATCACACGTTCAACACGAAAGGTACTACGAAATCGTTTCTAGTTTTGTTCGATATTGAAACCCCGAAAACTAGTCGTTAAGCATTACTAGATCTATAATCGGGTTGATAAGAACACGTTTCCGCACCTAAATCAACCTTACACCTGCTTCATTTCTCCGGCCACTTGCCGACGCACAGGAGCCGTTCACCCCCATCGGCCGCTGCCTGCGACGAGCGTGTGCGAACGAACCGCTAGCGCAGCAGTTGGCCTGCCGCTGCCGGTTCTGGACACGCCGACCGACCTTTCGTCGGAGACCGAAGACCCTCGTTCGACCGGCTAGGGTTTCGGCCGTGCGGTTGTCCCTCTCCGCGCGCGTTCGGTTGCGTTCGGTTCATCGCGCGCGCCGCCAGTCACGAATTTCGCTCCAATTTTTCACAAAAAATCTGTAAAACTAATCCTAAATAGACGACCAGACGCTCTGATACCACTGTTGGGTTGATTTAGGATGCGGAAGCATGTTTTATCAACCGAATATGAGATCTAGTCATGTTTAACGATTATTTTTTCGAGGTTTCAATGACGTACAAATATAGAAACGATTTCATAATACCTTTCGCGTTGAACGTGTGATTGTCGGATGTGGTAGACTTGATAGCGCAAGCCCTCTACGCGTATCCACGCCGAGATCAGATCTACTTTCCAACGTTTGGTGCAGGATTCGGGAAGAACGAAAACTGTTTTTCATTCTTCGTTTTCTTTTGACGGCTAGGGTTTTGATTTTTGCGATTGTGTAATCTGATCACGAAAACTCATTTTTCGTTTCTTAAATAATTATTAACTTTTAATAATTACGATTTAAACCCAAACTATCAAAATATTATATAAATGGCATAATACTTTCACAAGCACGTATGTGTACGTATATGGATAAACATATATGCACATAAACATAAAATATATGTACACACATACTTTTATATACACTTATATATACACACAAATTTGTATGCATGTATGCATAGTACATACACATAAAAAAGTTTTTCATAGGTCGATTCCAAATGAAAAAATTTAACTTGAAAGAAGAAATCACTTATCATTTTCAAAGAGTAATTTTTTTTCAGGATTGAATTTCTCGTTAAAAATATGATTGTACAAAACTTAAAAAAACGAAGATTTCACATAGTGATTTTTTTATCTAAATTTATTACCGTGCGAAACATGATTATAATCCATCAACTGTGAAAGCGTTCAAATAATAGAGTTATTTATTCAAGGAGGGGTTTATACATTTTATTTAGGGAGGAATCACAAAATTGAGGATGGTTCAGAGATTTTTAGGCGATTTAACTATATATATATATAGTATGTTTATAACATAAACATGTTTTGGTAATTTTATGTGTATGTGTATTTATATATATGTATATTAGTACGGTATGTTTGGGTGTTGTACATGTGACGTAAATGTGTTAAAAGAGGCAAAGATACATCAGTATGTTTTATATATGCGTTAGAAGAGAAAAAGATACATTAATATGTTTTATATAACACCATATTTCATGTAAATATATATCATAATGTTTTATACTTTGTGTATATGTATTTATATGTATATATTTTGCATTGTATGTTTATTACATATAATTTTAATATAATATAATGTGTACTTCAGTTTTGTTCAGTTTTGTAGGGTTGTAGAATTGGATAACGGAAGCGTTTTTTTTCTTAAAATGTGAATAAAGATCTAGTATGTTTTCATGATTTCGGCCTGGTTGAATTTTTTCCATAAAAACGAAGCAACTAACCGTTCAAATTACTAACATTTAGTAATAGGATGATGCAAAATGTAACGACGATAGTATTGCCTCCACAAGTAATCCACACTGAGATCGGTTCTACCGTTCAACCTTTGATTGAAACTGGAATAGAAGAGAAACCATTTTTCTCTTTTACGTCTATTTTTCAGAACGTTTCTGAACTTTTGTGGTTTGTTATAGTAATTAATGGATAGTTAAGACAATTTATGTGTCTTAATCTCAGAGACTGATTTGCAATTAATTATTTTAGATCCACATATTTTTCGTTAATTGCATTTAGAGACGTAACTTTTAGATCCTCGTATTTTCCGTTAAACTCTCACCAAGAGTTGATGGATTTTATATTGGTCAAGCATCAATTGCACAAGAAAATGATCATTTATAATATCCTTTCAACAAGTGCTCTAAAGCACAAGGTGGTCGGAATAAAATATGAAAAATAACTTGTCAACTACATTGTTGACCTCAGGACAAAAAAAAAATTGACATTCATATCCTTCCAAAGAATCTCCTAGTGACAAATACATGGTAGATAAACCATGGAGAAATCTCCTGTTAGGTTCAATGATCACATTTCCATGTGCATCATCCATATATGTGACTTAGTAAAAGAGATTATTAATTTCTATCAAATAAGAATCGTCACATGTATGTCAGTCTATCTAGATAAACAACATCCCATTGGTTATCCTATGACCAAGAACTTCTTTTGATCTATACACGATAAAACTCATTTCTTTTTATCATGATCTCTATCATGATACTAAGTTTCAAATATAGACCATGGACAAATGCATATCTTAATGCATTTCATGACTCAATATATCATATATATATATAAACATGCATCATCATCACAATGATATAAAAAGCCATATAATTGAAACTAAATGTCAACACATAATGTGTACGTACAATAGTTCAAAATAACGTCAACTCATTGACCTATTCTTGACCTAATTCCAATACGTCACATCTCTCAATCCAATTTTCAACTTTTGCTCGTCAAACTCTTTTGATCCAAATGATTTTGTGAGTGGATCGGTTGCGTATTCCTCTCTATCCATTGTCAAAATCCAAACGTATCCACGCTTTATGATCTCTCGAATGAGATGATACTTCCGCAGATAATGCTTTGATCTTTGATAAGATCTTGGTACCTTCGCTTGAGCTATCGCTCTAGTATTATCATTGGATAGTGGAACAAGCTCTTTAATGGAAGGGACCACACCGGGTTCACTTATAAATTTCCTCATCTAGACTGCTTCTTTGGAGCTTTGCAAGCTCCAATGTATTCTACTTTTATAATTGAGTCGGCTACCGCAACCTGTTTGGATTTTTTCCAACTGGCCGTTCTACCATTCAGGCAAAATACATAGCCTTACGTGGAGTTATTATCGTCCTTGTCTGATTCAAAAATCATATGAATGAACCCATTGTAGTTCTAAACTAGAATCTTCATAGATGATGAATTGATCTTTAGTCCTTCCCAAGTACTTAAGGATTGTTTTCACCAACTTCTAATGTTCCTCATCGAGATCCACCTGATACCAACTCGCAACACTTAGCGCGAAGGCCACATTAAGATGTGTACATGTCATGGTGTACATTATAGCTCCCGCACTAACGTATGTTATTCTACTCACTTTTGGGTTGCTAAATCGGGTGCGGAAGCGTGTTTTACAACCCAATTATACGATCTAGTCATATTTGTGATTAGGTTCTTAGGTTTCAGCGAAAACAAAATAGGAACGATTTCGATGTTACCTATTGCGCAGAATTTGACGACAAACGGATGTAAGATTTGAACGTACAAGCTCTCTATGTGTATCCACGCCGAGATCGGGATCTATTGTCAAACCGGCGCAGATTTTTGGTCAGGAACGAAAAATTGTTTTTCATTCTTTGTTTTTCTCTAGGGTTAGGGTTTTGATTCTTGCATGTGTGTGTCGTGTTAAGAAAATTGTTTTCCTGTGTATTTATATTACTAAACTTTTTCAGTAATTACCTTTTAACCCCTCAACTATTTAAAATTAAATAACATGCATTAAACTTTCAATCTCCCACTTGCCTTTACGTAATATCGCAAATAGTTGAAGGACGTGTATCTCCATACACATATTTGCTCGTACATCTAATGTACAAACCCCAAAAGAGAACCAAGTACAATTATATTCTTCGGTGCTAGAGGATGAATATAATTGTACTCCACACTAAATTTCTAACAATCACAAGCAGATACCGAGACACTCGTAAGCGTGTGACCTCGTAGGTTCATCACTAAACCGGTAGCCAATTAGTCTCCACTAATTAACTAATCGAGGTTGGCGTCTAGCAACACTCCTCGATGACCGGATAGCGTGAAGCAACATACTTACTCATTTGAGCAACAATCTTACTAAAAAATAAACCAGGGTGAAGTTGACGTTAGTATTTCCTTCCATCTTTACAGCTCCGGATGCATCCTAGGCATGGTCATAACTGTCAGCCTTACAGATCATCAACTATGTTTCATGTCAATCACAACTGACTGGTGAATGAACCTAAGAAACACCTTTCTTCATTCATTCAGTGTACTCTGCTAGAGATTCGTACAATCATTGTGATTACTGACAACAAAGAGCTCAAACTCTTACCAAGAGTTGACGGATCCTATCTTGATCAGTCACTAACTACACAAACATCTAATGATTCCAATATCTATCCAATTATTACTCTAAGATACTAGGTGTCTAGTATCAAAGAATAATAGATAGGATGCTAGTTACTATGCTGATATCAGGTCTTAGGAAAAACTAACAATCTAACCTTCTAGAGAAATCTTAATAACAGTTCATAGGTGATTTAACCATTAAGCATTTCTCCCTTTAGGTCAGTTCAGTGATCACATCATTATGTGTATCACCCACATATGTGATTTAGTAAAAGAGATCCACTAATTTCTATCAACATAGAAACTTATCACATATATGTTATTCTTTCCGGATCACTATAGTTCGAATAGTGATCCTACGAACAAGAACGTTTCAGATTAAATCATACCAAAACTTGATTCTCTTTATTATGATCTCTATCATAATGTCGAGTTTTAGATTTAATCTTGTACTCTATCATACACTTATGAAATTCATCAAATAAGAAAAATAATGCCATATATTAGTAAATAAAATCCGATGTCCAAAATTACATAACTCGCTACTAGTCTATAAACTAATCCCAGCTCGTCACGTCTCTCAATCCGATCCTCTGCTTGTGTTTGTCAAACTCTTTTGACCCAAGTGCCTTCGTGAACGGATCTGTTGCATTTTTCTTTCCATCTACCTTTTGGATTTGAACGTCCCCACGCATAATGATCTCTCGTATCAGGTGATACTTCCGCAAAACATGTTTCGATTTTTTATGAGACCTTGGTTCCTTCGCCTGGGCAATAGCCCTGGTGTTATCACACAATAAAGGAACCACTTCCTTTATCGAAGGCACCACACCAAGTTCATCTATGAACTTTCTCATCCGAACCGCTTCTTTAGCTGCTTCACAAGCCGCTATGTATTCTACTTCAGTCATCGAATCGGCTATATTAGCCTGCTTGGAACTTTTCCAACTTACTGCTCCTCCATTCAGACAAAACACATAGCCTGAAATGGATCGATTGTCATCCTTGTCCATCGAGAAGCTCGCATCAGTGAATCATTCTAACTCCAAGTTAGAATTACCATAAATGAGGAACTGGTCCTTAGTCCTTCTCAAGTACTTAAGGATGTTCTTACCAACCTTCCAGTGTTCCTCACCAGGATCTGCTGATATCTACTCACTACACTTAGTGCGTAGGCTACGTCATGCCTAGTACATGTCATGGAATTCATGATGGCTCCCACTATGCTAGCGTAGGGAAGCCGACTCATGCGCTTTCTTTCTTTCTGAGTCTTAGGACAGTCCTCCCTAGAAATAGAAATTCTAGTGCCTATCGGTAGATAGCCCTTCTTGGATTTTTTTTTCATGTTGTATCGTCTCACGATAGTGTCAATGTACTTGGATTGTGACAATCCAAGCAACCTCTTTGATCTATCCCTATAGATCTTTATTCCTAGAATATAGGTCACTTCCCCTATATCCTTCATGGAGAACTGATCAGACAACCATGACTATTCTCTTGCAATGCAGGAATATCGTTTCCTATGAGCAGTATGTCATCCACATAAAGCACGAGAAAAACAACCGCACTCCCACTAAATTTCTTGTACACACAAGGTTCTTCATCGCATCTAACGAAGTTGAACTCTTCAACTGCCTTGTTAAAGCGAATGGTCCCGCTACGAGAAGCTTGCTTGAGTCCATAAATGAACCTTTGAAGCTTGCATACCATATGAATTTGAGTTGGCAACGTGAAATCCTCAGGTTGAGCCATGAAAACATCTTCCTGGAGCTCTCCGTTAAGGAAAGCTGTTTTCACGTCCATTTGCTAAATCTCATAGTCATACAATACCGATATCGCAAGCAGAATCCGAATAGACTTGAGCATTGCCACATGGGAGAATGTTTCTTTATAGTCAATGCCTTCTCGTTGACTATACCCCTTGGCAACTAGACGAGTTTTTAGGTCTCTACCTGCCCATCTGCTCCAATCTTCCTCTTGTAAACCCATTTACAACCAATTGGTCTGGAAGTCTGTGAAGGATTAACCAAAGTCCATACTTCGTTGATCTTCATAGGTTCCATCTTGGATTCCATGGCTTTCCACCATTTCTCAGAATCTGGACCTTGTATAGCTTCTTGGAAAATCAACGGGTCGTCATCTCTATGACTGATCACGTCCTTTTGCACCATCAGATTAAGTCTTTAAGGTGCACGTCGAGAACGTGTTGACCTTCTCAAAGAAGCCTGTGTAGTAGGTCCAACCTGCACTAGAATATCTTGTTGGACTTGTTCTTGAACATGTTCTTAAACTAGTTCCTGAACTTATTCTTGAACGGGCACTGTCACTTCAACATTTGAAGATGAAGCCCTGGAGCCTAACAACATATCACCCAGCCAAGATCGTTCATTTGACATCTCATGTTTCTGAGTTTGTGGTTGTTTGCTGGGTTCTTGAATTTCGTCAAGAACTATTTCTCCACCATGAATTCCTTCCTCAAGGAACTTCCTTTCGAGAAAGGTTACAGTTCTAGCCACAAGCACTTTGTGCTCAAACGGGTGGTAGAAATAATATCCCATAGTTTCCTTGGGATAACCAATGAATCTACACCTATCAGACCTAGCATCTAGCTTGTCTGGCTGAAATCTCTTAACAAAAGTCGGACAACCCTAAACCTTGATATGTTTCAGGTTAGGTTTCCGTCCTTTCCATATCTCCTATGGAGTTTTAGAGACTTCTTTAGCGGGAACTTTGTTTAAAATGTATGCAGGTTCTCTAAAGCATAACCCCACAAGTTGATTGGAATATTTGTGCACCCATTCATGGATCAGACCATATCCAATAAAGTCTGATTTCTCCTTTCGGACACACCATTATGCTGCGGTGTTCTAAGAGAAATCCACTAAGACAAAATCCCATTTTGCCTTAGATAATCGATAAACTCATGACTCAGATATTCACCACCCCGGTCTGATTCAACACCTTGATGCTCTTTCCGGTTTGTTTCTCCACTTCACTATGGAATCTCTTGAACATTTCAAAAGATTCGGATTTGTGTTTCATCAAGAACACTAATCCATATCTTGACATATCATTAGTGAATGTGATGAATCCATCCTTGGCTTGAACTCTCATAGGTCCACATACATCAGTATGTATGAGTCCTAGAAGTTCTGTAGCTCTTTCTTCGGTTCCACTAAACAGAGATTTAGTCATCTTATCAGTGAGACAAGACTCACAAGTTGCATAAGATTCATAATCAAAATGGCCCAGAAATCCATCCTTATGCAACCTGTTGGTTCTCTTCTCACCGATATGACCAAGTCTACAATGCCAAAGATACGTCTGTTTTTGACGATCATCTACCTTTCTCTTTTCGCCCGAAACATGCATGTTTATTAATTCTACATTAACATCATGTAAGACATACATTCCGTGTTGTTAATAACCATTCACACATAAATCATCACCATGATAAATATAGCAAATGTTATTACTGAAAACTGTTCGAAATCCACATCTATCAAGCATAGAAATAGAAATTATGTTCGAAACAAACTTCGGAACATAGTAATAGTCGTCTAACAACAAAGTCTTGTTGTAGGCATTACAAGAGAAATCAATCCTACGACTAGAGCAGTAACACTTGCGCCATTCCCAACCTTGAGACTGAATTCTCCCTTCTTGAACCTTCTATTGATCCTCAGCCCCTGCAACATGTTGCAGATGTTAAAACTGCTACCGGGATCCAATACCCATCTAAATGAATCAATAGTAGTCAAGGAAACCATGAAAACATTTTCCATGGAAGTCTTACCTTGTTTCTTACCCTTGAGAGACTGAAGGTATTCCTTGCAGCTCCTTTTCCAATGCTCCTTCTTCTTGCAGAAGAAACACTCAGCATCTGACTGGTCAGCCTTACCAGCACCGCCCTTTGCCCTGGTCATACCAGTCTTGGGCGTGCTCTGCCTGGTCTTAGGCCTTTTCTTCCCTTCCTCTTCTGCTAAGAGGACTGCCCTACCATCAGAACATATCCTGATCCCTTCTTCCCGATGGATATCTGCTTCTCATACTCAGTGAGCATGTTGTGCATCTCATACAGCTCGACATCCAGCTGGTTCATGTTGTAATTAACAACGAACGAGGAGAAAGAGTTCGAAAGTGAATGTAGGATCATCTCCTACTGCATCTCTTTACAGAAGATGCACCCCAGCTTCTCAAGCTGTTCTATCAGACTTATCATTTTTAGAACATGGGGTCCCACATGAGAGCCCTCACTCAGAGCGGACTTGAACAAAGTCCCCGACAACTTAGACCTTGTCGTGCGACTCTGTTCACCAAACATCTTCTTAAGATGTTACATGATGTGCTTGACATCCATATGCTCATGTTGCTTGTGGAGTTCACCACTCATTGATGCCAAAATGAGGCACTTCACAATGATGCACTTCTCCTCATACTTGGTAAAGTCACTAAAAGCCTCATCATTTGCTGGATCTGGTGTTGGAGGAGCTGGCTTATCGATCACATCGATCACATTCTCATTGGTCAGCACCAGACGCAAGTTGCGTTGCCATTCATCGAAGTTTTCTCCAACAAACTTGTTGGTCTCGAGAATATGACGCAGATTGAATTGAGACATTCTCGAAAGATCTTAAAAATGAAAAAGAACATAAATAGCAGAGAGTTAGACATCGTAAATATCATAAAGACATGGACTTTATCTAAATGATATGCTCGCTAATGAATTTTACAATAACATCAGAAATCTTATTTCTCATTAGCATTAATCTACAACTATATGCTTGAGCCCTTTGGTAGTCAAGACATTTCCCAACCATATAAAAGAGATTCTTTACAAATTTTATCCCCATAAAATTCGTAATGAATTAAAATGCGGCTCTATATCACATAGTCACCTGGTAGTCAGGTCGTCCGTATTGATATAGTTGAGTTCATCCTTCAACTCATGGTCGGATAATAATTAAGTTCATGTCTCCCGGGTAGTCTAGGCGTCTACAAGAAGTAATTGTTACCTCCCACTAGACATCTAATTTCATAGACATATGAATCAAATCCTTGAACTACATGCCTCCTAGAAGTCAGGTCGTACCATGTAAACAAGAGCCTATTCATACGTCCACGAGAAGGAAAGCCGAATGATAAACAATTTATCATTCAAGAACTCAATTATTTAAATTTGTTGGAACTGTCGCATTTAGCGCACACGGGCTGCGTTTCTAGAAATTCTCGCACGACACGAGCTTGTTGCGCTCGCCCGCTCGGGCTGCGGCACTCGCCCGCTCGGGCTGCGGCGCTCGCCCGCTCGGGCTACCGCGCTCGCCTACTCAGGTTGAACGCGTTTGCCCGCTCGAGCTAGGGTTTCTGAAACCCGTTCGTGCCGTCGTCCAGGTAATCGCCTGCTCGGGCTAGGCGTGCTGGCATGCTCAGGCTAGGGTTTGTGCCCTTGGCCTAACACCGTTAGTCACTAGCCCGCTCGGTCCCGGTGACCCTCTCTTTGCCGGCTAGGGTTTCAGCCGCCGCTTGGGCTCCTGTTCTGCCGCACATGTCCAAGGAGGCATCCGTGCGTTTCTTCGTGGGCACGTGCGGCGCGCGGCGCCTAGGTATTTTCTCGCCAATTGTTCGTCAAAAATCAAAATGCTAATCTAGAATAGACGACCAGACGCTCTGATACCACTGGTGGGTTGCTAAATCGGGTGCAGAAGCGTGTTTTATAATCCAATTATATGATCTAGTCATATTCGTGATTAGGTTCTTAGGTTTTAGCGAAAAAAATAGAAACGATTCCGATGTTACCTGTTACGCTGAATTTGACGTCAAACGGATGTAAGACTTGAACGTACAAGCCCTCTACGCGTATCCACGCCGAGATCTGGATCTACTATCAACCTTTGGCGCGGATTTTTGGTCAGGAACAAAAAACTGTTTTTCATTCTTCGTTTTTCTCTAGGGTTAGGGTTGTGATTCTCGCATGTGTGAGTCGTGTTAAAAATTTTTTTTCCTTCGTATTTATATTACTAAACTTTTCAGTAAATACCTTTTAACCCCTTAACTATTTAATATTATATAACATGCATTGAACTTTCACTCACATGTTCTTTCTCATCATGGGTCTTAGAAAAATCTTCCCGAGGCAGAGAAATTCTGGTTCCTATCGGAAGATAGCTATTCTTGGAATTCACCATGTTATACCATATCATGATGGTATCAATGTACATGGACTGAGAGAGTCCCAACAACATTTTGGATATATCTCTATAGATCTTAATTTCGAGAATGTAGGCCATTTCTCCCAAGTCTTTTATGCAGAACTGTTTGGATAACTGAATTTTTGTCTCTAGTAATGACGATACATGATTTTCTATTAGCAATATGTCATCCACATATAGCATTAGAGTGTAACATTCTCCCACTTTCCTTTTTGTACACACAATGTTCTTCTTCTCATATAATAAAGTTGAAATATTCAACTATCTTGTTAAATGAGAGATTCCAGCTTCGAGAAGCTTGCTTAAGTCGATAAATGGATCTTTGCAGCTTGCATACCATGCTATCCATGAAAGGGACTCTGAAACCCACAGGTTGAGTCATATAGACCTCTTCATGGAGTTCTCCATTTATAAAAGTTTTTTTCACGTCCATTAGTCATATCTCATAGTCATGATAGGTCACAATTGCAAGGAGAATCCAAATAGACTTTAGCATTGCTACATCGGAGAAAGTTTCTTCATAGTTAATGCCTTCACATTCACTATACCCCTTAGAACTAAGACAAACTTTATAGATCTCTACCTTCTTTATCGCTCCAATATTTTTCGTATAAACCCATTTACAATTTAATTGGTAGAGAGTTTGGTGAAGGTTCAACCAAAGTCCAATCTACCCGAATTGACTCCATTTCGGATTCCACCGTCTTCCACCACATCTTAGAGTCGACATTCTGCATTGTTTCCTTAAAATTTAATAGGTCATCATCAACATGATTTCCCTCATTCTCTTGCATTAGTAGGTTTAACCTATGGGATGCATGTAAAAAACATTTAGACTTTTGGAGCGAAAATTGTACTGAAAGTACAATATCATCCAGATGTGTTTGTTGAACTTATTCCTAGATGGGTTCCACAACCGGTCCTCCCACTTCAACGCTTGAAGACAGATTTCATGGATTTCCACCACATCTCACATTTGACACTATGCATCGCTTCCTCAAAAGTCAACGAGTCATCATCAACATGATTTCGTTCAATATCTTGCACCATTAGGTTCAATCTATTGGGCGCGAGTCAAGAACATGTCGAATTTCTAAGCACAACTTGTACAAAAGGTACAATCTCAGTGAGATGTGTTTGTTGAATATATTCCTAAACGGGTTCCACAATCGTTCATCTCAGTTCAAATGCTTGAAGACGAAATATTCTTACTCAATTTTAGCATGTCCGGAAAAGAACACTCACGAGGCATCTCATGCTCTTTAGCCTATGTTGATTCATCGAATTCGAGAATCTCATCAAGAATTATTTCATCATTGTGATTTCCTTCACTAAGGAATTCCCTTACTAAAAATATCGCACCTCGAGTCACAAACACTTTGTGTTCCGATGGGTGATAGAAATAATATCTCTTTGTTTCCTTGGGATATCCTATCAAACGACACTTGTTGGATTTAGCCTAAATCTTATCCGATTGCAGTCTTTTGACGAATGGAATACAATCCCATACTCTTATGTGTTTCATGTTCAACTTACGTCCTCTCCATTTCTGATGTGTAGTCTAAAAGACTGATTTCGTAGGAAATTTATTCAATAATAGGCTATTGTTTCCAAAGCGTAACCCCACAATCTAATCGGAAGATCAATGAATCGCACCATATCCAATAAAATGCGATTTTCCTTTCGAAAACATCATTATGTTATGACGTTCCAAGAGAAGTTCACTGCGATAAAATTCCATTTTGTCATAGATGATCAATGAATTCGTGACTAAAGTATTCCCTTTCACGGTTAGATCTCAACGCTTTAATGAATTTTTTCGTTTGCTTCTCCACTTCACTCCGAAATCTTTTGAAATTTTCAAAAGACTTAGATTTTTTTCATAAGATACAGAAACATATACCGTGACATATCGTCAGTGAATGTAATGAAGTAGGAATACTCTCCTCTGGCCTGAACTCTCATTGGATTACATACATCAGTATGTACAAGTCCTAAAAGTTCTGTGGCTCATTCTCCTTTTCCCGTAAAAGGAGACTTGGTCATTTTATCTCAGAGGTAAGATTCACAAGTTGTGTATGATTCATAATCATATTGTCCAAGATATCCATCTCGATGCAATGAATTTATCCGGTTCTCCCTTATATAACCGAGCCTACAATGCTAGATGAACATATGATTCAAACAATCATGCATTTCCCTATTTTGGCCAGCAATGTTCATGTTAATCACATCAACTTTTGTGTCAAATAAAACATAAACACCGTATTTTAAATAACCATTCATAAATAATTCGTCACTATAATAAATAGAGCAAATGTTATTCCAAAAGATCGTTTTAAATCAACAACTATCCAACATAGAAATAGAAATTATGTTTGAAACAAAATTTGTAGCAGAATAACGTCTTCTAACACATATGTTTTGCACGTAGTTGTACAAAGAAAATGCTTGTAAACCTAATTCTGTTACTTTTGCGCCATTCTCTACTTGGAGGTTGAGGTCTCCTCTCTGCAGCCTCCTCTTGATCCTTAGTCCCATCAACATATTTCAGATATTAAAACTAATGTCGATATCTAATACCCATATAGTCGAATCAATAGTAACAAGGAAAATCATGAAAACGTTTTTTATGATAGTCGTACTTGATTTCTTGTCATTGAGGAATGCAAGATATTCCTTGCAATTCCTCTTTCGTTGCATCTTTTTCTTATAGGAGAAACACTCCTCATCAACATGGTTGTCTTGTCATCCTTTATATTGGGTTTGGTGGAACGACTTCTTGAACCAACTTCTCCTCTTCCTTTTCTTGGAAGAAGAACCAACGACCATCATAGCCCAACAACCTTTGGTGCACCTCCGAGCCATTGATTCGCATAATCAATCATAATTGTAACAACTTATATGGCTAGAAATCAAACTTATTCATAGTGTAATTACAAATAAAGTTAGCGAATGTGTCGAGGAGTAATGTAGTTGTTCCACAAGATCTATCTTGAGAATGTGAGTTCCAACATGTTGTTTGGGGCCATCTTGGCCTTGAAAACAGCCTTGGATAGATGAAACCTAGCCGTCTTGCTCTAGGCCCCATACAACATCTTAAGATGTATGATGATGTCCATTGGTTCCATCTCTTGATGCTGATGCTGGAGTTCAAGACTCATGGATGCTTAAATGATGCATTGGGAGGAAGGGGGGGGGGGATCAAATCATCCACCTACTTCACAACGGTAGTCATCACATCGACATTATGAGTAGAAACCATGGTTGGCTTATCGACCTTATCAATAAGTTTCTTATGCATGACAACCAACCTTATGTTTCTATACCAATCATCAAAGTTGGTCCCCACTAACATAGATTTCCAATATCGATCATAGTGATATATAAGATATTCTTCCTCACTCATCGAGACGATATGTTAAACAGACAAAACACGCAATTTGTGAGAACATTTCTCATAATGCTTAAATCATTTAGATATGGACTTCATCTAAATAACACAACCACTAATCACACTACTATACCATTAGAAATCTTATTTCTTATTAGTATTTTCCTTAACCTTTTAATATGAATGAGCTCCCTAGTAGTTAGGTCGCATCTCAAACATATTAACTCAGTTAATATGCAATCTCCCAGTGATTATACATCGCATAGTCCCTTCGTAGCCAGGTCGCACCTATTGACGTATTTGAGTTCACCCATCATCATTGGTTGTCGAAGATCAAGATATATACCCCGAGTAGTTTAGACGCTTGCACGATCTAATCGATGACTCCCACTATGCATTCAATACAACATACTTTATGTATTGAATTTAATTTTTGTGCCTCCTAATAATTAAGCCGTACTAGACAAGTGAGATCTCGGCAAGTGTATCCACTTATGAATAGAAAGTCACTAGGTCAAAACATTTGTAACCCTTACAAGTCAATTATTATTGATGATTCGCTATTGTGATATATTGCTCGGTTGAGCAGTCATACTGCTCGGCCACTTTCTTCGTGATAGAGGAAATACTCAGCCCGAGCGGTCATACACTCGGTCCGAGTGACCATCACCGAGACATTTCCCGGGTCGAGCAATCTTTTGCTCGAACCAAGTAGCGCTTTACAATTTTTTCTAGTGGATTCATTCAATCCGAGCAACACCTTTGATCAATCGAGCGCACCATCCAGAAAAAATTATTTGGCTTGAGCAACACTCTACCCGCCGCTTTGCCATTTTATGATTCTTCCAATAGGTTTTCTCGACACGAGCATTAATGCATCTCGATCAAGCGATTTTCTACCTCGCATCGCTCGACTCGAAAAACCTTTGCCCGGTCGAACATTTTTGAACTCTTGAATCCACTCGGCCTGAGAAATATTTTGCTCGGTCAATATTAATGATGCTTGGTCGAGCAATCTCATTTTGACGAAATGCTCGATCATGCGTCACACATCCAAAATCCAAATTTTGTCCAGTGAGTTTACTCGACCCAAGCAAACAATTGTTCAGTTCAGTACCTACATGTGACATCATGTGAAATCACATCACGATCAATCGAGTGTGATATCTAATCTACAAATGACTAGAAGGTCTTATACCATTATAGGTTTATAGGATTGGGCAACGAGAGAGTTTTTCTTGTAATCCGATTAGATATCTAGTTCTTTTTCATGATTTCGATTTTGGCTGATGTTTTTCATAAAAATGAGGTGACCAACAGTTCAAATTACTATCCTCTCGTATTAGAATGATGCAGAATATCATGACGATAGTGCATTACCTCCATAAATAATCCACACCAAGATCGGTGTCACTGTTCAACCTTTGAACGTGGCGGGAATGGAAGATAAACTGTTTTTTCTTTTGCATATCTTTTTCAGGACGTTTCGAAATTTTGTGATTATAGCTTGTAATTGTAATTAGTGGATCGATTTACAATTAATCACTTTTAGTTCCTCTTACATAAACTTTACAACATAGTTATATATATAGCATCATATTTTATATATCTCGTGTGTATCTGTACTTATAGATATGTATATTAATATGGTATGTTTGGGTGTTGTACATATTATGTAAATGTGTTAACATAAGGTAAAGATACATTAGTATGTCTATAGCATAATGCTAATATATATATATATATATATATATAACAAAATTACCAAAACATTCACTAATAGGTAAAAATATATGTATAATAGTATTGTATATTTATAACGTAAACATATTTTCTCATGTAATATTTTTTTAGAACAAAACAATAAGACAATCACTATCAATCGCCAATTTTATTACATAAGACTGTTTTCACAGTATTCATTATAGAAAAACGATAATGTTGCGACAAATCAACTATTTCAATATCATATATTTTAAAACAAAAAATTCATTCATATCAAGATGTCGTTAATCATCTTTAAACTTTTGCAGCTGTTTTCTAAAATATATTTATTTTTCTTTTCATCTATTATTTTATCTAATAATAGACAATAAAATTATGATAAATTCTAATATCAAAATAAAAAATAAGTCATATTTTCTATTATTAAAAAATTAATACATGTATCTATATATTACATTTGATTTTGAAATTGTGCAAATTAAAATTTATTAGTAAAAAACTTTTTAAAAATATAATAAATAAAGAAAATAGAAAGATATAAAAAAGGGAACAAGATCAGATTTGAAAGCTATAAAGTTTATAATTTTTGTATAAAGATATATATATATATATATATATATATTAATTTTATGTAAAATTATATAGTTTTTTCTTTTATAAATATAAAAAAAATCAATCTTATGTATCGGGGTTAGTTTGAACTTAAATGTTATTTTATATAACTACAAATTCTTTCATTAATTAAATTTATCCTATTTTTAAATAAAATTATTAAAAAAGATTTTAAAAAATTTTGGGGGCATTCTCAAACATCACATCTGGCCCTGTATGTATATATATAATAATGTTTATATATTCTATGGACATATGTATTTATATATATATGTATATTAGTATGGTATCTTTATAAATATACAAGTAAAACATAATGTGTATATAAGAATATATATATAGGATATAACATAATGCTAACACATTTATATATATGTATTTTAATATAGTAAGTTTTGGTATTGTCCATATGTGAATTTGTTAAGAGAACGAAATAAGATGATGATGGAGCAAGTACCATTAAAAAGTCAGATAATATTGTAAAGATTGAAATAATTTCGATTTTAGAGTTGCACAACCATAAGGTGGATTTCAACGTTACAAGAAAATTAAGATTTAAGAACTGCAAAATTCGTCTCTAATCCGTCTCTAATGCAGACGGATTAGGGATGACCAAGAGACGTCTGTAGATGAGCGTCGCAAAATGATAGCCGTCCCTAATCCGTCTGCAAATAAGGATGAAAATTTCAGTCTGCAAACCGTCAGAATTGCAGATCACCAAGCCGTTCGCAAATCGATGAGAAAAATCGTAGAATTTTTTTAAAAAAAATTACGGACATGCGACCCATCTGCATTTGCAGACACCCAACTCCGTCCCCCAAATTTGCGGACGACCCTTTCGTCCGTTCGCAAATGCAGACGGAAAATAAAAAAATAAAATTGAAATTTAAATTAATTTAATTTAATTTAATTTTAAATGTTTTTATAAATAACAATAATTAATTAGACTCGAGACGACCATCAGAACTCGGAATCATCGTTATCGGAACTCAGGATGGCCGCCGGAACTCGGGACGGACGGTGGAACTCGAGACGGCCATCGGAACTTGGGACGGGCGGCGGAGAAAAACCGTCTGTAAACCGTCCACAATTACGGACGAAAAGAAAACGACCGTCCGTAGTTACGGACAGAAAGGAAATGTTCGTCCGTAATTACGGATGGAAAGAAAACGATCGTTCGCAATTGCGGACTGAAAGAAAACGATCGTCCGTAATTGCGGACCACCCGTGGCCGTCCGCAAATTTTACGGACGGATAGCTCGGCCGTCTATAATTGCGGACCGCGTGGTTGTCTGCAATTGTGGACCGCGTGGCCATCCGCAATTTTACGGACCGCTCGGCCGTCTGCAATTGCGGATCGCTTGGCCGTTCGTAAATGTGCAGACCGCTTGGCCATTCGTAAATGTGCGGACCATCCGTCTTGAGCTTTCTCCATCCATGATCTGATACTGTCCATGTGTCCCGAGCCTTCTGCGTCCATGACCCGAGCGTTGGGACGAACAGAAGGTGTTAGGTCACGGATGGAGAAGGCTCGGGATGGAGAGATGATATGCATGATTTGTGAATCTGTGATATGCATGATTTGTGAATCTATGATATGCGTGAAGAATCGGGAAAGTAAGAAACGTGGAATATCTGTGATATTCAAGATCTATGATATGCATGATTTGTGAAAGTAAGAAACATGGAAAATCACATAAAATCGAATCGAAAAAGTAAGAAACGTGGACCGCCGTATGCTAGCGGCTGGCAAATCCTAACAGCAATAGTCGAACATCATTGAGAATAACCGATATCAATGTTGCATGAAGACTGGTATGTGTAAATTGATATGAGATATCAATTTAACACATAGCTACATGTTAGAGAACAATGTACTGGATCGATCTGCCATGAGATTGCTACATAGATTGTTATATGAGTATCATAGAAATTCTCATAATGATTATGGTATATGTAATTCTATGACTTGAGATCGCCAGAGATCTTAACATAAGTACTTGCATGCTTTGACACTATCAAACGTTACTTGTAAATGGTGGACAAACAAGATAGTGATTGGGTATGCAATTTATAGTATGTTGTTTGATTGAGATAAGGATTTTTCCCTCCTATATAATATGACTAATGTCACGAGCTCAAAGATTAAACTAGATGAGTATGATACGTTCCATGACTCATGTTCAATATAGACATCAAGGACAAAGGGATTAATGTACATAAATCGCGAGATTGGTAATGTCGAGTCACAATAAACATTCTCATTGTATATCTCATTCATAAACATATAAACATTTTGTGTCTTTCACCTTGCAATCAAGCGTTCTTTAGTAAAATAGATAAGGAAATCGAGCCAAGAACATACAAAGAAGTGCAAGGAAGCTATGAATGTCGATAAGCCATCCCGAAGCCATCCCCAAGAGGATATGTGGACGACCCAAGGACGTCCGTAAATTACGGATGACACTCGATCCCCGTCCCTAATTCGGGACGCCCTCGGTGTCTGTTTCCAATCCATCCGCAATTGCGGACCGCTTAGGGGCTGCTTGTCCGTCTGAAAATTTAGGGACGGATTAGGGACCGATATTTTTTCCCGTCCCTATTCCGTCCATAAATTTAGGGACGGATTGGTCAGTTCGCAAAATCCGTTTGCAATCTTCAAATTTCTAGTAGTGCAAACATGTGATTATTCAAATATTGGCACATTTTGTTTTTTTATATGTTAATGTTTTAATAAGGTTCAAAATGTAGGAAATAGAATGTTATTTAAATGCATGAGTGGTTAGCGTGTGAATAATAATAGTTGGAGCTACATTTCAAAAACCAAATGCGCAAAGAAGTTGAATACAACACTAGAGTCTTTGTTTTATAACTATTTTCATGATCCTAGCACTATTGGAGTTAATAGGTTTTTAATGTTTTTCTTTATGAATAAGTTAACCCATGTAGTAACATGTTCGAGCCTAACATTTACACTTTATGTTTGACGGAAACATTTTCTAAGTTTCGAATGGAATTGATCGTCGTTGATGACACTGAAATCACACTTTTTCGTGGTGTTTGATTGTGACATAGTAAAATTGACAAACAACAAAAATTTCGGACCTTATTGATAAAGAAATATGATTTACTCAACATATAATTTAAAAATATTAACCTATTTAAAATTTTGAAGTCACTTTTATTTCTAAACAGGATGAAGATGGTGAATTAGTTGTTCCAAAGTGTTTGATAGACATTGTAAGGAAGATATTTACCTTTCAACTTAAATTATCCTCGTACAATTTTACACCCAATCAACAAAGTTTCACGCTCTCACGTATATTTGTCAAGAAAACAATATGCAAAAAAGGATTAGATGTGGTCGATGTATGTTCATTGAATTTCCAATGCAATCTTGGTATTAATGTTTGGCATATTTTTTTATTTCATCTAACCGTTCTTTAGTCGATATTTATGGTTTTAGATGGAGGTAAAAATACATTGGAATTACTGGCTCAAACTAATGGCAAATTAAATGATAAAGTTGATGGACGAGATGCCAATTCGACATAGAAGAAAGATGATTATAGAAATAGAGTTAGGATAATTGATTTTGGTGGTTATAAGTTTCTATTTTTGATTATTTTTATTTAGAGAAAATCACATTTTAATCATCCTATTTGTCTATTTCTCACAAAACTATATAACTATTTTTTTAGCATTATAATCATTGTAATTGGCAAGTGACTTAAAAAATGCACAAACTTGAATGTGAACTCTCAAATTGATATCTAAAGGTTAATAACGTGATACATAATCCAATTTCGTTAATGATCAATAACGCGGATACCATGTCGACAGCCACGTCGGCAACCGTGTCATCAAAAAAGTCAAATAAAAAATAAAACATGAAATTTTTATTTCTCTCTCTTCTCTTCCATTATCTTCTTCATTGGATAAGGGCATAAGACCAAGGACATGAACATCTTCACAGTGCCACATGCACAATCTATCCCCGTCTCACCAAACTTCCAACAACTCCCCATTATCTTTTTTCTTTTTATTTTTAATATTATGATTTAAATTTTTAATTTGATGTTTTCTCATTTATTGATACATACATGTTTTGAATTTTTTGAGATCTCAGTAAAAGAAAAAAATAGAGAGAGAAAAATATGAAAATGTGCTATCTTATCTTCCTCTTATTCTTCATCCACATCATCGACGATGACTTTTCGGCTCCAGCGAAGAACTACTTCTACTCATTGTTGCCTTCTGATGTAATGGATATGCTCTCCTTCAAGTCCACCCACTAAACGTGCATGAAGGGTCAACATGTAATATCAAATAAAAAAATACGATAGCATTAATGGTCCACCGCCACACATTTGAAGCACTAGATTGAATGCGATGGGTCCAACTGACATTGTGTTATCATTCATTTGTTGTTTTCACATGTGAAAATCATATTACATCTTTATACTAATACAAAATATCTGTCTATGATTACACGATATTGAATTCGCAAAATGGTTATTTATATTGGAAATGACACATCAAGTAAAATAATATGAATTCGGATGTACTGTGATGGAGACAAAATAATCATCGACGAGAAATCACTACTACAAATAACAAACGACCTATTTCTATCATTTGCGGATGCAACATAGCCACGATTCTTCAAATCTTCTATAAATTGTGAATATCTAACACAAAGTGTAATTTTAACTTTTAAAAAATAAAAAGTAATTCATTTTCTAACATTTAGTTATATTATATTAGTGTATTGCTAAAGAAAAATAATCATAATACAACATTTTTTCTAAACTAAGTGTTATTTTATGTTTCTTTTGAAATTCTACATATGTTTTTTTATTTATTGATATTATCTTATTTATATGTTGTTTTTCTAAAGAAAAAATGTAATTGTTAATATTTTTAAAATAAAATTACAATCCACACATTGCCTATATAAGTCGTGTTTTGGTAGGTTAGACTGATCTGAAATTTTTAAACCATATAAAATATAAATTGGACATGACTAGAAGAAAAATAACCCCAAACCATGTTGGGCTACCTTGAGTTAGTTCACTTTTTTTAACCCCAAAGACATTCTCCATTAATTTATATTTATTTTGTACATATCATGACACATAGATGTATACAACCAAGACGGGATAGAGATTGCAAAGAATTTGTATCTAGAATTATGAAACTTGATTCCTCTCTTTGAAATTGTATCCGCACAATGATTTACGTCCCACCTTATGATTGTCACTGCCATTGTGAAAACGTTTCTAGCATCAAGCGGATATATTAACATAGGTTCAAATCGAGGCCAATCAGACGGTTTCTTCAATGTACTGTCAATATCCTTACGATCTATCTCAAGTTCACCACCTGATTATACAACTCCTCCATCTTTCTCATTGCTTCAATTAGTGGATTATACTCCAATATGCATCGGTGTTTATTGATGGAGAACTACGACCATTCGAAAACCTAACCAACCCCTTCAGAGTCCCTTATAATCCATCCACAACAAGACCAAAGTCCATTTTCAATCCAAGATCCATCTATATTTCATTTTACCACCCCAAATGGTGGTTTCTTCCATGGCTGAGGAGTGAAGTCTAGGTTGGACAATAATACCTGATAAATCCCATTTGTCGAAGTATTTCTTCACTTTGTTTCATCATCCCATTTTACGGAATCATCCCGGCATCTCGAACAATTTGTGGGCTATCAAAGTTTTCCCTCCATACTCCAAATTGTTCCTAGCAAGTTTTTTTATGCAATCACGTGTCTTCTTTCTTAGCTACATCCAACAAGTAGTATATATTGTGTGAAAAACCAAATGAGAAGGGAATAGCTCTATCGGATTTGGGATTGGTGATATCAGCCAAACTTGCAACGTAGTTGGGCACATAAAGAGCACGTGGTTGGGAGACTCATCTTCTTGTTTGTAAATGGAACAAGTGGTACAATTTCCTAGAAAAAAACTACTAAGTGGTAGCGGGACAACTATTTAAAATCCTCCAAATGAAATTCTTTATTTTTGGTGGTACATGAGATATGAATGAGATGCCACCTAATATCCATATTTGATAGTATATTTTCTGTGTTTTGATCATCTCCACGCACAACTGTCGCTACCTTTATGTATAATCTGAAAAGATTCAATAATTCTTTGATATGTTTGGTTAAGAAGAGTTTTTATCTCATCTTGCATCCTTTTATTCCTTTAAATATCCCACAGGTTCGATAGTCACAAATTAGGGATATCTCATTTTCCTGGTTCGAATGCAGGTCGTGGAAGAAATTTCGATATCCATGGATCATTCCATACAAAAGTATGTTACATGAATCAATTGTTCTTATGCCTCATTTTCTCAGCAAATTTCTCCTTGAAAGTATATTTCTCCATCCAAATGTGGGGTTATATCCTACAGATACCTCCATTATCAATGATGTACGGTGGTACTTACTTTTTAGTTACTTTGCCAGAAGAGTCGAAGGATTTTCAATGATGTTCTACACTTTTTTTAGCTAGAAGGGTGTCATTATATGCTCAAGGTATTTGAATTCCAATCTTGTTTCCCTTTTTGGTGTGCATATATTCTCTTAAGCTAACTAGTGTATCCCCTTCTGGATGATCCCAAAGCCCATGAGTATTTAGCTATAGCTCCTTTAATGTTTTGGCATAATGTTCTCGATAGTTTGAATCGAGACATAAAACATATGGACATAACCATGACAATTGATTTGAGTATAATCTCCTTACCTCCATACGAGAGAAGTGATGAATACCATGATGAAATTCTCCATTGGATCTTATCCCTTATATACTCGAAAACAACCTTTTTTATACGTCTAATGAGCTCCGGTAAATCCAATTAAAATCCTTGTCCCGACTCGAAATAAGATTTCCAAATGGGTTTTAATATCGTCTAAGTGCCCTCTCAAAATACTCTTTCCAAAGAATATTGAAGATTTATTAAAGTTGATCCTTTGTCCTTTGTCCTGATACCTTGTTATATAACTCTAAAATTCTCAAGATAGTTTATTTAACTCTGTTAATTTAATTAAACTGTTCAACCACTATATACAATTTTCAAAAAATCTAACATTGAATTTATTCTTCTCATGAAATTTAATCTACCTTATTTACTATTTTAAGTTCTTTCAAATTAACACACTATATTATTATAAACGTATTCCAAACTAACACGTGTATAATCTTATATATATATATATATTTTAAAAAGTCCGGCCTAGGAGGCCACCTAGATTGGTCTCTTGATAACAATAACTTTTCAGTAGGGATGGCATGGGTACCTGGATTCTTTAGGTACCTGAACTCAAAATCAAAACTGAACGGATACACTATTAGAAATTAACCATTTAGGGATTGAATAATCCATCCCTAAACATGTTTAGAGATGGATGAGAGACAGAAAATAGTGGTCCGTAAACGCGCGTCACAAACTAAAATCGTCCGCAAATACGGATAGAAGATTCAGTGTGTAAATCGTTCGTAATTGCGGAATGAAAAACCGTCCACAAATCAACGCGAGACGACCAATTTATGTATGGGATCACCGACGGGAAGACGTCATAAATTTGCGGACGAACTCGACTCATCCACAATATTGCGGACGACATCCGGACAGATCAATCTAGCCGATTTTTTTAAATAAAAATTAATAATTACAATTATTTATAATTATAATTTATAAATTTAAAAGATAATATTAATTAATTAATTTTTTACATAATTAACGTATATTTACAAATTTGTTGGTGGTACTTCTGAATTATCGTCGTCGGAATCATAGTTTCGGTACGCATCCCAGTTGATAGAAGGCAATTGTTCCTTCAGCATTTTCATCAACTGTTGATGTTGTCTTTGTGAACGTTCATGTTTCCTTTTTTATTGTTGACGTTCTATTTCTCATTCTTGTTGCAATTGAGATATGGTATTTCGAAGTTTGTCTGTCGCTTTTGCCTTGCCTTTGAAAGAACTTGCATGTTGTGATACCATTCCTACAGAATCAAATATGCGACCTTTATACAGTGTTACTTGCTGTAAAAGAAATATTGAAATTTAATTACAATTATAAGTAACAAAATTATATTAAATTGTAATGAATTTACCTCGAAATACAACTCGTTATATTCTTCCTTACTTAGAGAAGGTTTGTCTGGTTTTCTCTCGGCGGAATTTGGGACGGTCGTTCTGATGCCATGTTCAAAACATCGTCATGAACACGTTTCGCTCTGGCATCGAGCCACAAACCATCAGATTTCTTAGTGTGTGTACATTCCATCAATTCTACGTATGACGGTTCGGATCCTTCTCTTTCATCTAAAACAAATTTCAAATATATGTTTTTAATTAAGCAAATGTCAATTGTATAAAATCCTAAAAAAATTAAAAATCTTACCAAATCTTCGTAAACTTCCGTGAAAGGACGAGAACCAGTTGTATGTGCACTAATCCCGTATCATTTTCTATCGGAACAACGAGATTGACTTGCTCACTCGCTTCTTTACTTAAAATTGGGATCATCCCAATAAGCGCACATTTGTTCCCAGACATGATCTGCCATACAAACGAGTTTTTCTTTCTTTTCTCGATATTTTTTTCAATCTTTTACGAGAGCTTTGAGACGAACTCCTATAAACCGTTCAAATTCAGACTTCACCAGTTCGGTAATCTCGGGGTTCCAATAAATGTTTTGCTGAAAACTGAAATGACTATTTTATTTAAACTATTATTTAAATTTTTTATTAAAATAAATATCATTAAAAACGTACCACAAAAGATTTCCACCAATTTTTCTTTATATCGAGCTCGGTCCACGTCTAGTTATAACTTGGACGATCGTGATCAGCTTTCATCGTCTTTGTTATATGACTAGAAAGTTGATCGTAACCAAACTTATAAATCAAAATTAAGATAAATTAACTCTTAATTAACTAACTATTTACAAAATTACATTTGAATTTAGTGATACGTACCATTGTGTGCCGTTTTCACGATTCAGGTCTAAACGAAGAAGTTTATGCCTTTTTCTCATCCATTGATAGACTTTCTCCCACCGTTGGTTCGTGATGCATCTGGGACTCGATCGGCGGTGGCATCTGTCGATAATAAGGATACAACATATATTGTGCCGATCCAGTGTTCGAAAATAAATTCGGATTCATAAAATCCGAAAATACCATATCAGATTGTCTCGTGTGTTCTGGAGATGTACCATTAGCACTTTCATCCGAAAAGAACGATTTCTCGTGTTATCGTCTCTTCCAACGCGACGAGAAATAATAACATTTTAAATTTAAATATTATAATTGTTGTTAACTTCAAGTTTTAATTCACTATTTATTTAAAAAAAGTATACTAAAATTATTATAATATACTTTAACAGACATATATAATTTAATATATGTGCTTTTAACCTAAGCAAGCACATATCTTAATATTACTAAAACAAAAACCAGAGAGAGAAAATGTTGAAAAATACTTTTTTAAATATTTTATTTTAAAATCATTTGATTTTATTTCAAATATTCTTTAAATTAGTATTAGATCCTTTTACTTTTTAACATATTCGTAATAATAAATAAATAATTTAATTGTTAATTAGTTTAACTTCCGCTAAAGACAATAACTTCCCACTTTAAATCATGTTTACAAATAATTTGAAATTTTTAAAATTATTTTATTACTATAAATTGTGTAAGAATATAAATTTAAAACTGAATAAAGTTTAAAACCTAACAATATATTTTTAATTCAGTTATTAATTTAGTATAACTTCCATGAATAACAACAACTCCCCACTTTTAGTTTTAAAAAATTAATTTCCCCCCGAGAACGCACTATAATTTCTATTCATTATTCTTTTATATATCTTTGTACTCTCATAAATATACTTCAACGACAAAAAAAAATTTACGGTACTCTTGGTATGTAAATTCTCTAAATTTAAAGTAAGTATTTTCATAATTATTAATTCTATTTGTTTCTTTCATTGATATTTTTTAACTATTTTTTTATTTTATAATTCAAACAATGGTTCTTCAAGTGTCACCTATCAAACATATTGGAATACACATAAAAAATTGTAAAATTAAAATTAGAATTTTAAGAATTTTTAAAATCAGTATGACAATCGGTAATAATCAATTATTACGCTTCAAATATTTATTGCAAAAATAGAGATTATTTATTACATAATGAATTTGATCCTATATTTATTCTCGATAGAGATTATTTATTACACAATGAATTTGATGTTATATTTATTCTCGTGTTGTTCTTCGTGTTCACCCTTCCAGCAGCGATTAACCCGTACTATGGCAGTGTTACGCGCGCAATCCTAATTCCTAAGTCGATTAACCGACCGGTCAGATTCTCATTAATCGAACTTAACCTACAATTCAACAATTCCTGATTCATACTTTAACCTTCTAGCAAAATACAAATTCCTATATTACTGAGCCGGCAGCACTAGTATAAGCATTACGATGTTGATTGTAGAACCGAATATCAAGACAAATACAATAGATCTAAGCATTAACGCATAAATTTGTACACCCGTTACAAAACTGATATCCCTAACCCATAGTTGGGAATCTACTCACTCATGGGAGTTTACTGACAAAGAAGATGACATAACCCTAAACATGATAAACCCTAGGAAACTCGATGCCTCGATCTTCTTTATTGTGTTACCGATGTATGGATTGATGCTTCTCTCCTTTTCCAGCATCTCCCGAGCATTTCCTGATGATTTCCAAGCCTTTCCTTGCCCTAGCCGTCGCCCCCTTGCGTCTGGATCTGTTCCGTTTACTTAATTTTCTCATTCAAACTCTAAATCAAGGTTGTTGCGAGAAAGGCGGCCCGCTCGAGTACACGTTTTACCCGGTCGTGCAAAGGCGCGCCCGATCGTGTAGAGTGCTGAGCCCGATCGGGCATTGCTTCCCGATCGCGTGGTTGAACAGAACGAGTCGTGTAAACTCTCGGGGATTTTCAGGACTAATTAACGCCCGAGCGGGTACCATGTTGCACCCAGTCGGGTGTGTTCACCCGATTATGTTGTCTTCGTGCCCGGGTCGTGCAAGGTGTTGTAATTAACCCCGTAGGTTTTACCCAAGCGGGTAGACCTCAGTGCCCGAGCGGGCACTCTTCATTTCATGATTTTGCTCTTTTCCGCTCGATGCTCGGGTGTTCCATTGAGTTCAATGGCTTGATTTTGGCTCCGAGTGAATTGTATCTTCAATTTGAGTGGTTTGACTCAGGAATTTGTCTTTTTATGCTCGTTTAGGCCTTGTTGCCTTAAAACCTGAAAACCAATAAAATGGGCGTATATAAAGGATAATCGTATCGGAAATGTAACTCTAACTATCAAATCTATGCGGAAATGATACTAATACCTAACCTAAAACTGATACACTTTACGTGTTATCAAACTCCCCCAGACCTAAACCTTTGTTTGTCCTCAAACAAAACTAAAGCCAAGTGTAGAAAGAATCTAATAACGATGGATACTAGCACGAAAGTATTAAAAGAGTTAGTCATTCCGCAAATCAACGCGTCACATGAACAAAGGCCTAAGCGTACCGAGTATAGCCTTATATCTACCGAAAGTTCCGAGCCATGAAATCCTACCAAAAATCTAAGTCTATTTCACAACCCTAGACAACGTCCAAGCGATCTCCATACCATTCCCCTAAGCTTTTGATATCATTAAACTCGCTTTTTCTCGTTCTTATTATTTTTTCCCTTTTTTTCGATACTTAGATCCACGCTTTGTTCCTAGGACGTCGAAGTCGAAGAGGGATGGCTTTCAACTTAGACCCAGGCTGCCTATGGCACACTCATAAGGTCGCGTGACTTTAGCGGAGTGAAGAGGTGCGTTATTGAAGATCTTATTATTTTTTTCGCTTTTTATATTTTTTTCTAGATTACGCATCACTCTAACCCTTAGGACGTAGAACAGCGCCTCAACCCACCACTTAGACCCGAACCATCGATCATCGATGTACTCATGTAAATCCTAACCCGGAATAGTCAAAAACTTATCCTAGATGACAGCGGAGTATAAGCGTGTGAAATCTAATGACTATGAACGGTAGAGATATATCAAATAAGCAAAGGATCAACGATATCTACGATTCGACAATGTCGCAAAAAATGACTAAAGCTCGAAAATTCGTACTAAGAATCCATCAATTATTCCTAATCCTAATCCTAATCGCAAATATGTCACTCATAAAAATAAATCGTATCACTCAAAACGAAGAGTACCCCCCAGACCTGAACGGAACACAGTCCCGGTGTTCGAGATCTATGAGGGATACCCGCATGCCCAAAAGAAAATTCGAGAAAAATATAAGAAAGAATAAGAGCGAATACACCTGTTGTGTTTAGCTTTCTCGAATTGTGATACATCCGAATTCGTGACACTCTCTTGCTCTATTGCGGGTGTTATCGTGAAGGACTTGTGATGTGAATCATGCAACACAAAAGATAGAGAAAAAAAAAATACTAAATCAATAAGTTCCAAAGAGCGTACATATGCGTGAAAACTAAAAAGAAAGAAAATAAGAAACATAGGTCTATAAAACAAAAAATAGAAAAAGAAAGAAAAGGAAAAAGGAAGAATGGTCTAATCCTCTTCCTCTCCACCGCGAGTGGCCGGAGGGTCTGCTGGCTCCGTGGGTGCCCCTTCCCCAGGTGGGAAGTAGAACGACAGCAGCTCGTACGGGATGTGCGGGCGGTACGGAATAGCGCCAGTATGGTAATCCTGTGGGATCGGCACGTACGGCTCCTGATAGTGCTGCATGCTAAGCTGCTGGAATCTACGAACGGACTCCGTGAGGTAGTACGTGTGCTGAATCGACTGCTCCTGAAACTGCTGCTGCTCTGCATATCTCGCAGCCTCAATGTCGTGCCTCGCCGCCTCGAGGTCGTACCTCTACTCTGCCATAAAAGACTGATATCTAGTCTCCTCAGCAACATACCTGACAGCGTCGGAGACACCTTCCATGGAAGGGAAGTCAGAGCGATGATGAGGATACTCTGGATGGGTACGAGAGTGTGTGGCACGTCGGCAGCGCTGTCTAGACATCGACGGTCCTGGTGCAGCGGCTGGAGGTGGATCTACCTCACCAAATCTCGGGCCGATGTGTCCGATGGCTGGGTCAATCCTGAATCAAGAGCCCTCCTCGTCTAAACCCGGCATCTGAATCTCGTGTAGGTCGACTTCCAAGTTTCGATCGTGCTCATCCTTGTAGCTCCAGATGACTCTATACCTCTCAATCGTTATCGCCCTTCGGTTGCGCAAGTTCTGAAGGTTCAGCTCGAGCTCTTCATTGATCTTGTTCTCTGTTAGGATGCCAAGGTTGATCCCGACTCTGCGTGCTATCATCGTGACAATCCCACCGCACATGATTTTCGTGTCCATGCTACATTTCTCAGTGGTGATGTCGTGGAAATGCCACATGACTAGTGACGCCAAGTCGACGTCTAGAATGTCCCACTCGTCCATAGCAAAGCCTGACTGTACCACCCGCCTACGGTACGCCAACTCCGTGTGGTTGACTTCGCCTTGTGCTCCTTTTCCTATTATAGATGAGACTAGGAAGTAATGAAAATACCTTAGGGCGGGGTGGCGTATATGGCTGGCTTTGGACCTCATCGAGTAATCACCGTATCCTATATGGGCCCAGAATTGCGCTTGACGGCTCCTGTTGTGTTCGGGCATCTTCGTGAAGTTGCAGTGCGGAGCGTCAAGTATGATCGCGAACTGTCGCGCGCTGAGCCGGTAGTTCTGTCCCAGCAGACGGAACTCCATGAATGCTCTCTCCCAATCTTCGGGCTCGAGGAAGAATGATGTGTAGGATGCGAAGAATTCCGCTGTGAGGTTGCGGTATGTGTACTCCTGAGTATCCCGCAATCTCGTCCATCCCAAAGTGTTGAAGATGGCGTCAATGTGCTCCTCGATGTGGAGAGCACTCATAGCTTCCGAGGATAGGAAGCGGGACGGGAATATTCGCGGCTGCAGCTCGGTGAATCTCGACTTCTGACCGGACAAGAAGGTTGTTGTCCGGTAGTTGTATTGCTGATGGGACGTTGTGATCGGCATGTATGGCGTTAGTTCCGTGATGGCATCCGACTTTACTGGCCATCCGTGCTTTGGATCATAGGCATCAGATCGGCGTTTCTTTGAGCTCTGGAAGATCTTCGGGGCCATCTGCAAAACAAACAAATAAGAAAAATAAACGATAATCACAGTTTTGCAGGATGCCCGATCGGGTAGTAGCTCTTGCCTGCTCGGGCTCAAATTCAATCAAAATGCCCCGTAGGTACCGCCTGACTCGGGTAAAACTACTGCCCCATCGGGTTCAAAATCAGGATGCCCGACCGGGTGCTAAACCTAGCCCGATCGGGTTGAATCGCGAAATCACGACCTGCAGTTCGCGTTCGTGTTTCAATCCTCAAATTTACCCTAGATCTTTTCTAATCAGGCCTAAATCTAGTCCACAGCAGTCCAAATCACAAAATATTTCATAGATTTACCTGGAATTCGAGAGAAATTGAGAGATTTTTCAGGCTTTTTCGAGAGAGCAGGGAGAGTATTTCGAGTAACCGAGGGTCAACCGGCGACGATGATGAACGGCAGGGCGTACGAGCGACTCCGGCGGATGAGTTGCGGCGTGAAGGTTTGCAATTTGTGGGAGAACGCTCGGGTAGTGATTTCTGAAGTGAGAATGGTCGCTCGGATTACTCGAAATAAAACTTACCTGTGCTAAAGATTTACGGTGCCCGCTCGGGTCCTCTGAGTCGCCCGATCGGGCATCTTTCATTTCAACCTAGCCCGCTCGGGTGAAGATGTCTGCCCGACCGGGCAGTGCTGCAAAAACTGAAAAAATTATACGAGGAAAACCATGCAGCATAAAAAAATCGATAAGACCACAAAATTCCTAAATCCTAAGAAAATTGCCCAAGATCTGAAAAGAGAAAAAGAGTTGAAAAATATAGAAATAGAATGAAAATAATGAAAAAGGATACGGGGCTCGGGTGCCTCCCGAGAAGCGCTTGTTTAAGGTCGCGAGCCTGACAAAAGCGTGCTACTCATCAGGTGGACGTCCTCGACGTCGTCTTGTACGTAGAGTTTCGCGTGCAATATGTGTTCGATAAGGTGTGGCACGCGAATCAATTGAATTCCTTTCACGATCGGTATTGTCGTCCCTAAGATTGGTCATGATGCTCTCTAAGTTGGGTGCTAGATCGTGCTGTCCAAAACTTCTGGTCGAGCTGTCCCTAAGTCCGGTTGAGTACTCCATGTAACCGGTTAGGCGTTTGTCTCTTGTTGCTTTTAGCATCTCCAGAGATGTTTTGTGTGTGAGCCTTTGGGGTGAAGGCTTCATCTTTACCTTAGGTTCTTTATCGATGTCCCAATTGTGGGCTGGACGTTTGGCGTAGCTTCTCGGCATCTTAGGGTCATTTGTGTACTGACTCGCACCGCATTTAGCTCGGGTTGTGCGGAAGTCTCTATCGGGGGATTCCTCCTTCCTTTCATTGTTAAGCAGCTTGTTTGGTGCTTTGTAATTTCCTTCCCCAACTGCTATGCAATTCATATCTAAGGAATCCGTATTCTGAAATTTCTCACAACCTTCCTCGGCTAAATCTTCAAAGATGCCTTCGGGGAACACGAAATCGATAGTGCACGGTTGCTCAATTGTGTCCCTAAGCTGTATTCTACTTCTACCTCGGGTTTCTTCATGTGCTCATCAATGTCCGTAGCCTCATCCAATGCCGTGTTAGATTCATCTTCTTTTTCAATCAACGAGGGATTTGGCTGATCTACCGTCTCACAATCCCTTAGGCAGATTTTGCTGACATGTTCACGAGGATTTATTTCTGAACTTTCCGATAGGACCTCTTGTGGTTGCAATGCCCCTTGTGCAAGTTCTAAAGCTTGCGTATCCAATTGTCTAAAGAAGTTTTCTATCTGCTCATTGGCGCTTTCTTGTTCCGCTTTCACTCCCATAAACAAGTTGTTCCGATTCTCAAACAGTTCAAAGAGGTGGGTGTACGTGGCGGAACAATTAGGGGCTGCTTTGGGTTGGGTTGGGTATGGCTGAGGCACATATGATTGATAGCTCTGAGTTTGGGGTTCCGTCCATGGCTGAAAGTTCCCAAACGATTGATGTGCATTCAACATACCCTCGGTGTTCATGTACGGGAAGTATACGTGATCGCTCCATTCGTGATTGTACGTATTCCCGTAAGGCCGATTGTAACAGTCGTAGATCTCTTCTTCACACCCCAAGCATTTTGTTCCCATGATTGCTCTGAGTATTGCGGATGGTATAAGTCGGAGAGCATACGACGAATTTCGGAAAGTTGATATCTCAATTCAGCTATGTCGGCATCCGAAGAGTTGAAGTTGTTCATGTTACCTCGCAAGATAAAGAACACCAAATTCGATTAAGCTCTGTGAGGTAAAGAAAATTTTGACTCCATAAGAAAACAAAAGCAAAAATACGAAAAACAAAATAAGACTCCGGAAAGGACTAGATCTTAATCTAGCTAATTCCTAGTCTAGGTCGTAATTCGTTCCCCGGCAACGGCGCCAAAAACTTGATGTGGTGAAATTCAAGTAATAATATTTCCTAGACCACTTCACCGCAAGTATACGGTTCGTGTAGTACCAGGGTCGAACTCTAGGGACTAATGCAGCCAATCCTAAGAATGTAACTAACTAAGAAGGTGAGAAGTAGATGATGACGTGGTGTGAAATATCTAAAACACTAAACTAAATGGTAGCAACGATAGAAGGTTGTGGAATACTTGACGATGAAGAACACTACGGGTGTCGGGATACCGAGAATCGCAAGGATGTACAACTTAAGATCATAAACCTATCGAATTATCTTGATAACGGGAAATTCATGCTCTAAGGTGAGGAGTGATTCTGCCGAGCCTAAACCTCCTAACCATACGTACGTGCAATCCTACCTTCCAGCAGCGATTAACCCGTACTATGGCGAAGAGGACATAACCCTAAACATGATAAACCCTAGGAAACTCGATGCCTCGATCTTCCCTATTGTGTTACCGATGTATGGATTGATGCTTCTCTCCTTTTCCAGCGTCTCCCGAGCATTTCCTGATGATTTCCAAGCCTTTCCTTGCCCTAGCCGTCGCCCCCTTGCGTCTGGATCTATTCTGTTTACTTAATTTACTCGTTAAAACTCTAAATCAAGGTTGTTGCGAGAAAGGCGGCCCGCTCGGGTACACGTTTTACCCGGTCGTGCAGAGGCGCGCCCGATCGTGTAGAGTGCTGAGCCCGATCGGGCATTGCTTCCCGACGTGTGGCTGAACAGCCCGAGTCGTGTAAAGTCTCGGGGATTTTCAGGACTAATTAACGCCCGAGCGGGTACCATGTTGCGCCCGGTCTGGTGTGTTCACCCGATCATGTTGTCTTCGTGCCCGGGTCGTGCAAGGTGTTGTATTAACCCCGTAGGTTTTACCCGAGCGGGTAGACCTTAGTGCCCGAGCGGACACTCTTCATTTCATGATTTTGCTCTTTTCCGCTCGATGCTCGGGTGTTCCATTGAGTTCAGCGGCTTGACTTTGGCTTCGAGTGAATTGTATCTTCAATTTGAGTGGTTTGACTCAGGAATTTGTCTTTTTATACTCGTTTAGGCCTTGTCACCTTAAAACCTGAAAACCAATAAAATGGGCGTATAAAGCATAATCGTATCGGAAATGTAACTCTAACTATCAAATCTATGCGAAATGATACTAATACCTAACCTAAAATTGATACACTTTACGTGTTATCAATGGATAACAACCTATTTTAAAATTATTTGAATTTTCAAAATTATTATTACTATTAATATATAAAAATTAATGTTTTAATTTATTTATGATTTCAAAATTTTAAAAAATAATTATCAAATATAAAAACTATAATATATTTTTTAATAATTTATCATATTTAAAACGAAATTTATTTTAAAATATAATAACAATTTGATCAAATTATGAAGATAGTAATGTTAAAAACGATATATAATTTTTTGTAGTTGTAAGTATATAAAATTATTTACAATTTCAAATTTATACTTTGATTAGATAACATTATTTTCACTTAGATTTTTTATTACTATTATATTTTATAATTACTCGATGCATGATGATTAATTTAAAATTTTAGTTTATATTATAACTTAAAAATATATAAAATCATTGTATAATTTTTTAATAATGTTATCTAAATTTATTTAAGAAAAGATAATATTAATAAAATTAATATTAAATTTTTAAAAAAGTTTAAAAATTTTAAATTGCATATTTCTAGAAGATTTTAATTATTATATGTTAAATTAATTATTATAAATATAATAATATTTTATTCTCATTTTTTCAAATAATTTGTTTTTATTATAATTTTTAAATTATAGTTTATTTAAATTTATTAAAGTTGGAATTTACAAAATTAAAATTTATAAAATAAATATTATATATGTATAATTATTATAATTTTTATTTATTATTAATTCAGAATTGTTTAATAATTTACTATTGTTAAACTTAAGAAACAAAATACATATATGTATAAATTATTTCATATATATTATTGTGATTTTATAAAAATAATAAAAATTTTATGTATTTATTTTTATTGTGTTATATTATATTATTAATTAATACAAAATATTAAAAAAATTCTTCTCTAGTAAAAATATAGAATCAAATAAGTTATGTGAAAAATTCATTTGGATGAAAATTAATGTATATATATATAAAAATTTATTTATTTTTTTCTGTGCTATATTTATTATTCAAAAAAACTTTAAAAATATTTTATTGTAAAAATATTGAATCAAATTAATAATGTAATAAATAATTCATATGTCAAAATTTAAAAAAAAATATTATTTAACTTTTCTTAATTAATTCCGATATTAACATCATTTTATTTTAATATATATATATATATATATATATTGAATCAAGTGTCATAAAAGGACCTCTTCGACCCT
This sequence comes from Gynandropsis gynandra, assembly GCA_036759665.1. Lineage (NCBI taxonomy): Eukaryota > Viridiplantae > Streptophyta > Magnoliopsida > Brassicales > Cleomaceae > Gynandropsis > Gynandropsis gynandra. Next base: position 18,809,244 of record CM071863.1, read on the forward strand.
AGAATCCCTGTGACCCTTGTACCTCTTCGACCCTTGGATCCCTGCGACCATTATCCCTCTGCGACCCTTGAACCCCTGCGACCTTTGTCCCTCGCGACCCATGGACCCGTGCGACCCTTGTCCCTCGCGACCCTTGGTCCTGTGCGACCCTTGTCCACAAAACAGCGATACTAACAATATTGTAAAAATAATTTATTATTTACAAATACAATTAGTAAAAATAATTTATTATTTACAAATACAATTATTTACAAATAATATGAATAATAACTTGATAAAATTTTGAAAATAATAATTTATCAAGTTATTTACAAATAATTGATTCAAATATCTACGAGCCTTGTACATTCAGGACCCTTGGACTCGTGCGACTCTTGTCCCTCACGACCCTTGGACTCGTGCGACCCTTGTCCCTCGCGACCCTTGGACCCGTGCGACCCTTGTCCCTCGCGACCCTTGGACCCGTGCGACCCTCGTCCCTCACGACCCTTGGACCCGTGCGATCCTTGTCCCCTTCGACCCTTGTCCATCAGCTACCCTTGTTACAATAATAGTAAATCCACAAAAACAACGATACTAACAATAACACTAACAATTGAATAATAGTAAATCCACAAGATCAAATGAAGTTCAAGTTAAAAGGAGGTTCAAAGAAATCAAAATACCACTCAAATCAAAATATGTTGCTGATAAATCGAAGCACATGTTCTCCTCCAATGGAGAACTTTGTTACTATGAGGGAACAACCCACGTTCAGTCCATTTTCTTGACAAAACTGTCTCCACCCCCCTATGATGCAAGTACCACCATGACTCACGGGCCTTAAAGCTGCTAGCCAAAAATTGAACAATCCGTGATCGACTCCGCAATCGTGGTAAATCATTACATGACATCGTCTACGACAAAGACCGTTCTCCCTCACAAACCTTATCAGAAGTGTCTGTGACATCACCAAGTTACATCAATATAAATGAAGAAAAGTCGAATAAATAACCAAATTATATATGATGAGTCAGTGTCACTTACCAATGAATCTAGGGCCCTATTTGAACGCGTGATTGGTACAATGAAAACCCTCTCATCAAGAGTGGCTCTAGTGATGTTAAAGACTATGTCACCTTCGTGACGGAAAAGTACGACATCCCCAATACGAATGTTTTGGTCGTTGTAGATATTTGTCCATCTATCAGTGAATTTGGAGCCATCCAACTTGACTTCCCATGTTTTTTAGACGCATTCGATTTAATCGTTGCCATGTTACTATCCCTCGTATTCCCGTAAATATACTCATTGAAGAAGATCTTCGGAATTTCCTATAACAAAATACGAAAAAAGTCAAATCTGTACATTCTCTACATGTAACATACCGACGGAGTGTTTTAAAGAAGATTACAAGGTAGTACAGATGTTGCATAAGAATCTCTCAGAAGAAATGAGGGAAATGTGGCATTTTCGAAAAAATGGATGGAAGATGATGAGAGAAAAAATGGATTGGAAAAAAGGAAACGACTGAAATTCGAAAATACATGACATCGAATCTACGTTAGATGGAATTTGAAAAGACATGACCACACGGTCACATGGGTCGACGGGGTAAAAGGGTCGCAGGGGTAAAAGGGTCGAACGAGTAAAAAGGGTCCCAGGGTCAAGGGTCGAATGGGTAAAAGTTTTGCAAGGGACAAATGGTGCGACCCTTGTACCTCTGCGACCATTGGACCCCCTACGACATTTTACGTTTTATTATTAAAAAATTATTTATAAATAAACTGTTAAAAAGGAATAATATACCAAATTACATCTTCCATAATCAAAAAGTAAACATTTTTTAGACCCTTGGACCATGCGATCCTTGTTCCCCTCCGACCCTTATCTCCCTTTGACCATTGTCTCCCTTCGACCCTTGTACTTCTACAACCACTTGGACCTCTGCGACCCTTATCTCCCTTCGACCCTTGTACCTCTGCGACCCTTTGTCCCCTGCGACCCTTGGACCCTCTACGACCTTATTATAATAATAGTGAATCCACAAAAGATCGATACTAACAATAATACATTCTATTGAATAATAGTAAAAAAAACCAACCAAATACAAACATGAATTTTGTTGTTCAAATGAGGTTCAAAGCAATCAAAATACAACAGAATTCAATCTATGTTGATTATAGGCCTTGATAGAGGGGAAAACAGTAGACAAGGTACATCATCAAGAACATTGTGCAGTTCGACTTCGAGGGTACAACCCCGTTAAAGCCATGATCGTGACAAAACTTTGTCCAACCCATGGTGATGCTAGCGCCACCGCGTTTCACGGGCCTTAGATGTGCCTCCCAAACCCGTACGTAATTGGTTATCAGATCAACCTTACTTCGTCTACCACAAAGACCACTCGATCTCGCAAACTCTATCGGAAGTGTCTGCGATAACCGAATAAATTTACAACGACGTTGAACTAATGCATATATTGCCAGATTTGATGAATCGAATAAATCGGTTTGAGTTCACTTACCACTGCATCTACGGTCAGATTTGAACGTGTGACTGGTACTGTGATGATGATATAGATGATGCATATTGTAGATTACACATATCATCTCCGAAACCAGTGACGTGAAAAACCATGTCACCGTCGTGACGGAAAACTAAGAAATCCCGAATACGAAAATCATGGTCCTTGGAGAAATCTTTCCATCCATCAGTGAATCTTGAGCCATCCAACATGATTTCCCATGTTTTGTTAGACACATCCGATTTAAGCGTTGCCGTGTTGTCGTCCCTCATTTTCCCGTAAATATGCTCATCGAAGAATTTCGTCGGAATGTCCTGTAACAAAAATCGAAGAAAAAGTCAAATCTTTACATTTTCTACATTAACATACCGAATGAGAGAGATGTTTTTTCAATTTTGGTGAAAAGTTCGGCGGGAATTTTGGTGAAAATGATAAAATATCAAAACCAATCAAAATTGAGGGTGGCATGGGTCGCATGGGTCGCATATATGCGAAATCGACGAATTTACAGGTTTATAATGATAAAATGCCAAAACCAATCAAAACAATACATTTACAACTTCAAACTAATTAATGCCAAATGAGGATCGTATGGGTCGCTTGGTCGCATATATTGATGAATAGATGCGAACTCGACGAATTTACAGGTTTATG
>CM071863.1:18825292-18852060 GCA_036759665.1 Gynandropsis gynandra
CGCTTAGGTCGCGCATATTTATCTCCCGTCATGTCCACTTCATTGAGTCTATCTACCCCTTTGCCGAGCCTACTAAATTTTTCCCACAAACCAAAAAGTCACCCACGGTAGCCACCTCTTCAAATAGCGTCAACCCTACACCATCCTTCTCACCACCACTCATTGAACCGTTACCGGTTCAGCCCCTAAGCTCGGATTCTTCACCGCTGCAATCCTCAACGTCATCACAGTCTCCTGAGCTTATTATCTTAGACGTGCCACCGCAACGTCCTCGCACAAATTCGCACTCGATGGTTACTCGCTCAAAGAGTAATGTTGCTAACTGAAATAACCGATCTGCTCTTGTAGCTCAGGTGGAAAGTGAACCGGCTAATATCACTCAAGCCTTGAAAGATCCTCGATGGCGTGATGCAATGGATTCTGAGTTACAAGCCTTACATTGCAACCAAACGTGGCAGCTTGTTGTGTCATATTTCCACGTTTTGGAGTTCCGAGAGTTGTGATCAGCGACGGAGGTAAGCATTTTGTGAATCGCACCATAGATGGGTTGTTGAGAAAGTACGGTGTTAGACATAGGGTAGCAACGCCTTATCATCCTCAAACCAGCGGCCAAGTTGAGGTTTCTAATAGAGAAATCAAGTCGATTTTGGAGAAAACGGTCTCAAGGTCTAGGAGGGATTGGGCATTGAAACTCGATGATGCTTTGTGGGCTTACCGTACCGCTTTCAAGACGCCAATCGGAATGACTCCGTTTCAGCTTGTGTACGGTAAGGCATGTCATCTACCGGTTGAGTTAGAATACCGAGCTTATTGGGCGATCAAGGCATTGAACTACGACTATAAATGTGCCGCTGAGAAGAGGATGTTACAGCTTCATCACCTTGAGGAAATGCGCCTCGATTCGTACGAAAACGCGAAAATTTACAAGGAACGTACGAAGCGGTGGCACGATCGGCACATACTCCAGCGGACCTTTGAGGTAGGTGATCGTGTACTTGTTTTCAACTCACGTCTAAAACTCTTTCCAGGAAAGCTTAAGTCACGCTGGTCCGGGCCATTCACTATTAAGAGCATCTCACCATATGGAGCAATCGAGCTAATAGGAGCAAACGGTGCATTTAAAGTGAACGCCCAACGCATAAAGCTCTACAACGCAGACAACACGGATCTTGATCACGCTAAGTTCGCTCTTTCGGAGCCAACTCATGAGTAGAGCATTTCGGTCAAGCTCAAGACCTTAAACAAGCGCTTGTCGGGAGGCAACCCGATTGTTTCGTTTTTCATTTCGTTTTCTTTCGGACTATCTCTTTTTCTCTTCATATTGATATACTTGGTGGGATTGTATTTCTCTTTTTGGATTGTGTGAATCTTTTTCGCAGGTTCTTCAATGTCCATATCATCCTTGAAGAGGAATCACAAACACGGGATTGGAAGTTACACAAGGTGCACACGTTCCAACTCTTATTTCCCGTTGTTTTGTTTACGATATCTTCTTAGGTTTTGAACACCGGGACGGTGTTTCATTCAAGTCTGGGGGGGTACTCGTCGAGTATTGTCATATGATTAGGATTAGATGATTAGGATTAGGATTTGTTGTAGATTTTTGTTTTTAGGATAAACGGATGGATACCTAGCATAAATTTTCAAGTTTTAGTCGTTATTGTGCGACCTTGTCGAATCATGAACTATAGTCTAGGTGTGTTTAGAAGACTTTTAGATTCCGATTAGTTGGGTAATTGTGCAAGAAGCCATGACTTATAGTTACATTCACCTCCTAGATCTCGGTACCAAGTATCATATCTCCGTGTATACCGACTAATCGATGCTTGTTGATAGATCTTTAGCGTTCATAAGATTCCACACGCTTATACTCCGCTGTCAACGATTCTCTCCTTGGATAAGTTTTAATCATTTTAGATTTTCATTGACATGAGTACATCGAGATCGATGGTTCGGGTCTAAGTGGTGGGTTGAGGCGCTACTCTACGTCCTAAGGGTTAGATTGATGCGTATACGTCATAATAAAGAAAAATGAAAAAAAAACAATAAAAAAAAGGAGTGACGCATCTCTTCACTCCGCTAAGGTTGAGAAACCTTATGAGTGTGCCATAGGCAGCCTGGGTCTAAGTAGAAAGCCAACCTCTTCGACTTCGACGTCCTAGGAACTAAGCGTGGAACCATAGAAAAGAAGAAAGAAAAAGAATAAAAAAAGAGGAATAAGAACGAGAATGTAAATTCAATGATATCTCAAGCTTAGGAGAGTTGGTATGGAGAGCGCTTGGACGTTGTTTAGGAGCATGGACTAGCTAGGGTCATTGGTAGAATTGCATAGTTTAAGACTTTCGGTTGATAGAAGTCTGAACTTGGTACGCTTAGGCTTGCATTCATGTGACGCGTTGTTTTGCGTAATGGCTAATTCTTTGATAAGTTTATGTTAGTATCCATTGTTGTTTAATTCTTCTATGACTCGACTTTAGGTTTGCTCGAGGACGAGCAAAAGGTTAAGTCCGGGGGAGTTTGATAACACGCAATCCGTTATAGTTTTTATATCATTCTTAGGTCTCGTTTAGAGTAGATTATTCATATTTCATTCATTTATTGAGTATATTCGGAGACTTTATCCACATTTCGTGTTTTGCGTAGGAAATGAAGACACGAGAAGAAACACGAGTGCTTTTGGCAATCTAACCCCGGAAACGTAGGTTCAACTTGTGCGAGGCGACGGATGGAAGTGAGCACTCAAACACCGAGCGAAAGGAGCGGAAATAACACCTCAAGTCATGCCCGCTCGGGTGGATTGGGAGTGCCCGGTCGGGTTGATTGCTACCAAATATCCCCGTAGCTTTACACGACTCGGGCACTTAAGGGACACGACCTGGGAGGTGTGCCCGCTCGGGTCCATTTGGTGTGCCCGCTCGGGCTCATTCATGTCATGAAAACCCCGAAGGTTTGCACGACTCGGGCTGATGAAGCACACGATCGGGTATGGTGCCCGCTCGGGCTCATTTGTGTGTGCACGGTCGGGCAAAGGTCTTGCACGAGCGGGTAAGGGACATGCCCGCTCGGGGCTTTTATTCTCAACAAACTTTCCTAAGATCTAGAACGGCCAAATTAAAAGATAAATCAGATCTAAAAGAGGGAATTCGAAGGAGAGGAGATCAGAGGAGATAGAGAGACATTAGAGCAAGGAGAAGGAGGAAGAAAAGACGGATCTACGGATCGGGAGCGAGGAGAATCTACCGAAGACATCGGTTTATGAATAGGGAGTTATCTCTTTCCATATCTATGTCGAATCTAGACTTCTCTTGTGTTTCCTTTTCTGTATCTATGTCTGAGTAGATCCTTTGCCTTGGGTTAGAGTGATTTGCCATGTTGTAATGAAGTCTATGCTTAATGAATGGTGGTACTTAATGCTTTCATTACCTGTACGCCACTTGAATGAATGAAATTGGTATCTATCATGTTTTTAGATTTCATGGTTGTTCTTAATGGCTTTCTCTACTGTACGCCACTTGATTGAATGATCTTAGAAGCCTAATAAACCAACGCCAGGGCATTAGGTTTCGGAACTTAGCCATGACTTAGGGTTAGCCGGTTTAGAATCTACGCCAGGTCAATCGGTTTAATCGGTTTGAGGTCACTTACAAATGCAACTGCAGCCAGATTTGAACGAGTGACTGGTACCGTGAAAATCCTGTGAGCAGTAGTGGCCATGGTGACATTAAAGACCATGTCACCTTCGTGACGGAAAAGTAAGCAATCCCCAATATGTAAGTTTAGGTCGTTGGAGAAATCTTTCCACCCATCAGTGAATCTGGAGCCATCCAACTTGACTTCCCATTTTCTATTAGACGCATTCGATTTAAGCGTTGTCGTGTTGTTTTCCCTTTTTTCTTGTAAATATAATCATCGAAGAAGATCTTCAGGATGTCTTGTAACAAAAACGAAAATCAAAGTCAAATCTGTACATTCTCTACATGTAACATACATATAAAGAGATAGATGAAGAAGATTACAATGTAGTTCTATAATAATAGATTCTAAATTGTAACCAAGCATTACCGATCGGTTCCCCAGACAGCGTGGAAAAATCTCTCTGAAGAAATGAAGGAAATGTGGCATTTTTTGAAAAAATTGATGGAAGATGATGAGAGTTAGAGAGAGAGATTGTGTCGGTATTTGAAAAAAAGAAACAGCTGGAATTTGAAAAGACATGACCCTGACATCGAATCGTCGCCAGATGGAATTCAAAAAGACATGATCACACAGTAATGTTTTTTCAAATTTTGGTGAAACCGTTCGGCGGGAATTTTGGTGAAAATTATAAAATATCAAAAACCAAACAAAATTGAATGTGGCATGGGTCGCATATATGGATCAATAGAATGGGTCACAGAAATTGAGGGTCGCATGGGTCGCATATATGCGAACTCGACGAATTTACGGGTTTATAACCAATGAAAACAATACATTTACAATGTCAAACTAATTAATGCCAATTGAGGGTCGTATCGGTCGCATGGGTCGCATGGTCGCATATATTGATCAATAGATGCAAACTCGACGAATTTACAGGTTAACAAGGAGAAAATGTAAAAAAAAAACAATGAAAACAATACATTTACAATGTCAAACTAATTAATGCCAATAGAGGGTCACGTGGGTCGCATGGATCGCATGGTCGCATATATTCATCAATAGATGCGGACTCGACGAATTTGTACGGGTTTATAATGATAAAATGACAAGAACCAATCAAAACAATACATTTACAACGTCAATCAATTGTTAAAACATATTATGACTCATGTGTCCCTAGTTGAGTTGTGTATAACCAATGCGTGTATTCAAAAGTGATAGTAGTGTTTTAAGAACTCGTCGGATGAGTTTGAGAAAATTTCAAAAATTGAATTTAACATTTTTTTTTCAAATGTCGATATTATTTATATTATTGTCTATGTTGATTCTAAATTACACATATACAACTCAAATATATTGATAATGGAATATTGATAATGGCATGGGTCGCTTGGTCGCATATATTGATCAATAGATGCGAACTCGAGGAATTTACAGATTTATAATGATAAAATGACAAAAACCAATCAAAACAATACATTTTCAACGTCAAACTAATTAATGCCAATTGAGGGTCACATGGGTCGCTTGGTCACATATATTGATCAGTAGATGCAAACTCGACGAATTTACGGGTTTATAATGATAAAATGACAAAAACCATTCAGAATAATACATTTACAACGTCAAACTAAGTAATTCCAATTGAGGGTCGCATGGGTCGTATAGGTCGCTTGGTCGCATATATTGATCAATAGATGCAAACTAGACAAATTTACGGGTTTATAATGATAAAATGACAAAAACCAATCAAAACAATACATCTACAACATCAAACTAATTAATGCCAATTGAGGGTCGCATGGGCCGCAAGGTTCGATCAAAGATTCTAATCAAAACAATACAATGTCAATCAAAGACTCTGCACGCATTCTATTTCCACTTAAGATATATAGGTCATTAGCCGAGAGTTTTCTCCTGCCATGTACTTCGTCATCCAGTCTTCTGCCTTTTTCTTGTTTGGTATTGCAGTGTAGAGTTTTCTCCTGCCATATATTTCATTTTTCAGTCACATTTCAAGAGTGACCCAACACCGTCACCTAGGTCACCACCACAACTCGTTAGTGACTGCATAGACACCGAGTCTGCCGATTACCAAGATCTTGAGTAACACATAGACAGCACAATGCCCTACATTGACCAGGTCACCTGCGTCACGCAGGTCACAAAGGTCAAAAAGATTTTTCATAGAAATTAGGGTTAGATACGCATACTAATAGAAGATACGTAGACATTAACTTATAGACATGGGTCGGAAGGGTCACATGGGTCGAAGGGTCTCATGGGTCGGAAGACAGGAGTTTGACAGCAAAATGACAATTCACATGGGTCGAAAGACAGGAGTTTGACTGCAAAACGACAAGTCACATGGGTCGGAAGGGTCACATGGGTCAGAAGACAGGAGTCTAACAGCAAAACGACAAGTCGCATGAATAGCATGGGTCGCATGAGTCGCACATGGGTCATATGTGGTCGCATGGATCGGCTGAGTCGCACAAGGGGTCATATTGAGTTGCATGAGTCGGATGGGGTCCCGATTTTGATTCTAATTTAATCCAATTGAGGGTGGCACAAGGGGTTATATTGGGTCGCATGAGTCGCACAAGGGGTCATATTGGGTCGCATGAGTCGACTGGGGTCCCGCTTCTTGATTCTAATTTAATCCAATTGAGGGTCGCACAAGGATTCATATTGGGTCGCATGAGTTGGATGGTTTCCCGTTTAAACTTGATTCTAATAAAATCCGATTGAGGGTCGCACAAGGGGTCATATTGTGTCGCATGAGTCGGATGGTTTCCCATTTAAACTTGATTCTAATTTAATCCGATTGAGGGACGCACAAGGGGTCATATTGGGTCGCATGATTCGGATGGGTTCCCATTTAGACTTGATTCTAATTTAATCCGATTGAGGGTCGCATAAGGGATCATATTGGGTCACATGAGTCGGATGGGTTCCCATTTAAACTTGATTCTAATTTAATCCAATTGAGGGTCGACGATTTTATGGATTTCACGTGATTACAAACAATAGGTGCAAAATAAGACATTTTCAACGTTTAAATATTGATTACATACGGTCAAAAAGGTTACAAAGGTCAAAAAGGTTACAAAGGTTACAAAGGTTACAAAAAAAGTTACATAAGGTTACATAAGGTCAGGAAGGTTACAACAAAATTTGAACAACCATTCAAGAAGAAAAAGGAAAGAAAAGGTCTCAAAGGTCACAAAGTAAAGAGAGCGGTGAGTGACCTTAGTACCGCGGATACAGCACGATGTCTGAGTCCGCCGATTACCAAGATCATATGTAATGAAGATACCGCACAATGTCCTCCATCCACGTTGTAAGTACTTGTGTGTATCTACATAGAGACCGAGTACAACGATTACCAAGATCTTGAGTAACAAATAGACAACACGATGCCATGCGTCCACCTTGTGACCTTCGTGACAAAGGTCAGAAAGGTTACAAAGGTAACAAAGATTTTTTAGAGAATTTAGGGTTAGAGACTTAGACGAAGAGAGGAGAGAGATGGGATTCTCCCAATTCATTCTCATCTCAAATGTGTGTTATGGTGAGACTTAGAGAATTTGATGAAACTTTTAATATAGGGGTAACAGAGACGTGTCGTAATGGTCTTGAGTGTGGCATTGGTAAAATAAAAAGCATAACTAGCACTGGAAAAGCCAATAGTCTAACATCAGTAGCCATTGGCACGATACTCCACGAAAAAAGACTTTCACGATTAATATAGCTTGCATTGTAAAAGCCAGTAGTCTGACATCGAAAAGACTAGACACAAGGGTCGCAATGGCCACATGAGTCGAAAGCGTCGCAATGATCGTATTGGCCGCAAGGGTCGCAATGGCCACATGGGTCGCAAGGGTCGTAATGGTCACAATGGCCGCATGGGTCACATGGGTCAAAAGTTCGAAACGGTCGCAACGGTCGCAATGTTCGCAAGGGTCACATGGGTCGAATTATAATGAAAAATTTATCGAATTATAATGATGAAAGTCAGAAAAGGTTAAATCAAAATAATACAAATAAAATAATATTACACACTAACAAACCTTTCTTTTTTTTAAGTCGTCGTTGTCTCGGTTGTCACGTTCCCAACACTATCAGTGATGTTGGCATTTGAAGATGGGGTTTTAAGGGATGAAGATGGGGTTTGTCTCGACGAAGATTGGGTTTGTCTCGACCAAGATGCGGTATTTTCCCGAGTCTCACCGGGTCCAGGATAACGATTCTCTTTAGACCTCCCGCTTTGTCTTTTCTCAGACAGCATAGGAGGTAGAACCGTAACTTCGGTATATTGAGGAGGAATGTCCTAATCACTACAATCAGGAACCGGATACACAGTTTCTTGATAAGCCAAACTCCATGTCTCCCGAAGGTAGTATGTTAAACATAGAGCTGGTATCTTGTGACATTTACCAACATCATGTGTTGCCGCAATTGCGTGACTGCATGGATACTTATCCACATCAAACATTTTGCAGTCGCATATTCTTTTTTGAAGACTCACTACAAATCTTCTACCATCTCATTCTCACCTCACACTCATCACTCAAACTGTTCAATTCAATAACATCATACTTGGATGCATGTCCAAACCGTTCATGTAACGTTTTCTCAACAGAAGATGTTAACTTTTGAGAATCATCACCGGTAGCTGCTTCCAACCTATATCTGTTGAACTATTCCACTGTCTTTCCCAAACAAATATCTAAAAGCCCTAGGATCGTAAAGTTTTTTACTTCGTCAACGTAGAATTTATTTACTCGGTGCCATTAGCGGTTAATAAGTTGTACCTTTCCCCCTTAAATTTGCATCTTGCCCACTTAACGAGATCAAGTTCCTCTTTCTCCAAATACTTTGCAACATTAGAATACTTGTGCAAAGGTCACAAAGGTCAAAAATGGCCACAAAGGTCACAACAATCACAAGGGTGGCAAAGGTACAAGGTTCGTAGGGGTACAAGGGTCGTAGAGATAAGGGGTCGCAGAGGGGTACAAGGGTCATAGGGGTAAGGGTCGCAAAGGGGTACAAGGGTCGCAGAAGTACAAGGGTCGCAAGGGGTCATAGGGTCGTAGGGGTAAAATGGTCGCAGAGTCACAAGGTTCGCAGAGGTACAAGGGTCACAGAGGCACAAGGGTCGTAGAGGGTACAAGGGTCGCATAGGTACAAGGGTCGCAGAGGCACAAGGGTCGCAGAGGGGTACAAGGGTCGCAGAAGGGTACAAGGGTCGCAGAGGTACAGGAGTCACATAGGTAAAAAGGTTGTAGAGGTACAAGGGTCACAGAGGTACAAGGGTCACAGCGGTACAAGGGTCACAGAGGTACAAGGGTCGTAGAGGTACAAAGGTCGTGGAGGGGTACAAGGCTCGCAGAGGTGCAAGGGTCGCAAATGGGTACAAGGGTGGCAGAGGTGCAAGGGTCGCAAAAGGGTACAAGGGTCGCAGAGGTCACAACAGTCACAAAAGTCATTTTTGTACCTGGCCTTCAAATCATTCAATAGCACTTCAAATTCGTTCATTGTGTATGTTGCTGCACATTTGAAGAACATTTCCGCCACAGTGTCACCCTTTGAATCCTTTCTGTCATGCCCTTTATTGACGTAGCTCTTTGTATTTTGCGATATATGACGCGCACAAAGACCATGATCACCCTTTCTATACACTTGTTTGACTGCTTTGATCGAGCTTTTATGGCGATCAGATATCACAACAACATTACGCTCGTCTGGTGTCACTTCTTTTAACCTTGACATAACCCACGTCCATGATTCGTCCTTCTCTTTGTCGACTATTCCCCATGCAATAGGATATTGGTGATGTTCACCAACTTGCATAGTTGCAACAATCAATGCTCTGTTGTACATTCCTGGCAGAAATATTGCATCCACTGCAACAACTTTACCCATGTATTTCTATCCTCTTATAGCCACTTCGACAGCCATAAAAAGGTATTTGAAGCTTTTCCGATCACTGTCGAGCTGAAGATTGGCGATAAATTTGGGATTTCTTTCTGTAAACATGTGCAACCACCCTGGAAGCCTCCTAAAATGTTCAAAATCATCACCATTAATCTCCTCTTGAGCACCGCATTTGCCTCTTAATACCATCAAATACGATACATTGGCACCGTACTTTGCTTTTACACGAGCCATCAATTTTTTTGTTGGAGGTGTTTCATAATTCCCAGCATATTGTTAATTCAAATAATCCTTAACCAATTGCATTGTATCCTTTGTAGCTTCGATCCATTTAGATACAGGTGAACAGTTATGAATGGGATGGTGTGTTCTCACACTAAACCGTTTGGAATCGGGATTGCTGCCACGCGTAATTTCCATTTACAACCACTTCCGACAAACTTGCATCGTACTTTTCACAGCTTCGAATTAGATCTCAATGTTGTATATCTAAAGGAAGATTTAATTGAACATTTCCTTACAAATGCCTATACATCCTTCTTGCTATCAAACTCTTGCCCAATTTGAAGATGCAATCCATCTTCCAACTCGAAGATATTATTTTCGTTGTCTGCCTTCTCGTGAACTACCATTTCCAAGTTGTTCTCACCATCACCATACTTATACTATGTTGGCACATCAGGAGCAACTTTATTACTGCCACAAAAAACTTCATCAACTACCACATTCATGGCACACCCACCATATTCTCTTACCCGTTTGTATGTTCACTATCAAAATTATCCAAATCCATAATATTTATTGTTTCTGTCGGATTACTCCCTACTCAACTTTTGTTATTTGGACAACAATAACACAGTCATCATAATCTATAACACCTCCATCCTCACATTTTTTAGCAATGCTTCCAAAAGCAAGAATTAGAGGCTCAATTTTCCTCTCAATTTCGATTTCACACTTCACACTTGCCGATTCCATTTATACATACAGTAGTGGTCGAATTCCTTTTATGTGATCGAACAGATAACAAATAAGATGTTTGTCATTCATTATATATGTCGGCTTCCTATTTTTCACAAATATTGGGCAAATAGCTTAACTTCAAATTCGTTGTATTATTTCCCACCATCATCTCTGCGCATAGCTCATCAATCAGTTGCTGGTATGTCAGACTAACCGGAGGACAATAGAAAAATACTCTATGGTTTTCCTGAACTCTACCAACCCATTCAGATTCTCCATTTGGATTTTTTTCCCATTTACCATCATACAAAAATAAATCAGTGTGATTTTCTTGTCCACCGAATCCATTACATCTGTAATTAAAACATAAAAAGAGGGTAAATTATGTGACCCATTGCGACCGTGCGACTCAATGAGACTATGTGACCTAGTGAAACCATGCGACCCTTGTACCCCTACGACCCTTTGACCCCTTTGCGACCCTTGTACTCCTGCGACCCTTTGACCCCTCTGCGACCCTTGTACCTCTGTGACCTTTGTACCCCTGCGACCTTTTGACCCCTCTGCGACCCTTGTACCTCTGCGACCCTTGTACCCCTTTGTGACCCTTGTACCTCTGCGACCCTTGTGCCTCTGTGACCTTGTACCTCTGCGACCCTTGTACCCCTGCGACCCTTTGACCCCTGCAACCCTTTGACCCCTCTGGCGACCTCTTTACCTCTGCGACCCTTATACCCCTGTGACCCTTGGATCCCTGCGACCCTTTGACCTTTGATCCCTTTGAACCCTATATGAGACTTTGTGACCCAGTGCGACCGTACGTCACTATGACCCAGTGCAACAGTGCAACCATACGACTCTGTGATCCAGTGCGACCTTGCGACTCTGTTACCCAGTCACTCATTGCGATCATTTGACATTTCAATAAATATGACTCGTTTAGACTCGTTTTCAATCAACGAGTCTTATATTGGCTTAGTGCAACCGTGCGATTACATCAATAATAAAAGACTCGTTTTCATAACTCACAAAAGAAACAAGAAAAACAGAAGAGATACACGAAAAAGGCACTCACTATACATACATGGTTTTTCTGCGGGACTTGCTTAATTGCAAGCTTCTTTGTTGACAACAAATTATTTCAATCTATTTGGCAGCGAACGTGATGTCGATTTCAAGCTACTCTCGCCGAATCTGTTGTGGTGTGGGAGAACAGTAATTTCCGCGCCACAGGAGAGAGAAATCGAGGTATTCTGAGTGAGAGAGAAAAATTGTCGACTAATTAAATAACAAAGATAATACGGGGTTATCAATATTTTAAGAGTAGATTTGAAGTTGAAATTTTTTTTAAGTTATGATATTTTTGAAGCATTTTAACCCTATAAAGATATTTTTGAAGTTCCCAAATTAGGTGTATATATATAGTATAATAGTCATAGCGTAATATATGATTATTATTGGATATACATATAAGTATATATTATAATATATATATATAAAGACATACTCATATGTATGTATGATATATGATATTTAGAAATATGTGTATAATATAATTGTTATATATATATAATAATAATATGCATAAAATAAAATTACCAAACAGATGAATACATCGGAGATGTTTTTCACATATAATTTTGTTCTTCTAATTATGTATTTCAAATATGAAGAAACTGTTAAAAGTGTAAATGTCTGGACGTCTATACATATGTTTTTTATTCAAATTAGATAAAAAATTTGTTTATAAATAGATAACTCCTTACCTTATAAGAATACACAAAAATCATAATATTAATCATTCATCTCTTTTGGTTAATCTTTCCTCCTCATTTCTCGTTTCTTTATTTCTCTGGATAATAATATATATTATTTTATTATATATTAATAATATATATATTATATATTAATAATATATATATTATATATTAATAATATATATTATATATTAACTGTACGTATATATTTTCGTTTCTTAATTTCATCATCTCTTTTCGCCTATGTATCTATTATATATTTTATAACTGTATGTATAAATATAAATATTATAAATACACAGTATTAATATATATAATACATAATACATATTAATATCCATACGTGTATATATATTACAATATTATTATATATATTTAATTATATATAAATCTTATTAATATTACATATATAATATATTATACTACTCAATTATAAATATAATTATACTATATTAATATAATATATGTTTATCTTTTTAATATATATTTACATACACATCGATAACTCGTTATCTGCACGAACGTTTTAATTAAGAAAAAAAATCATCCGATAATTTATTTAAATTATGTTTTTTATTTTATTGTTGTCATAAGGATGGTTGAATCACAATATTTTGTTTATTTTGTTATTTATTTTATTTATGTGGAGAATGAAAAAGAATCATCCCATAATTTATTTAATTTATTTTCATTATTGTTATATGGTTGAACAACCATTTTTTATGTTATATTTAATTTTTTATTTGTTTTATTTATATGAAGGATGAAAACAAATTCACTCATAATTTATTTAACTTATTTTATTATTGTTATACGATGGATGAGCCACCATTTTTTATGTTATATTTATTTTGTTATTTTTTATTTATGTGGAGGATGAAAAAAATTCACCCCATAATTTATTTAAATTATGTTTTTTATTATTTAATTGTTAATTGGTTAAATAAATCTAAAAATGAATTATCTATAAATATAAACGGATCTAACACATGAATAGTTATATAATAATTTATTTAATTTTGTTTTCAATGTCATAACTTACATTTGTTTATTTTCTTCAATGGTAACAGATTTTCATGTCGAACTTCGTGAATCTTAAAATCACGACACTAGATGCCTTTGAAAAAACTATATGACATGGGCATTTGATGCTACAATGCATCTAAAAGGCAAAAAGCTCATTGTCACAATCGTTAAAGATAATAATTCCTCAGAAGAGGAAAAGGCAAAAGGAATTTTTCGTTATTCCTTTCTTCTACCGAGAAAGGTTCATTTCGAGCCGAGGTCATAATGTCTGGTTGTTGGTAATAATAGTGACATGATATTTTTAGACCATCATATTGCCGATAGGTTAAAAATGAGTATCGAACAAAAGAAAATCCCGCAGATTTGTGGAAATCACTTAAAGATCGATTTAATCACCAAAAATATGCAATCCTCCCAAATGAAAATATGATTGGTTGAATTTAAGATTCCAGGATTACAAATCCGTGGACGAATATCATTCTGCGATGTTCGAAATAATCTCCAGGATAGAATTATGTGGAGAAAAGATAAGTGATTATGATAAGTTAGAGAAAACATTATTGACATTCCATGCTCATAATGTAATTTTACAAAAACAATTTTGCGCGAAGGATTTTAAGACCTATCGCGAATTGTTAGTGCTTTTCCTGATTGCAGAACAACAGGACGAGCTATTAATGAAAAATCATCATGCTCGTCCCTCTGGTTCTGAACCATTTTATGAAACGAATGTGACTTCGTCAAACTATAACCACTGGCATGACTATGGATGTGGATATATACATGGTCGTGGTCGAGGCCGTGGACGTGGTCGCGGTCGTGGACGTGGTCGCGGTCATGGAAATGGATATGGTAGAGGAAGAGGTCGAAGCATTCCACTAAACAATTTCCATTATGGAAATAATAAAAAGAAGGATCATCGAACGATGGAAAATGAAAATGTGACCAAAAAGAGAAAAGATACAATATTTATCGCGGCGGTATGAGTGGACATTAGTCTCAAGTGTACTGTACACCGAGATATTGTGTTGATTTATACCAACAGTCATAAAAAGATTAAGACAAAACTATTCAAACGAACTTTGTCTCTGACGATCTGGATGATTTTTTGGATGACGACAAGGGTGAAATGCACATTGACATCACAGATTTTATGTATCAACCTTATAATGAAGATAAAGAAATGAAATGAGATGTCGACATGAATTTCTTTGTTATCATTGTCTTATTTTAAGACTTAGCTTGTTTTATTATTTTCGAAAGTATTTTTCTTTCACTATTTTTTTAAGTTTTATTAGATTATCTTTTATTGTAATATTTTGTTACATTGTTATATATTATATGCAATGTTTGCTTCATATTTTCAGGTTCATCTTTATCTTTATCGGATCAAAGTAACACAAAATATGTTACGATCAAACATCAATGATGGAGATCTATGTCTAGTCGATTGTGCTATGACACATACAATATGAAAGATAAAAAGTATTTCTCCATGTTGAGAATACATAAATCCCCTTGTCAATACGATATCTAAAAGTGCAAAAATAATTAACAGATGTGGAGAAGCAAATTTATAATTTCTGGAGGGAAAAAATTTATCATACAAGATGCATTGTTCTCTCCATAATCCCAAAGAAACTTATAAATTTCAAAGATATTCGTAAAAATGGCTATCATGTTGAAACCATTAATGATAAAAATCATGAATATCTTTATACCACGACAATGGTTTCTAGAAATAAACATACTCTGGAAATATTACCAGGTTTATCCTCTGGATTATATTTCACAAAAATAATAATGGTGGAATCATATGCCACATTCAACACAAAGTATGAAGATATGTTTAAGATTTGGCATGATCGATTCGGTCACATGGTTCAATAATGATGTGAAAAATCATTCAAAATTCCAATGGTCATCCATTAAAACATGATAAGATATTTCAATCTCATGAGATCGCATTTAGTGCTTGTTCTCAAGGAAAATTGATAATAAAACCATCATCGATCAAAGTTGGACATGAATCACCATTGTTTTTAGAACGATTACATGGGGATATATGTGGACCTGTTCATTTACCAAGTGGACCATTTCGATACTTTATGTTATTGATCGATGCTTCTAGCAAATGGTCACATGTTTGCTTATTATCAACCCACAATATTTCATTTGCGAGGTTTCTTGCTCAAATAACAAAATTAAGAGTTTAATTCCCCGATCATCCTATTAAGAAGGTGAGGCTTGATAACGCTGGTGAATTCATTTCTCAAGTTTTCAATGACTACTATACATCGATTGGTATTGAGATTAAAAATCACGTACCATATGTTCATATATAAAATGGTATCGTAGAGTCATTGATTAAACGTCCTTAACTTATTGCTCGGCCATTGCTAATTAAAACGAAACTCCCAATTTATGCTTAGGGACATTCCATTTTACATGTGGCGGCACTAATTCAAATAAGGCCAAGTGCTTATCATAAATATTCTCCATTGAAATTAGCAAATGGCCTAGAACCAAATATATCTCATCTACGAATATTTGGTTGTTTAGTATATGTTCTGATTGCTCCACCGCAACAAACAAAAATGGGTCCACAACGTAGATTGGGAGTTTGTGTTGGATATAATTCACCATCTATCATTAGATATCTTGAACCACAAACGGGTGATGTGTTCACAGCTCGTTTTGTTGATTATCGTTTTATAGAGAATGAATTCTCACCGTTATGAGGAGGAATAAAACAAGCCATACAAGATCTAACATGGAAAACACATCATTGTTATATCTTGATCATCCTACAAAACAATATAATATGGAAGTACAAAAGATAATACATTTGCAAAATATTACAAATCGACTTTCAGATGGGTTCCATGATACAGCTCGGGTTACAAAAACATCTGTATCGGCTGCAAATGCACCTGCTCATATAGAAATACCAAAAGGGCATGCGAGTGAAAGAATTTCAAATTATTCTATAACACGTTTAAAGCGTTGGCGACCACTTGGTTCTAAAGATAAAAATCCTCGAAAGAGAAAGAAATTTCATAATGATGATGATTCTCATATCATAGAGAAGATCCAAAAAGAAAGAAACGAGGAAGATGATCTTAAGAATGAAAATCATGAAAATAATCAGGAACATATAGAGAACAATGGGATTTCCATCAACTATATCTATGATGAAAAGACTATAGGAAGAGATGAAATAAATGACAATGATGGAATATTCTCTTTTTTTTGTATCCAAAGAAATTGAAAATGAGTGAAGATCCAGAACCAATGTCATTGTGAGAATGTCAAAAGAGACATGATTGGATAAAATGGAAAGAAGTTATGCAAATAGAACTAGACTCGTTAAATAAAAGAAAAGTATTTGAACTCATCGTTCAAACTCCCAATGGTGTTAAACCAGCTGGATGCAAATCGATTTTAGCACGAAAAAGAAATGAAAATAATAATGAGGTCACGAGATATAAGGCACGCCTTGTCGCACAAGGGTTTTCTCAGAAACCTGGAATTGATTATGAGGAAACATATTTTCTTGTTATAGATGCAATCACATTTACATATTTGATGAGTTTAACAACATCCAACAACTTAGATATGTACCTTATGGATTTGGTTGTGGCATATCTATATGAATCTTTGGATAATGATATATACATGAAAATCCCTGAAGGATTAAGAATTCAAATATATCAAACTCAAAACCTAAAGAAATGTATGCAATCAAATTGCAACGTTCTTTATATGGATTGAAACAATCTAGATGTATGTGGTACAATCGTCTAAATGAATATATATTAAAAAAAGATTTGTGAATAACCTTATTTACCCACGTGTGTTTATTCAGAAAACATCAAATGAATTTATGATTATAGCTGTTTATGTTGATGATTTAAATATAATTGGAACCTCAAAGGAAATTGAAAATTCTCGTAACTATCTGAAAGAGGAATTCAAAATGAAATACTTTGGACAAACAAAGTTTTGTCTTGGTTTACAGATACAACATCTAAAGAATGGTATATTCGTTAGGGGTGTTTTCTAGGTCGTTTTAAAAAAAGGGGTTGACGTGTTAAGCCGGAAACGAATTAGAGCTTAGGCGAGCTGACGAGCTAGCTCACGAGCTGAGTACAAAAGCACATATTTTCCTATTTTTACATATTATATATATTCATTGTATTTATTAAATATTATTTAAAGGAAAAATAATATATTATTTACATATGATAATAATAGGGAATATAACTAAAAAATATCCAACTATTTTATTTTAGTCTATAAAATATAAATTATTATCTTTAACCTAAAATAATTCATATTTATTGTTTTTTTGCTTTAAAAATACTAACTTTGATAATATAGTTTAGAAAATACCAAACTTTTTAATTTTGTCTACAAAACACAAATTATTATTTTTAATCTAAAAATTTTGAATTTTTAAGTTTTGTCTAAAAAATACAAACTTATCAAATGAATCATATCTATATATCAACACTAACATTTGGTAAACTTCCTATAGTGTGTACGACGTAGAATTATTTTTCAACAGAGTTTTAACCGATTTCAAAATAAAATTCGAATTTCACCCAATTTCAACCCGAAATCAAAATTCAACAAAAAACAACCCGAATTTCAACCTAATTTTCATCGAAAATTCGAATTCCACCCAATTTTAGAAAGAATTTCAGTCTAATTTCAATTTTAGTAAAAAATCCAAATTCGAACCAATTTCAATCATAAATTTGAATTCAACCCAATTTTAACATGATTACAATCGAAAATCAGAATTTCATCCAATTTCAACAAGAATTTCAACACGATTTCAACCCGAAATATGAATTCAACCCAATTTCAACCGAAAATTCAAATACCACCAAATTTTAGTGAGTATTTCAATAAAATTTCAACCGGAAATCCAAATTCAATGGTTGAAATCGGGTTGAAATTAGGTTAATTCAAATTACAAGTTGAAATTTATTCGAATTTGGATTTTTTGTTGAAATATTTACCAAAATTGGATGAAATTCGAATATTCGGTTGAAATTGGATTTTGAGTTGAAATTGGGTTGAATTTCTTGTTCAAATTGGGTGAAATTTGGATTTTCGGTTGCAATCGAATTGAAATTAAGTTGAATTCAGATTTGAGTTGAATTTTTTTCAAATTTGGATTTTTATTTTGTACAATTTTTATTTTTTTTATTCGTATTTTAGATCTATAAAATCTTCCCTTGGTTTTATTTGAAATTGTACACGGAAACTAGAGTTGATTATTTCCGTTTGGCCCTCCTACTAAATACAAATTATTCAGACAATTAATTATTAAATAATAATCGTTTTGATTCAATATTATTCTAATAATTGTAAAACGATTATATTTTGTTATATTGTAAAAAATTATAACTAAAGTATAACCACGTCATCACACCACTTATATTTGCGTTATACCATCAATCATTGATTACTTTCGTTAAAATTTTTTCACAGAAAATATTTTCTAAATTCACAGCTAGGATAAATATAGAGTAATGGGTCGACGGAAAATGGGATAATTTTTGTTTAATTACGTAATTTCCGAGGAAGGTCGTAGTCGGTATCTCTTATATCGAGTAAAAACGCAATGCTCCATAAAGACAATTCTTATTGATAGAGGAACAAATTGTTGGAGAAAAAAAAGTCGCTTTTAGTTAAATATTTTTTTTATATTTTCAACTACAAATTTATGTATTTAAGTGTTTATTATATATTTTTAACTCATATTTCATTACTAATATAAATAGTGTTTAAATAGCGATTCAAAGTTAGAACGAATGCACCATTTTTGTATCTTTTATTCAAGAGTTTAACTAATCTATACTGAAGTTTCAAATTAATATTCAAAGTTGAATTTTACCTTTTTGTTTAATTTTTTTCTTTATTTTATCCGTATATTATTTTTTTATGTCGTCATTGCTTGTCTTGATATCCTTGTTCCGTTAGATTTTTTTTCTTGTTTTTAATATTTTAAAAAACCAAAATTGAAATTTCATTTATTAATCGAACGAAATTAATATTATGCGAAGGGCGCTCCATCTTTTGTCTCTCCATGACATCATTTTGTCTTGTAACTCAGTTCTTCACGAGGTTGGTGTCAGATCGGGTTTTTATTTTTCCTTCTTCCGTTTCATCTTTTCAAAATAATAATTACTGACCTATAAAATCTACACTGTTACTTTTATAACAGTCTAAACATATATTATTACTTTCAATTTATTTCTCTCAGTTTATTCAAATTTCTCTAGGATGGGTTATTACAATCTCGTTGCAAATTTTTTTAAGAGATTCGAATTAGTGAATATTTGTTTTATTTTATTTTATTTTCTCATGAAAATGTTGATATATATATATATATATTGAGTATTGATGGTGAAAATCAAAGGTTTTGATTTTTTAGACCATTCTACCGCAAGTATACGGTACGTGTAGTACCAGGGTCGAACTGTGGGACTCAGTGCAGTTTTAGAATTAAAAATTCATATCAATAGGTGATTATTAAACTAGAAAATAGAGAATAAAACAAAGACGAGACTAGACACAGCAAGATAGAGCACCATCGGTTTCGAGAATGTCGGGACATGTAATGGATATTTTTATGGAACATGAAATAGGGTTATATCAATCGATGTGGAACTAAAATCTAAGTCCATTACCTAGGGAATTAACGTCACTCATCTCTCGATGCGACGGGGAACGTCTAGATGCATGAAGAACGAGTGGGGAGTTCTACCTCAACTATCGAAAATGACTCTCTCGATGCCTAAATCCTCTACAAGAACGATAAGGAACTCTAACCTCTATTGTCAGAAACAATGGGAACTCGACCTCTATTGATGGAAGTGACTCTCTCGATGCCTAAATCCACTATTTAGGATATACACGTAGTAAATCTAAATCCTAAACGCATAAATTACAATGGAAGCTCTACTGTTCCTAAATAGATTAACCGATCGCTAGATTCTCATTAATCTAATTAATTCGAAGGCTAATCCCGAGACTCAAGTCTGACTTTCTCGATGCCTAGACGAATCTCTAATATCATTCAAACGTGTCTAATCTCACAGAATGGATCTAGTCTCATTCAAACATGAAATCAACAAAGTAAGAACACATTACGCACACCTACAACCTATCGAACCATACGATTGAACAAAACCGAAATCAAACATTAAGAACCAAACTATCCATTACATAACATCCATAACCTGTGATAAAGACAACTACTCAGAATTCATAGGGAAACAAACACAAACAAAGTAAGTATTCATTTTTTCTATCCTCTGAGCGTGATCTCGGACGAATCTTTCGGATGGCCGAAGTCTCCTTCTTCAACCGTGCTCTCTCCTCTCTTCTCTTCTCTGATTTGGTTCGTTCTTTCTTTGATCCGTTTGGTGTCTATTTAAACTCACGCTCGTTCAAATTGATATTTGTGTGATTCACGTGGTAGTTGGCATGCAAGCTTGACCGTGCACATGTAGATGCCCGACCGTGCAGCAGCTTCTCTTGAGGTACCCGACCGAGCATGGAGCAAGCTCGGGCTGTGCATCAGTTACGGGGGTGATTCTGTCTCTAAAGCCCGACCGTGCAGGTGTTGAACCCCGGTCGTGCATGTCCTCATCCCTCAAGCCAAGTCGTGCACAAGGTGATGCCCGGCCGTGCATGTTCAATTTGCTTCCTTCTCCACCCGACCGTGCTTGTTGCATGTGTCCTCAGCTCGGTCGTGCAGGTGATGGTGCCCGACCATGCTTGTGGCCTTCTCAACCCGACCGTGCATCAAAGGATGCTCGGTCATGCTGCATGATTCCTAAGCTCTATCGTGCCTGATTGTTGCCCAGCCGTGCACAGGTCTACCTCTTCTACCAGGTCGTGCACAAGCCCGAGCGTGCAGATGCTTCATTCACCAGGCCGATCGTGCACACATTCAGCTCGGTCGTGCAGCAAAATGTTCATAGGTCATGCTCTGTTCACATCTTGATCACTTGGTCACGATTTCGGGTAGATTTACCGCACTTACGTTTGTTTTTTTCGAATGTCTTCTTTTTCTGCATAACACACGAAATAATAGAAGAAACACTCAAATATATTCAATAAGTCGGAAAAGTCCAAGAATCGGAATCAAAACTAAACATAAGAATGATGAGAATATTACGATGAATTGCGTGTTATCAAGTATCGACTAAACAATTTCTTATTTTCATAGATTAACTCTGCAAAGTGCCAAATCCGGTTTCCCATATACCAAAAAAAAATTTGGAAGTCAGTAACTTTAAAACTCATATTTTTAATAGTTTTGTACATATATTTGGGTTGGAAATGATTTTATTAAATTTAAAGTTTTTAGTTTTGAAGATTTGTCTGTATTAACTATTTTTCTTCTCAATAAATGTAAACCTTAAGCTTCTCAAATAAAAAACTCCTATGGAGAAACTTTTCTATAATTAGTCTAATATACTTTATCTTTGTTAAATTTAATTTCAAAAAATATTTTATTAATAAATAAGATCCAAAACCAAAAGGTTAATTTTCAAGAATCTCTCTCTCCTCTCTCTATGTCTTATACAGTTTTTCTCCGCTGAGATCAATCCTTTGGTGTCTTCAGTTTCAGTGCCACGAAGTTTGTTTTCCTCTCCATTTTCACATTCGTAAAACTTTCTTCTGGTTATTGTGATTATCATTTCTCTCTGATTGTTACTCTTCAAATATCTTTGTATCCAAATTACAAAATTTCATTTTCCTAGTCCGAAGTGAAGAATAAGAAGAAAATGGGCAAAGCAGCTAAATGGTTTAAGGGCTTGTTTGGAATGAAAAAGAGCAAAGAAGGAGAAAACAAAATCTCCGGCGTAGATTCCATTGACGGAGGGACTCATATTCCGAGGAATATTCTCCCGGCGGATCCAGCCTGGCTAAGAACTTACCTGGCGGAGACAGAGAAGGAACAGAGCAAGCACGCGATTGCGGTTGCTGCTGCCACGGCCGCAGCGGCGGACGCAGCAGTTGCGGCGGCGCAGGCGGCGGTTGCGGTGGTGATGTTAACGAGTAACGGAAGAGTCGGTGGTCTCATCGCTGAGACCGGGAGAGAGAGATGGGCAGCAGTAAAAATTCAATCCGTATTCAGGGGCTATTTGGTAATTTACAATTCTCATTGTGATTAAAAAAGTGTTTTTTTTTTTGTCGAATTCGATACAAAGATCAAATTTGCCATGTGGGTATTATTGCTGAGATACGGATTTTAGCTTTGCTTAAGTGACACTCTTAGGGTATGTCTGTAGTTTACATAATCTGTTAAAGTACATTGCTTAGTTCTTACAGCTTTTTGTTGACAATGTAACGATTTCATGATTTCTGTGTTTTGAAATTCGTAGGCGAGGAAAGCTCTTAGAGCTTTAAGGGGTTTGGTGAAGTTACAAGCTTTCGTGAGAGGTTATCTCGTGCGAAAACGCGCGGCCGCAACACTGCAGAGTATGCAAGCTCTACTTCGAGCCCAAACCGCAATCCGATCTCAACGCATCAACCGCTGGATGAACAAGACAGATGTCAACATGTTTCAGCCCCGACAGTCCGTTGTAAGGATTATCACATTTTCATTGCTTATTGATTCTTTAAATTTCGATAGCAGTAACATATTCGTTTTGAATGTTCGTTGTTACCAATATGTGTAGGAACGTTTCGAAGACTCGAGGAGCGAAATTCATAGCAAGAGGATAATAAACTCTGTTGAGCAACATAGCAACAATACCTACGATGAGAACAGCCCGAAAATCGTGGAGATGGACACGTCTAAGACAAAATCAAGATCAAGGCGAATGAACCTCGCGTTGTCTGAATGCGGGGACGATCTTCTCTACCAAGGGAAAGATTTCGAATGGAGTTTTCCATTAGAAAAATGCAAGTTCTCTACTGCGCAGAGCACGCCACGCTTCTCATACCCTGCGAATAATAATTTCTACGCTCCTCATTCCCCTGTTAAGAGCGTATGCGGAGATGCTTATTTTGGGCCCGGCTACGTAAACAGCTTAACCCCGAGTTACATGGCGAATACACAGTCGTTCAAGGCAAAATTGCGGTCTCATAGCGCCCCGAGGCAGCGGCCAGAGAGGAAGAGGCTGTCGCTTGACGAGGTTATGGCTGCAAGGAGCAGCGTTAGCAGCGTTAGAATGGTACAACAACAACGCACTTCTTGTTCTTACAATCATCTGTTTCAGGACGCAATACATTTCAAATTCTTTAAGTAGGAAAAAGTCGTTTCGTCTCTAAGGATCCATAGCTTATGTGAAGAACTTGTTTTTCCTTTTTCTTTTTCTTTTTATTTTTGCTTTTTTGTCTCTTCATGTAAATTGGTTTTAAAAATAAGTGTTAATTTTCTTCTATAATTTCATAGGTATAGCTTTGTAAAACATAATGCATATTCTTATCAAATACATCAAAAGATGATTTAAAAATACATATAGTTTTATACGACTTTAAATATATATTTGACTTGGGTTTTAAAATTTTTTTCTATATTCACAATGGTAACAAGAGTTTAAAGCCATCCACCAAATTACTCTTGTAGAAATGTCTTAAATTTTTGAGGTTTTATTAAATAAGTTCAACACTATTTGACAAAAAGAGTTGCATGTATATATATATATATGTATGTATGTATAGAAAATCGAAAAAAAGGGTTCGCTGAACTCGCAAAAGGGACATAGAAGAAAAGAATGTATCAAAACATTTTTTTATCTTGATTCAAGTTTTTAAGAATGGGGAAATTTTTCAATTTTTTTTTTCAATCTGATAAAGAATACTATATAGAATATTCAAAAATTTTAATATTATAAAAAATCAAACCAAAATCACGAAATTATGATGATTTTTATGGATAAATGATCCGAGTTCCAATTAATCAGTAAAAGTAATGAGCATTTATGTAAATGATGTTCTGTGTTTTCATGTCCACATCTACCGAAGAGAAGTATGAAATCATACTTATAAAGGATTAACAAAAATTTAGTAAATATATTTAAAGGAAGGAAATATTTAACATTTATGCATGGATGAGGTTGAAAATTGAAATTCCAGGAGTCTGTCAAAGTACATGTTGTTGACGTCATCATTATTCCTCTTTTCAAACCCTTTTGTAATTGTTTTTATTTCTAATATTTTCAATATTCTTTGAAACCGAGAAGGAATATGATTCGTCAAAGGGTGTGATGTAATGCGTCATCATATTCCCCTCTCTGAAATAAGAAAAGTAATACTAATGAATAAATTAGTAGTTATAACGGCTTTTTATGGGCCAAATTACCTCGTAATCTCCAAAGATTCCTCTTAACGTTTATTTAATTGAGGTTTTAATA
Source organism: Gynandropsis gynandra (assembly GCA_036759665.1). Classification (NCBI taxonomy): domain Eukaryota; kingdom Viridiplantae; phylum Streptophyta; class Magnoliopsida; order Brassicales; family Cleomaceae; genus Gynandropsis; species Gynandropsis gynandra. The sequence goes on from CM071863.1 coordinate 18,850,011, forward strand.
TTAATTAATTGTTTAATCGTGGTTAGTAGTGGTATTAAGCTACTACACAATATTACACACATTAAATCCATATATGTATATAAATGTGTATGTGTGTATATATATATGCTTATTTTATTATTATTTGAATGTTAATTAATTCGGTCCGTGGATTTTTAGGACGTTGAGACAAAATTTGAAGTAATCATATATATATAATGTTGGATTTTTTCTACCTTCTCATTCTACCACATCAATTAGAGAGAGGAAAAACTCCCTTTTACCCCTTGATTCTAATAAAATTCTTCAGTATCACCTCTTTAATTCCGTCTTCAACCTTTCCAATTATGTGAATCTTCCAATTCTGTGAATCTTTCAATTCCATCTGAATCGATGTGAACAGAGTGCCATTGCACGAGGATAGTGAGGAGGCAACGGGCATGTTCTCGCCTAACAGCACCATCTCGAGCATCATTAGTAGAAAGAGGATCGAGAGCGACAGAAACAACCACCGTGTATCCAGCGATGCAAAAGACTGGGGCGAGACCTCACGAAAGAAGCTCCGTCTGTCTAAGGATCAGTCCGTCGTTCTCGAGGACATCTTCAAGGAACACAACACTCTCAATCCTGTAAGTACCATTTCGAACCGTACGCTTTATACGAGGTTGAATTGAACGATCTATGGAGGCTAGGGTTGCTGGTCGACGATACGATGCTAGGGTTGTTGGGTAGCAGCGGGCCGAGATCCTTACTGCTTATGAGGTACCAGAAAGCGGTATGAAATACCTTACTGATTACTTTGTATTCACATTGCTGATTGAAGTCCCTTAACATCTATTTTATTCAATGTTTGTCTCCTAAACTGGTGTTCACGTGGGTGGTTGGACCTTAGCTTCGCTGAATAATTTTGAGTTTGGAAAGCTTTTCTCTGTTTTTTATGTTTTTGTGATTGGATTTTAGAACTAATAGGATGGATTCAATGCATGTTGTGCTCACTACAAAAAAACACGCTATTTCCAACGGACGGGGCAACGGATCCGTCCGTTGGAAACAAATAGCAACGGATTGCAACGGATATGTTAATGCTTTCAACGGGAGAGAATTCGTTGCAATCCGTTGGATTTTGTAACGGATTTTAACGGAATATTGCCGTTACCAAATCCGTTAAAAATCCTTTGACAATTTGCGACGGATTGTAACGGATAATATCCGTTGGACATATCCGTTGCAAGACCGTTAGAAACCGGGGGAAATATTCTGACGGTCATCCGTTACAAAGTGTAACGGAAATCCGTTACCATATGTAACAGATGTCCGTTGATATTGTTAATTTCGAGGTCCAACCGTCGAAATAAATTCGTGAGGTCTTGTAACGGGCATCCGTTACAATTTGTAACGGATGGCCGTTGATATAGTTAATTTCGAGGTTCAACCGTCGAAATAAATTCGTGAGACCTTGCAACGGGCATCCGTTACATATGCCAACGGATGTCCATTGAAAATTTAACTATATATATGGTTGAATCTAAAACAATATCAACAATATCAATATCGACGGATATGATATACTCACCACCAAAATCAAGTATCTTTTGTCTCAATGGTTGAATCCAAAACAGCTTTGATAAATTTTCTTACCGGTGGTAAGAGTAAGTTTATTAAGGTTGTTTTGCATTCGAAAAAGAGATATGAATGAAATTTTAGACTCTATATTTCGGTTTTTTGCGTATTGATTGAGTTCGATATGAAATAAGTTCCACTTACATCATTAATATCATAATTATCAAAACTTAAACTATTGTAATATCCAAAAAATAACGAATTATAACGAATTTGTAAGCATTTACAACGGGAAAGGATATTGATCGTTATAGATCGTAAGAAACCGGGGAAAAGCGTTCCAACGGGCATCCGTTGAAATTGTTAACGGACGGCCGTTAGAAATAGCAACGGAGTACCGTTGATATTTTGAATTTCGAGGTTCACGGGTCGAAATAAGTACCCGTTAGAAAATGTAATGATTACTGCCGAATTTGCAGCTTTTCTTAACCGTTTTTCAGATTCCCAACGG
>CM071863.1:18867035-18882336 GCA_036759665.1 Gynandropsis gynandra
AAGGGGGGACGATTCAGGGACATTAGAGCAGAGAATTGGAGACATCAAGAAGGACGGAACAAGGGATCCGAGGCATGGAGGATCTATTGAAGACATCGGTTGATGAGTAGGGAGTCATCTCTTTCTCTATCTATGTTGAATCTAGTTTTCTCTTGTGTTTCGTTTTCTGAGTTCATGTTCCAGTAGATCTATTGCCATAGGGTAGAGAGTATTGCCAAGATGTAATGGAGTTTTGCGCTTAATGAATGGTGGATCTTAATTCTTTCATACTTGTACGCCACTCGATATGAATGATTTCGGTATTTTATCATGTTTTCAGATCTTATGGTTGTTCTTAATGCTTTCATTACCTGTACGCCACTTGAATGAATGATGTTAGGAGTCTAATAAACCAACGCCAGGGCATTAGACTTTGGAACTTAGCCATGATTTAGGGTTTAATCGGTTTAGAATCTACGCCAGGTCAATCGGTTAAATCTAGGGATTAGGATAGCGGTCGTAATGCGTCTATGTATGTAAGATGCGCAATGGATACATTGGTATATGCATGCTAGATAGTGGACAAGTCTACGCCAGTCTGTTCCTATAGGAGAGCTTGAATTCCCTTAACTCATGATAGTATCTAAGACCAATTATCTCGTTAGAACTTCGTTACATTGTCGTGCAACTCTCGATACCTATGGTGATTAGTCTTTGAGTCATCCCTATCATTAGCTTATCTTTAGTTTAGTTTGCATTTGCATTCCATCCATTATTTTATTTCACACGTCTTATTCATTAGTTTAATAGCTTATAAGTCGCATCAATTCCTTGTGTTCGACCCTAGTTGCTACACGATCCGTATTCTTGCGGAAGCGTTAGTCTAGGTAATTTATTACTTGATATAACGCACATCAACAGACACTTCGCCCCCTTCCTCCAAGAAGGGGCTGTTATGCGTTTGGAAGGAATGGATGTTGTTTGCAGCAATCCGAGCTACAAGCTGACTGATTTACATGTTTCAATCCGCTTTAATGTATCTATGAAATTGTCGGATGTTTCAGAAGAAGATTTTGCTATTCCGTTACATGTTTTCAGACTTGCTCCGTATGACGAGCTAACATCGTTGGCCAATAAAAACGTCTCTCTACCAGGTACTTTCCACCTACACCTCCGGATCCCATCTCTTTTTTTCCCATCCTTTCCTGACCATCATTATACTACTTCTTTTGTGTCTTGCTCTTTAGATGTGATTGGCCGAGTGACAGCTATCAAGGATTCACTTAATGATAGCGTCTCATCCACCTCCTGTGTTTCCCTACGGCTACAGCTTTCTTGGTTTGTGTTCAAATCGGCCTATTTTTTTCCCTGTCCGTGCTGTTTTACCTAAACTAACCCTTTTTCTATTTATATCAAGTGGGATGCAAATAAACCTGATAGCATGGGACCAGAAGGCTGATGAGTTGCGTGCTAGACTGGAACAATTCAGCTCAAGCCCCCCAGTCATTTTGGTCACTGCCGTTAATCCCAAGTTTGTTGCTCGTACATTTCCAATATGATACCGATACCTCATTGTGTCGTGCCCTTTTTATAGTATCATCGGCTTGATATCCATCTTACAAGTTGTTCCGGTCTTTTTTTATTATCTTCATAAAAAACGTTTGCATAATCATCGGTCAAATAGTGCTTATTGTCATTTCATTGTTGCTAGGTACTCTCTATCTCAACATGACTTCCACAACCAGATACTACTTTGACGGTAAATCAACTGTTGTAACCGATTATGTTGAAAGGTGAATCATTATTTTTCTATGCTAACCATGCGACACCTATATGTTTTAGCACTTCACTGTTTTCCAACACGCCTCACCTGCTTCTCAACCTTTCTCAATAACCCTTTTAAATATTTACGCGCCTCTGTCGCCCAGCATAAGAGATGACATTGATGATGGTATGAAGAGCAATGATTTAAGTACTCAATTGGTGAAAATGGAAACGGTTTCTCTCCTGGAGCTTTGCAAATTCATCACCACATCTGACCACAAGGTTCTACATTCTCGGTACCATTTCAAAATTAGCTATATTTCCTGTTTTGTCGCCTTTGATATTCCTTTTTTCTTTTTTCCAGGAAGCTGAGTTTTATTGTGAGGCACACTTGAATCAAATCTTAATAGACAACGTTTGGACATATGTGGCATGTGCAAAGTGTTCCAGAAAATTAAACCGTACTTCCGAGTCCCTACAATGCTCCTTTTGCGTGGAGGACAATGCTATTGTGATCAAAAGGTAATTTAATATTCCATCGCCTTTGTTGGTCCCATAGCTTCAATTAGAGTTCCACCCGTGCATTCAACCTTTTATTGTCTTTGTTTAGGTATCAGGTTGAGTTCTTGGTCGAAGATGGTGGTGAGGTTGCAACATTCGTTGTATTTGATTGAGAAATTAATAGGTGACCCAACATCGTCATACTTGACAACAATCAATCGTAGTATTACTAAACTTTAACTGCTTTAATATTCACCTTCTCCATGTGTAATTTGTTATTTTTCCTTCTGCTTAAGGATGTTGCTGACGAAAATGAACTTCCGAAATTTCTACTTGATATGGTTGGCAAGTGGTACAAGTTCCAAATCAAAATCACTGCTTACAATTTCTCACCAAATCACCGCTCCTTTACTGCATCACGTGTTACGAAAATTCCTGCCCCTACAGAGACTAATTCAGATATTTTGGAGGTCAGTAATGGTTCAATTGTTGTTGTTATTTGTTTTGAGTAAGACCTGCAAAGTTTGTCGGTGCTCCTAAACTGTATTGTTATAGGTCGTTCCTGAGGACCATGTTGGCCTTGACGATGTGAATGGAATCGAAGATGTTCAGTTTGATAATGGAGATGTCCTTGCTTTGATAAAGGGCAAGAAATCCAATTGTACTCCGCCGATCAACGACAAGGGTAAAAAGGAAGCACCTGAGGACGATGTTTCGATTGTTCTTGCCGCCATTAAGGAGAAGAAATAGATGCGCGCGAAGAAGATCCGTCTCACTTAAGTTGATTTAACTCCAAAATATTTTAAAAGTCGTTTTCCGGTTCCGATCGTTTCTACGTTTTATCAATAAAAGCATTGTTGACTTTGGCTGCATAAACCTTTGTACTTTCCTATTTCCCATTTTTATCTTGCATTTAACTTTACAACTGTTTCCTTCCGTCACGTCCGCAACGAACCCAATTTCTCCTTCACATACACCAAGCATTACCTTGCAATTTGCATATCATTCATTTCGCCATTATGCTGCAAATATTCCAAGTTACATACAACTATTGTTTGTCATTGGTTTGAATGCTACAAAACAAGCATCACAATCGTCATTCTTGGTTAACCAACACCGCCAAACAACTCGAGGTTTCCGTTTCTCAATGGTATCACCATCAACAACTAAAACGTTCCTTTTTTATTTCATACAACTCAACACGCTATCAAACATTGATCAATACACTTACCAACCATCGGGGAACCCATTCATTTTATTTTAACAGTAAGCCTTAAAAATACAAAATTCCTCCTACCAAACAAGTCCAAATGACATAATTAATCCTTAGTAATAATTTGTCCATGATATGAGAAGTCTACTAAAACACCGTGAATTTGCAACACAAATAATTTTCCTGCATAAGACATGGCGATTCGCCTGGAATCTTTCACTTTCACGGGCAGATAGCATGCTATCCTCGCCAAGGTTGTAGCGTATTCCCACTTTTCACATTGGTTGCAGAGTCATCTATTGAAGTTGTGGAATTTCCATGACTTCAACCTCCCAAACAGCCCCGCCCACTGTCAGTCAATGCTCAAGCTGCATACGAAACAAAACAAGCAACCGCCACTTTGAAAGCGAAGACTGAACATCAGTACACAGTTTGTCAGAAACGTTATCCAGACAAGGATCAAAGAGCAAGCATCTTAACAGAATTCCGCAAAAGAATGTACTTGAAAGCTCGCTCAAGTTAGCCTTCAAGCTAGCTCACAAATACAAAGTCATTATGTAGCAGTTCTGATGCCAGCGAAGGCAACTTTTGTTCCACAATGAAGAACTCGCACAAAAAAAACTCGCATTCACTCGAGAATTACTTAGGCGTGGAAACTAAAGCTCACCTTCGAGTATGACTCACAATCTAGCTCACGGATGTCAAACCATCATCGTGAATTTTTTTCCAGATACCTGAAAAATGATTCCATATGCACACCGAGAAAGATAACACAACACAATACATATGTCACGAAGAAACAAGTTTAGGATTTTCAAAACACACAATTCATGCAATACAACACAATTTGGTATTCTCACAACACAGAAGTCATGCATAAACAACTAAAAAACCACCGACTCCTGCTACTACTTATCAAATAAAATGTGGATAACGGTCTTCAAGCGTTGGCCCCGTTTACATTGCATCGCTTACTTCACATCCTTCTCAATTGAAACAATTCCTCTTAGCAATAATATAAAGATTCTCATGATTATGTAGTTACAAATCCGATTGAATAGCTTTGTAATTTTGTCCAACCATATTAAAAAAACACAGTTCCAGAAAATAACTAAAAAAGGGATCCGCTTTATATGATACTTACGCGTGTTTTTGTATTCCATAGATATGCTAACTGATCCCAATATATATATATATACAATCTCTTTATTTCACAAAAACTTCACGCCATCCAAATTAGCACCCATAAATTACTGTACATAATAAAAGCATAGTTTCACATTCATAACAAATTCATACAAGTTTTTTAATGTCAATAAGAAATGAATGAACCCATTATCTAGAGTTGGAAAAACCTATCCACTCTCACATAATGGCCATCCCTACCACATCTTTGGGAAAAAATAATGCTGCACAAAAAAAAAAAAAAAACTCAGATGCAATCAAGAAAATAAGGTTTGAAAGAGGAGATTCACCTCCAAGTGGCACTCAAGCTAGCTCACAAATGCAGAGTCATCTCTTTCCCACTTTAAGCTAGATATTTTTTGCCAAAGCGGACAATAGGGTTGTAGTGGTTAACGTGCCCATAGAATTAACTAAACCAAATGATTAAATGTACAATTCAAGTGTGCATCATACGAGATTTAAAGGTCGGAATGTAGTTTGTGATGGAGTTGTGCAGTTTTACCATTATTATTTGTATGTTGCATTTGGATTTTAGGTTTCTCATATTTCTTCTCCCATTCAGCTTCATCGCCTTTGGGATTCATCTGCCATGCTCTCTTCAGGGCAATTCTCCATTCATTTGCATTTCTCCGAATTTCTCAGCTGACCTCCACCCATTCTAGGGAAAGCCCATTTAATTCTAAGAATTCTGTACCGGGTGGCCTCTGCTGGGTCTGCATGCATGAGGTTCAGGGGTTTGCATTTCCCTGTTCAGTTCTCCAACTGCCGTTTTCTCCATAGAATGCCATATTCTCTGCTTCACACTGGATATAATACTTACACATGTATTTGTATTCCATGGATATGGTTCTCTTTATAACCAGCACTCTTGTAATTGATTTTCTCATTACCCTTATTTAGGATATTAAAAATACCTTTTAAAGTCATGAACTCTACCAATTTCTTACCTAGAAGAAAGTTTCTAACCTGTTTAGTTGTTTTTTGCTTCCCTTTCACCTTTTTTTCATCGACTAGTTGGAATCTGGCATAATCTTCTAATTTCAGATTTTTTAATTCAGAATTAGAGACATTTTGATCTTTAGTCTTATTTCTTACATCACTGTCAGAGTTCTTTACTCTTTTCAGATCTAGTAGGTCATGCCCTCCCACCTGTGGGCGGTCTAATCCTTTATTTAAAAGTTAAGGCAGTGTATTTCGATTACCTGACTACAGTACTAAAGTAATTAAACTCAAATGCAACTCTACCGAAAGCCAGAAGGAAAATATCAATCCTTATCCTAAAAAGCTTCCACTCCCTGAAAGGCGAGTTTGAAGATAGAGTAGACCTTTGCTCTATGTAACAAGAAATTGAATCTTCAATATCATCCCTAGCGTACAACTCCTCAAAGAAAGCATGCGCAAAAGGTCAAGAGCGAACCCTTATTGATTGAATTCATCCGGTCAGGAAGCCAGAGCAACTCCATTAAACAAAGCAAGATGAGCCGGGGGTTTTACCGTACAAGGTCGGGCTCGTACGGTGGAGCTACACATGGGTTATTGGAAGGGCAAGGAATCCCACCACTCGGAGCCTAAAGAGAGTTCAATCTACAAGAAGCTGGCAGAGCTTTAGCCATTGGACTACATCGCACTATCCTACCTAAAGAATTACCCTTTTCTTGTTTGTTCGGATTATTTTGTTTTTCGAATGAGGCTAGTGGAGACAAATTCCTTCCGACTAATGAAGAGATACTACTCCAGTCTTCCCATTCATTCCCAGCCTTCTTCTTCCTAAGAATTGAACGAACCAAGTGAACCTATACGAGAGTGAGGTCTATTGCTCTTTCCTTGCGCCTATTTCGCCTTGGGAGATTGTACACAAGCTATAAAGCTTGTTTCAATGATCCTTCCCTTCATATTCTTTGGAAACTCATTCTCCTACCCTGGCAACTCACTCTTTGCTAGTGAAGTCCTCCCGCATCTTGACCCACTCGCTCGCTATCTACCTTCCCCACCTTTCTGCCTTTAGGGCTTTCCCAAGGGGTCTAATTCTTTGCTTCTTAGGATATGGCCTTCCTCAGCAAAGAGATCCGCTTCCTAAGATGGCCCTTCCCAGCTCTATGCTTAAGACAAAGCTGCTCTCTAAGGCTTTCCAGCGCCAGACACTACCTAGCTCACACCTTAATTGAAGGAAGGTGCAATCAAAGGTCTGCGCGTCCTAAGGCTATACATAACGTGACTATTCCATCGCTTAGCAGCCAAAGTGGAAAGCTAAAGCGCGGAATTCCACTTTTAGAAAGGCAAATACTTATTGCTTAACGGAGGCCGACTTCCAGGCTGCTCTCCGCGAATGTGCGGTCAGGCAAAGAGAAAGTATACTCCAACTTGATTAAGCCAAAATACCTCTTAATAAAGTAAAGGTTAATGGGTAATCACACATGAGAGCCTCTTTGAAGATTCCAAGATATAAACAATCCATCCGAAATCAAACAGGCTTTGGTCAGAAACTTATTTCACAAGGTTTACAAGAGTTAAGCAAGACATAAAGTACGAACTAACTCAGATGCAGAATATGAACTTGGCAATAAGCTGGAAGCAAGGGTGAAGAACATTAACCTCTCAGCTTATTCAGTTCCTCACCAATCTTAGATGCTTCAGAAGCATCTGAGCAACATCATTAGATATTGCATACGCCTGTGTCTTAAGGTGTTTAATTTTGGAGTCTGTCTCCTTCTAAAGCCGCTTCACGTTGCCACCTGAATCTTCGCTGGTCTGAATTTCGTACAAACATAATTATCCGTAAGAATTTCTGAAACGCAAGTATATACATATTTTGGTGTGAGAAATATACATATCAATTAATATTTTCATATACACCTCTGCGGCTTTTCTCTGAAATCCAGCTTCCATTTGGGCACGAAATTCAGCAATCTCCTTATCAGCTTCATCCTTTGCATGTTTCAACCTAGACAATTTGGCTAACAACGAAAAACTAATTTCAGATAAAACCTCAAACTCACATGCAAACAACATCCTCAACTCCCAACTCCCGTTTCTCTTTTTTATGCCTTTGAAAGAATGGCCATTACACATTTGATGGACACATGAAGCTAAAACATACTGTGTTTTTTAGAAAAAAAAGGAAAACCAAGAGCCCATATCAATGTAATTGTGTTGTTATATCTCCATGCTTGCAAGTTCCATAAGCAGATACTTTAAAGGCAATGAGAAAGAAGTGAACAAAAGAGCCTTTCAAAAAGCCAATGAGAAAGCAATGGACTACCTTTCTCTTGGTGAATTCAGAGTGTCTGTTGCAGAGGAACATCTCACACCGAAGACTTGTGAAGAAGCACTGCTTGCTCTCGCGGACGCATACGATACCATTCCTAACACTAAAATCATGGAGACAAGGAAAGAAACAAATTTCACAAATTGCATCATCAGCATATTCGACACACCGAAGCTGGTGCGTCAGAAAATTTCAAAACGATGACTTTGGAAGAAGGACTGCTTGCTCTCGGGGACCACGTCGATACGGTGACTTGGGAAAAAACTGCATTTTCCAAAATACTCAGCAACAACACACAACCCGTCTTTTGAACTCTTAACCTACTGAATGTTCACAACACGAACTAAAACCAGAGGAATGCAAAAGTACATTGAATGATCTTCCAGGGCATATTGAATGAACTAAAACCAGACGCTGAAACTGCTCAATGTTGTAATGTTCTTCACCAAGCAAATCAATAATAACGACAAGTTTGACAGAATACCGCCAAGTAAAAACAGATGCAGACACATAAGAAAGCAATGGAATGAGATCTGATATTTTTGCTTAATCAGAATCTTCGTAAGCTTCCCCATCGGATAATTTATTGAATGACCTTATATCGAGTTAGTAACGCAGAATGCCACAGATTCCACCAAAACCTCGACAAAGTTGAGACCCTTCTTGGGACTTATTGGTAACAAATTCAAGCGTACAACCGAAACGTTTATACTCATTCGCAATCCATTCCAATAGAGGCATCTTCTCGTGAACTCCTCATTCAGCGTTGGCAATTGGATCATGGAAATTACTTTGATCAATCTCTTGATCTTTGTTCAAATGCTTCACGAATATTTCGCCGCTTGAACTGTTCTTAAGCACATACTTGTTTACATCTAAGTTTTCCCCCACTATAAGGATTTCAACAGCACCCATTTCATGAGCTTTTATTGTATCATCTACACCAAAGACATATTTCCCAGTATCTTGACTAATCTCCTCAAAATACTTTCTGATCAAACGCTTTTCCTGAATGAATTTCATGTCGGATAGTATCTCACCAGACAGTTCAATTGCTTGGTTGAATCCATTGTCTCCTCCATACGAAACATCAACCACATTCAATATCTTGGCTTGCAGCCGAGGATCACACATATCCGATTGGCTCAGTTCAGTCTTAAAGTAATCTGAACCAGCAAGTATCAGACCCGCAACATTTGGTTGTCTCGAGGCTGGGTTGATAAAGAACTGAGTGGCAAGCTCTGCAGTCTTCCTCACATAGTTATGCCGCTTCTCCATCCTAAGACGAGCAAATCGATGGGCATACTGTCCACCTCTCTCGTGCTTTTTCGGAGGATCGACTGTAAACTTATGAAGAACCTCTCTAGATTGTCCACCTCTCCCATTGCCAATGAGAAAGCAATGGACTACCTTAAATCATAACAGTACAAAGGCTGTGGAACCGTCGTTTGGACTCTTGCCCTACCCCGTTAACGGTTTCCCCCATAAAAAAAACCCATATCAGACGCAAAAACTGGATTCCCAGGGACTGATGAAAAAAACACAACCCTACCTTCTTGGCATGCTCTTCCCTTACGCCATTGGCGCTGCGCCGCTTCCCTGCTCACAGGTACGATTCCTTGCCCACCGTTACTTGCATATCCACCACTTTCGTGTCTACCGGCGAAAACTATAGTCGGATGCAGCTTGACAAATCTGCCGCTGGAGCGTCGCTCGGCTCTGTTATGAACCCACACAACAGTTCTCGTCATCGTTCTCGGGGAATTCCCCGAATTGGCCACCCAGCCAAGCCGGAATGCTCCGCCAAATATAATTGGCACATGTCGCTGGTGCAATTTCGGGTCCATGTTTAATCAGCGACGGGTTCTGCAGTTCCTTATATGCTTTTGTTTTTCCCCATCTGTCGCCCCTGTGTTGCTCCTTATATGCTTCTGTCTTATTTTCTGTATGTATACATTTTTTCATTTCACCAGGTTTACATTTGCTTTCTGTACAATGCAAAGGCCTTTTAAGCATTCTGATGCATCTGCAAGTGGAACCGATAGGTGATTAAAACTACATACACCAACAATGTATATAATTGCTTTTTCGTTTATATTGACATCGTTTTTTTTTTGAAGCTCGGACACGTCTTTGGGTAAGGCCTTTTCCATCAATAGAATGTTTTCACATCCCATTCGTAACAAATTCCGACTTAGAACGAAAATATATGCTTCTTAACTTACTTTTTTATTCCTAAGTGCTCGCCAAATTAAATTCCCTTTTACCATTAATACATTCAAATAGATATATGATTCCATTTACATGCCTTCTTTTCGATTTTGCATTTACAGCTTTTTGTAATTTCGCACGCGCCTACCGTAGAGTCATCATGTCGCAGAAGAAAAACCGCACACGCCTTCACAGTATGTTGGGCTTGGTAATTTTATGCAAAAACTACGTCGTTAACTTTATCTCAATAGTAATTACCGTTTATACATAGTAACTTAGATTCTATCCACACTAAACCGCCTGAAAATTTTTAAAATAACATATTCAATGACAACCTTATATGCTTAATTCAACAACAGCTAATACTGCAAACGCGAGTTCAAATGCATCCCCTTCAACATCACAGACCATAGGTTTGTTAGAATCATTTACCACTAACTCCCTTAGTCATTCAACGCGTATTGTATTCTCATTAATAACCTATTCTAAGCCTATTACATAAACTTACTAGGCCTACCAAATCCACTTGCTTACAAGGAGGAAAATCTCACTGAATATCCAAACTGTCGTGCATTGGTATGGCGTCAGGAGAGCCTTGCTAAGAGCCAAACCACGCACAAACTATTTTTCAACTTATGTTGCATGAAAGGATGCGTGAAGTTGCCTCCTATTCCTGCAACACCGCCCTATCTCGAAGAGATCTACATGACTTCCAAGGCCTTTCGTACAAACATTCGCGCTTATAATTCTATACTCGCATTCACATGGATCAGTGCAAAAATTGACCACTCTGTTACTTCTTCTACTGGCCCATTTACCTTTCGAATTCATTCCCTGAATCATCACAGGATTAACTCATTATTACCAGTTGTAGGCAAACCCCCTAATTTGAGCAACTTTATATATATGACACAACAAACGAAATATAGAATCGGATGCAGACCCTTCGCCGAAATGCTGGCGCAGGCGACCTCAATGATCAGGTTCTTGCCAACCTCATTATGATGCTTGACAATTTTAATCATCTTGCAAAGATGTTTCAAAAGGCAAGAGATTGTTATGAATCGAGTGATATAGCGAAATTTATGCTCTGATTGCTAGAACCAAGGAAAAAGAACAAACAATATGAGTTACCAACTGGTGATGAGGTTGATGGTCTTATTGTTGGAGATCTTTCATCAATGATTGGAGAAAGAGACGTTGTTTTACAATTGAAACCTTTTGGGCAACTCTACAGAATCAGTGATTTCCATCCGTTATTCATGAGTTTGCAATATCGACAGTGAAAGATTTTGATTAGTCGAACAACATATGATGCATAGACCTTGTGGCCTGGACAGGCCACGTTCAGCATGTATGGATAGGGGTATATGTTCAAAAAATATCCTAGACTGTTCGTTGATCAGACAAAAATTCTTGAATCTGGTTACATCATGTATAGACGTAAGGAAGATGACACCAAATATGTAATGACAGGAGATATCAAGCTGGACAACAGCTTTGTTGTCCCACACAACTTAGCCCTATTGAAAACATATAGATCGCATATCAACATTGAATGGTGTGATAAAGCAAATGTGATTAAATATCTTTTCAAGTGCATTACCAAAGGTGTTGATAAGACATCATTATTGATTGAAAGAGGTTATAGTGGAGAAATCCCCTTTGATAATGGGACGGGCCAAACGTTTGAAATCAATAAAATCAATACCTACCTCGAGTGTAGATATTTATCTTCGTGTGAAGCGGTTTGGAGAATATTAGCATTTAGCATCCACCACCAACAACCCTTAGTGGTACGTTTATCGGCGCATCTTGAAAATGAGCAAAGTTTAACTTTTGAAGATTCAGCTGATCTAGAAAGTGTTGTCAATAAACCGGGTGCAGGGGAAACAAATGTTTACGGAATGGATGCGAGCAAACGAACTATTTGAAAATGCAAGGCACTTAACATATGTCGAGTTCCCGAAAAAATTTGTATGGCATAGCTCATATAAAATTTGGTCCAAAAGGAAACAAGGCTTGTCACTTGGCCGCATTGTCAATATTCATCCAGCGTCAGGAGAGTTGTATTACCTCCGAATGTTAATAGACGTAGTAAAAGACCCGATGAGTTTTGACAGCATTAAAACGGTTGACGATGTGCTATATAATACGTTTAAGGATGCATGCATTACGAGAGGTTTATTGGATTAGGATAATGAATGGCGTCAAGCTATGAAAGAGGCCACAACATGGGCGATGCCTACGCAGTTGAGGCAACTGTTTGTAACGCTCTTACTATATTGTGAGGTCAGCAAACCATTGGAGTTATGGAAATGTTTTTGGAGATCTCTAGGTGATGATATTGCGTTCAAGATAAAGAAAGAGTTCAATTTTGATGTTTAAGATTTTCTGAATCTGAAATGGAAGTGTACGCACTCATTGAGATCGAGAAACTCCTCAAAAAGCATGAAAAGTCACTACTAGATTATCCTGATATGCCCACCCCTGATGACCAGATCATACATGCCATAACACACTCCTTTATAAGACAAGAAGTGCAAATTGATGAGGAGTTCGAACGTCAAGAGCATACAAAATTATTCTCAACAATCAGTGAAAAACAAAAAGAGATCTATGAAGCTGTGATTGACTCAGTCCAACGGAACGAGGGAAAGCTTTTTTTTTGTATATCGACCTGGTGGAACGGAGAAAACGTACTTGTACAAAACAATCATTTCAAGACTACGATCTGAGCACCGAGTTACCATAGTGGTTGCATCATCTGGTATAACCGCGCTCCTTTTACCTGGTGGACGTACAACACATTCTCGGTTCAAAATTCCGATCAATTTGCATGAAGGATCGACCTGTGTTATCAAACAAGGCACTTTGCTAGCAAAAATGCTTATGGAGGCTGATTTAATTATTCGGGATGAGGCACCCATGGCACATCGTAATACATTTGAAGCACTTGATCGTACATTGAAAGATATTGTTTCCGTGGAGGACAACCATGCCATTGAAAAACCCTTTGGCGGGAAAACTGTGCTCTTAGGCGGTGATTTCTGGCAAATATTACCACTCACACGTAGGGGTGGGCGTTTCGGGTTACCCGGACCGACCCGGACTGACCCAACCCGAAAAACCCAACCCGTGGGATAAACGGGTTTTGTAGAAAATCCATATGGGTTCAAAATCTAAAACCCAAATGGTTTTGGGTCGGTCCGGGTTGGGTTCGGGAGAACTTGAGGAACCAGAAAAAAAAACCCTAACCTTTCTAACCTAATTTTTTGTATGTTAAATTTGGAACCCGAATTACCCGTTTAAACACGAATTACCCGTTTAAAACCCGAATTACCCGTTTAAAACCCAAATTACCCGTTTAAATCCGAATTACCCGTACTTAAATAACCAAAAAAACCCGAAGAACTCGAGAACTTTAAAGAACCCAAATACAATTTGGGTTTTTGTGGGTTCAATGTTTCAAAACCCGAATAACCCGAAACCCGAGGAATCCGTCCCGAAAACCAAATGGGTTTTTTTGGGTTCAATTTTTTCAGAACCCGAGGAACCCGAGCCCAACCCGAACCCGAGGAACCCGTCCCGAAACCCGAAACGCCCACCCTTAGTCACATGTGATGGTCGTGTTGAAACGGTTATGTCAACAATAAATCGTTCATTCTTATGGGAATCCTTTCATATATATACTTTAAAACACAATATGCGATTGCGACATCAAGAGGGGAAGCTGTTGGGGATGGCACAACACGTAGTATGCAATTTACAAAGAATGATTCATTTGAAGGAGACAACATATTGATTGAAAAAGAATTAATTCTCGAGAATACAAATGATCCTTTCCAGACAATCACTACAAGAAAAATCGGTTTTAGGAACCGAAAAATCGGTTCCCAATCCGTTCCTAAACCAGTTTAGGAACGGATTAGAGACGACCAGTGGTAGTATCCAATCGCGCGTCTCTAATTTTTTCCAGTCTCCAATCCGTACCTAATTAGGGACGGAAATTGTAGTACCCAATCCGTCCCTAATTAGGGACTGGAAAAGTAGTCCCAAATCGGTCTCCAAAAATTGGAAACGGAAACTAGTGCCGTTTCCAAATTGGAAACGGCTCAATCCGTTTCCAATTTGGAAACGGCAACAACCGTTTCCAATTTGGAAACGGCTCAATCCGTTTCCAATTTGAGCCGTGTCCAAATTGGAAACGGCACTAGTATCCGTTTCCAATTGTTTTAAAAAAAATAAAAAAAAATTTAAAATTTTTAAATTTAATCGATTATATTAAAAGTTCGATTACATTACATATAATACTAAACCGTCCGATTACTCCGCGTCGGAATCACTGCTCTGAATTGCATCCCAATCGATGTTAGGCATTTGCGCTTTCATCATGCGCATAAGCTTATCCATACGCCTTTTTGATCGTTCATTCTCTTTTCTTGATAGTTCCGCCTCCTTTAGTGCTTGTTCAACGCGCCTGTCGGATTCTTGGAACCTTTCGTCCATTTGTTGTCGGAGCTCGTAATCCACCTTTTGTTTACCTTTGGATGAAGTTGAATGTTTTGAGGACATTGCTCCAAGTCCGAAGATACGACCTTTGTAGGGCGTAACTTGCTGTAAAACAAATACCGAGAATTAATAACATTTTTAAATAATGAAATTAGATGATAGTATAATGTAATCATTACCTCGAGATACAACTCGTTGTACTCTTCCTGACTAAGAGTAGTTTGTGAGCCGTCTTCTCTCGGTGGAATTTGCGATACTCGCTCCGATGCCATGTTTTGAACTTCATCGTGAATGGTTTTCGCCTTTGGATCCACCCACGAACCATCTGACTTCCTAACGTGTGTACGTTCCAACAAGTCTAAATACGATGGTTCGTATCCCTTCTCTTTCGCCTGAAAAAAATATAAAGACATAGTTTAATAAAATGTAAATGTTATATAAATGCATAAAGTTGAATAAAACTTACCAGATCTTCGTATACTTCCGCAAAAGAACGAGATCCTGCCGTGTGCACACTCATCCCGTATCCTGCTCTATCAGAACGTCGGGATTGACTTGCTCGCTCGCTCTTTGCCTTAAATTCCGGGGAATCCCATAGTGCGCACATGTGATTCCAAATAACTTCCGACATCCATAGGGGTTTTGCGGCGTCTCCTTTTAGACATCGTTCT
>CM071863.1:18883243-18913302 GCA_036759665.1 Gynandropsis gynandra
ACGAACGGCAGAGAGAAACGAGGGCTCGAACGTGATTAAAATTTGGAGACGGGCGCCGAAATTCCGTCTCCAATTGGAAACGGGTAATTAATTCCGTCTCCAATTGGAAACGGGTAATTAATTCCGTCTCCAATTGGAAACGGGTAATTAATTCCGTCTCCAATTGGAAACGGGTAATTAATTCCGTCTCCAATTGGAAACGGGTAATTAATTCCGTCTCCAATTGGAAACGGGTAAAAAATTCCGTCTCCAATTGGAGACGGGCGTATAATTTCCGTCTCCAATTGGAGACGGCTGAGCCCGTTTCCAATTGGAGACGGCTGAGTCCGTTTCCAAAATTTTTTTTATAAAAAAAATTTAATCGGTTTTTGTGAATCGTTATATATGTGGATCGTTATAAACAAATCGGTTCCTCGTATATATGTGGATCGTTATAAAAAAAATTAAATCGGGACGATAGATCGGGACGTTTTAACATGAGAAAATAGAAACAATCATTAAAAAGTATATGAAAAACAATTCGTAAACGTTTTAACATGATTCATCATCAGAGTCACACAATTGTTCCGTCGAATCTTCCGTATCTGATTCAAATTCTACATCTTCTATATCTTCATCATGAATAT
Source organism: Gynandropsis gynandra (assembly GCA_036759665.1). NCBI lineage: Eukaryota > Viridiplantae > Streptophyta > Magnoliopsida > Brassicales > Cleomaceae > Gynandropsis > Gynandropsis gynandra. The sequence continues at coordinate 18,883,870 of CM071863.1, forward strand.
CATCTTCGTTTCTTTCGAGCTCCTCCATTTCACCATGCGTAAGTTCTTCAACGCGTACATCGTCAATAGCAATAATCTCGGTCATTTGTTGTTGCATTGGCAATTGTTGTTGTTCTGTGTTGTCGATAAATTTGCCCCTCGGAAGTATCTTCATTGCGACACGCCAACCTGAAGATCTTCTAATATGCGGATAGGAAACGTAACAAACTTGATCAGCTTGTGACGCAAGAATAAAAGGCTCGTATTTTGCATATCTTCGTGTGGAGTTAACTTCTACAACGCCTAGTTTGTTTACTCTTGTTCCGCGACCGATTACTGGATCGAACCAATCACATCGAAATAACATCACTTTTAAACCGACATAACCTACAAAAAATATCAAAATATGAGTCAATATTCAAAATGACATATGTGGTAAGGATAACATTGTTTTAAACTTGTTTTCTATACCTGGATATTCCAATTGCAAAATTTCCTTTAAAATCCCATAAAAATCTGGTTCATCGACCGATGCACAATAGCTTTCACCTTTCACACATACACCGTAATTCATCGTCGACTTCAATTTTCCATGATCGTAAGTGTGAAAATTATAACCACGTGTAAAATACATAGGCCAACTCATAACTTTCACAATCGGTCCTTTGACAAGATCTCGTAGCCACAACGGGTGATTGCCCATCTCAACCTGCAGTACATATACACATCGTCAGAATATTATAAAAGTTATTTATGTAAAATTTCATTACTTACATATTGTCGCATCCATGTCGAGAAATCTTTTTCTTTAAGTTCTTGGAGCTGAGAATCATCAATGTTCGTATATGTATTCTTCAATATATCCTCAAATGTCCTATAAAAAGAAACAAAATTCTACAAATATTATAACAATAAACAAAATTGTCATTGTGATAACCATAGTTAATTATGAGATTTTACCTTTCAAAAGGCTGTAGATATTCGCAGTTCAATAAAACATATGTATGTGCGATATGAAGATCTCGTTGTGATAACCATATATCTTTCGCCTTACCAGCAGCTCGACCAATTCCGCAAAATATGTCCGGAACATCTGGTACTGGATATGAATACGCCACACCACCATCAAAATATCTGTCTGGATTTCTACTCCGCGTTTGAACATGTGGCTCGAAGTAGTATGACGTAAAGAACGATATTTCCTCATTGACGTATTGTTCAACAATTGAACCCTCCGGTCGAGCTTTTTGTTTGGTTTTTTTCTTCAGATGAAACATAAATCGCTCGAACGGATACATCCAACGAAATTGAACTGGACCTCCTAGTGCGGCTTCGTGCGGTAAATGAACTGTCAAGTGCTCCATAACATCGAAGAATGATGGTGGAAAAATCTTCTCCAAATTACATAGTACAGTAACTATGTTATTTTGCAGTCGACGAACTACATCCATACTCAGATTTCTCGAACATAAATCTCGAAAGAATAGGCCAACACCTGTAACATTAAAATATTATTCGTGTATTTAACAAATATTCACACTACATATTAATATAAAATCAACCACATACCTCCAATTGCTTCGTGTGCATGTTTGTCCATCAATTCAGAAAAACATATCGGAAGAAGTCTTTGCATGAATACATGACAATCGTGACTTTTCATCCCTAATAACTTTCCTCCTTGAATGTCAACGCACCTTCCAATGTTAGACGCATAGCCATCGGGGAATTTCACATCTTCTTTCAACCACTTCAACAATTTATATTTCGTTTCATTTGACAATCTGAATATCGGGACTGGCGCTTTACCGTCATCACCTATATGTAACTCCCTTCGTGAGCAATATTCTTCTAGATCTTTGCGTGATTTAATATTGTCTTTTGTCTTCCCCGTGACATTCAGTACTGTATTGATGATGTTATCAAAAAAATTCTTCTCTATGTGCATCACATCAAGATTGTGGCGAAGTTTCAGATTTTTCCAATACGGCAAATCCCAAAATATGCTCTTCTTGTACCAGTTATGAGTAATTCCATAACCACCAATTCTCGGATGATTGTTCCCTCCGCAATCTATACTCCTCGGAATACCCAAAGCAAGAAGTCGTTCATATAAAATCTCTTCGCCGGTCAAAACTGGAGGAGGAGATTTCCGCACAACTACATTCCTTTTAAAATTTCTCTTGTTGCGCCGTAATGCATCATCAACAGGAAGAAAACGACGATGACAATCAAACCAACTCGTCTTTCTTCCATGTTTCAACTGAAAAGCATCTGTTTCTTCCATGCAATATGGACAAGCCAATCGACCATGCGTTGTCCATCCAGATAACATACTATAAGCTGGAAAATCACTTATTGTCCACATGAGAGCACCTCGTAACATAAAATTTTGTTTCCTCGAGACATCGTACGCTTGAACTCCATTCCATAATTCTTTTAATTCTTCAATAAGTGGTTGAAGAAATATATCCAAACTTCTTTTCGGATGATTAGGCCCGGGAATCATTATTGTTAAAAACAAAAATTCCCGTTTCATGCACATATCCGGTGGTAAGTTGTAAGGTGTCACTATAACTGGCCACAATGAATAATTCTTTCCAGACATCCCAAATGGATTAAAACCATCGGTACAAAGACCTAAATAGACATTTCGACTCTCAGCCGCAAAATCAGGGTATACCTTGTTAAAGTGTTTCCACGCCTCACCATCTGAGGGATGACACATCTCTCCTTCCTGACTTGAATGCTCAGCATGCCATCTCATGTCGCTTGCGGTCTCCACAGATTGATACAATCTTTTTAATCTGTCTGTAATTGGTAAGTACCACATACGACGATATGGAACCGATTTTCCATTCTTTGTTAAATAAAACCGATCTTTTCCACAAAATAGACAATTACTCATCTCCGATGTCTCTCTCCAAAAAATCATGCAATTGTCTTGACAAACATCAATCTTTTGATATGGCAATAAACCCAAAGATCGCATCATCTTCTTTGTCTCATAATAGGAGTCTACTGCATTATTATCTTCTGGCAAATAATCTCTTACTAATTGCAATATCGAATCCATGCAATTCTCAGACAAATTATTTTCAGTCTTCAAATTCATCAAATGTGCAGACAGAGATAACTGTGATAAACCACTCCTACAACCATCATAAAGTGGATTCCTAGCACTTTCTAGCATTTCAAAAAAACTTTTTGCTTCTTCATTCGGATCTTCTTCAATATTTTCGTTTCTTTCACGGAATACATTTTGCACCATTTCCACATAGGGGTTCATTTCTACATCTTGAGAATACTCAAATTCATCTTGATGTATAGTGCCTCTAAAGTTTTCCACAACATTACTAGATCGTGGTGCAAATTTTTCTCCATGACATAACCACATGAAATAATTCGGGGTAAATCCTCTTAAATAAAGATGCTTCCAAACAGTTCTCTCATTAACAAATTTTTCATTCTTGCATTTCACACATGGACAAACCAACGTACCCGTTTCTTTGTAAACTTGTTGATTCGTCGCCATTGTCATAAACTGTGTGACGCCTTCTATAAACTCTTTCGATACGCTTTGAGATTCTGGATCAATTCTTCTGTACATCCATTGTCTAGAATCGAAAATGTTCGATCTTGATGAAGATGCCATTATATCGCAAACACTAAAGAAGTTATGGGGTGAAAAATATGAGAGTAGCTTATGAAAAACGGATCAATGGTTGAGGGGTTAAATAGATTATTTAGGAACGGATTAGGATCGGATTAGGGACTAAGAGAGTAATTTTCCGAAAAATCGTCCCTAAACCGTCCCTAAATCTGTTGTTGAAGTCCTAAATTTAGGGACGGTTTCAAATCCGTCTCCAAAATTGGAAACGGACATGCCATCCGTTTCCAATTTTGGAGACGGATGGCGTGCCGTATCTAATCGGTTCCCATTTAGAAACGGATTAGACACGACTGCGCGGTACCCAAATTTGGGAACGGATTAGACACGACTGCGCGGTACCCAAATTTGGGAACGGATTAGTGACGGATTTCGTCGTTCGTCCCTAATCCGTGTCTAATCCGTTTCCAAATTTAGAAACGGAAATGTCGGTTCCTAAATTCCGTCCCTAATTTCCAATTTTCTAGTAGTGAATCTTCGACGCGACATATCCATGCTTTCGTGAATTGTACATGAACCTTGGTTATCTCAGGGAACGAGTTGTTCTAACTCCTAGAAGCAAAGACGTTGATGAGGCAAACGATTTTTTTTATGAAAACTTTCTGGAAAGCCTGTTGAATCCTTAAGCTCTGATTTAATTGGAATTGATAGTGCTCCTACAACCGACTGGCAATCATTGTATCCCGTCGAGTACCTTAACTCTCTTGAATGCTCTGGTTTGCCAAGACACAAGATTTGTTTGAAGATTGGTTCTCCTATCATGATGTTAAGAAATCTCAACCAAAAAGAAGGCCTCGACAATGGAACGCGTTTAATTGTCACTCAATTAGCTTCTAGAGTTTTAGTGGCAGAAATTATCACTGCATGCATATTAGCAACAAAGTCTTGATTCCAAAAATTATATTATCCCCAACTGATATAGCCTTTCCATTACATTGCGGAGACAACAATTTTCTGTTAGACTATGTTATGCAATGACAATAAACAAAATTCAAGGAAAAAGCTTGAAACAAATCGGGCTATATCTACCGAGACCAGTCTTCAGTCATGGTCAATTATACGTAGCCTTATCACGCATAACTTCGACTGATGGATTGAGGATAATTGATCGTGCCAACCCCATACCACAAGAACCAACTGTGACAAACTTTGTTTATCGAGAAATTTTCATGGGTCTACATAAATCCTGAGGTAAGTATTGATTTAGTTGCTTACATTACTTTTAGAAAAAGTCATTTAAAACTTTTATATTAATTGAACTTGCACCAAATAATATATAATGTATTACCATAACTATACCAAATAAGATTTAACAAACTGTACTATGACATATTATTTACTTCTTAGTTGCAAATGCCCAATAATATTATATATCACATCACATTTTTTAGTACGTTATGTTCGCTTCTGCTTTCAATCGACTTCTGTTTATCTCTTGATGATCTTAATATATACTTATTACTTTACATGACTTAGATCAAAGCTTCAGATGCGTGAGATGCATGCACAACATACCAAATCATGGATCTATTACATCTGACGCTAAGGAACAATGCCTTTTAGGACATTTTTTGAGAATTTGGAAAAGACGAGAAACTTTCAATAACAATCGTTTCCTTGGTCTTGGTTTTTATTCCTCAGTGAAACAATAAGGCCTACTAATATCTTTTTGTATTTCATATTATATCAATATCTTTCATCGTCATGTTTATAATATAATTGCAAGGATCTACCATTGAAGGACATATATCTCTTCTCGATGTTTCTAAATACAACCACAAAATAAAATAGGGAGATACATTTATCCTAAAAAATTTATCAATTCTCCCGAATGTTGGACACAGTTGTTCAAAAAGTGACCAATGCGATTCATACGATTCCGACATACAAGTCAACATGCGTTCATACCGAAAATTGGTTGGATTGGCCGGCCACAGAGAGTTTGTATCGGGTAAATACATTTACATCGGATTAAATATACTACTTCTTTACTACCAAACTCATCTATTGCCCGTTAAAACTTGCAGATATTGTTGGACTCCTCATTATGGAAGGATCAAATTTGCGCCTGCCAACCTCCGATCAAAAAATTGCGATCCGATTGTTATTGAACAAGTGAATTTAATATTATTACTTTATTAACCTATTTTCTTATTTCTCTATTAACCGACTAACTTACCACCCTTCAACATTTCAAAAACAGAAAACGTTCCGTGAAAATAATCATATTTGACGAACTTGCTGTTCATTTTTGTTCAATTGTTGCTCGAATGACTGTAAAAGAAACCGTCATGATCGTTGCAGGCATTACTCCCATTATGATCAACGATAATAAAAACACTATATACCATATATCATATATATATATATTTACTTCAATATGATTCGTTCTAACTCTTTTTAAATATATCCAACAGATGTTTTAACACTACGTTCGTCCTGTTCCACCCACATCTACATAGATCCACAGCTAAAGCCAATCATGAAATTCAAGTTTAGGTACGTTTTGAAAATACCCAAATATTTTCCGTCTCAAGAACTTCTAATACCGAGTCCTTGATTACATTTAAATCTCAATATTAATGCAGATAAGGATAAGAAGAATAATCATGAAAACACGGCGTCTCAAATCATGAAATATCTTTTTTTATCATTTTATTGTTAATAATTTCAAGTGCATTGCAAAAACCTTCACTATTACTTTTCTCTTCGACTTATACATCTATATATCTAATTCATACATTAAAAAAATTCATTATCTATGTTCATATTGCCCCGTGTGCATATCAATTTAAAAAATCTTATACAAGCTGCATGATGATCATATTTTAATAATCACATACCCGCGCGTAGCGCGGGTATCACCTAGTGTTTTTAATAGAGAAGTTTTGACTATCGATTTTTTTTTAATTTATGATCATGTGTCTTTTATAACATAGTGAGTGATACTGGTGGTTGTTGTTGAGGAGTAAGCAGGGGAACGATATTTCGGAACAAGCAATACATAGGTCACGTAAACAATTTAAATGTCGTCCAATAAACATCCCAAAAGGCCCCTACAAACTTTTAAGATCATTCAAAAGTTTAGAATTTGTTTCCATCTCATAGATCAATAGGAATAATCTAAGCTCATAAAGGTATTTTGTTGGAGTACAAAATAAAACTCAAGTTTCTTAAAGTTTCGCTTTGCAACCCTAATCAAAATGCTTTTAAAGATTTATCCTCGAAAGCGTATTGAAAACGAATAGTTTTATTTGGTTGGAATAAGTCGTACTTTCTAATACATTCCATATGGTGTTTGTTCAAAAGGAGGGTCTAAGTCATTGGATCACGATATAAGATCAATTATATTTAGAAATCCAAAACACTCGACCAATTCAAACGAATTTTAGATAGAAATTTGTTTAGCAAACATAGAACGAAAGCATACATGATTTATGTATTATTAACTAGTCTTTTTTTTCGTTTCGATTTCATGCCTAAAACAAATAATTCGACAATTCTTCGTTTGATTCAGAAGAAAAAAAGATATGGGTTTCTTTTAGAATTAGATAGGAACCCACACAATACGTGGATTTATATATAAAGATATATTTAATTTGAAAATAAATATTTATTTGAAAATTATTTATTTAATTATATATTTAATACGAGACTTATAATACAATGAAATGAAGAAACTATAAAGAATTTGAAAATTTTTAATTATATATTTAATACGAGACTTATAATACAATGAAATGAAGAAACTATAAAGAAATTTTGGAAGATGAAATGAAATTTTGATTTTATATTGGTTATAGTTTGATAAGGTTAATTGAATTATAAGAGATATAACAATTTGTAAATAAACCATATGTATAGAAAATTGATAACAATTTTTTATAGAGAAATTGTGGTCGATCTCTTGTTGTAAATATTATTGTTGATTCTGTCTTTCTGTGATATTTGTATTAAAAGTGGAATTTAGTTTGTAATGATAATAAAACATAGCATATTTGATAAATCTTTCATTGCCTATGATAAATCTTTCATTGCCTAGTGTTAAAAGTTCTTTGTGCAAAATTTTATAATTATCTTAAGGTTATTATCCTATGAATGTTTGTAAAGTATGATGTATTAAATGTCGAAGCACTTGAATCATAACAGACAAAATCAACTATAATATTATTTTGGTATGATGTATAATTATATATTTATGCGTAGTATGTGATATGATATAATAATCAACATGAGTTAATTTGAGATTACCACCGGTTACGACCATGACAGTTTTCTTCACAATCATTTCCTCCATTCACGATCGATTTTCAGCTGCTAGTTTATCCCAAAACGAACACGCTTTACTACAATAGTTTTTAAGATTTATATTAGTATGTTGAAATGATTTATAATTCAGATTTTTGTCATTTCATATGTAAACTAAATTATTTTATTTCGAGCTTACTAATTCAACAATAATGGTTTTTCAATTTTCTGCATAGATGATGCCATGTGTAAATTTTATCCATGAATTTTATGTAAGGTTGTAGGTCAGACAACAAAAGCGTTATCTTAAAACCCGATATTTAATCTAATTCGTTTTTATATGAATTTCGGTTTGATGTTGGTGTTTTCGTTAAAACTAAAAAAATTGAATCACTTAGAGACAAGAAATATAGGATAAAGCACTGATGATGAATATTCTCCATAAACGGTCCACACTAAGATCGATTTCACCGTCAACTTTTGATGTGGTCGGAATCCGAGAATAATTATGACTCTCTTATTTTGTTCTTCTCTGAGTTTGTTCTTTTTCTAAATTGTTTAATTTGGTTCTCTACTGTAATTAATGGATAATTAGATATACTTATATATCATAATTCTAGGGATAAATTTGCAATTAACTAAAAATTAATTAACTTCATATTAATCCTTGTATTTATCGTTAATTTCACTTAGAGACATTAACTTTCTACAATCTCCTACTTGACTTAAGTGACAACTATCCAATAGTACAAATACATATCCCTAAATGTATGCCACTAGGCATATCACATATGATAACCTCAGATAGACGCATGATGTGGTTAATCTTAAGTAATAAAGTACTTAGACCAATGTTTTCATAATAATACGTATCGTGTAGTACCGAGATCAAACACTAGAGAACCGATACAACTATAGAGTTAATTAACTAGTGAACAGGACGAGTATAAATCAATTGGTGGAATGCTGTTAAGAACAAAGCACTACAAATCAAGGAATTACCCGATAAAAGTTGATATTGTATATATCGACAAATCTTAACACGAATGAATGAATATTTCTGGAGAATCTTTCTTTCTCTCCAAACCCAAAATCCACCAAAATACCTTGCTGCCTTCCCCTTTTAACCCTCTCCTTATATAATGGAGAATAAGGTTCCAACACCAAGATTTCCAAAATAACCCCACCACAATTATATCACAAATACTAGTTCTTCTATGCATCTATCATTACCCCACTGATAAAAATCAACCTTGTCATCAAGGTTTAAGTGAGAAAAATTTAGGATAGAGGATGTAGTGCATATAGCGCCCTTCTATGCATCGGAAGGAGATGGGCTGGGATGATGATCCAAGTTGCCATTGGCATGCTCTTGATCCTTGATACCAGGGACAATAGATCAATGTAGTGGCTGATGTTTGCCGATGGAGTCTAAAGCTTCATGGATCTTTTTACCTGTGTCTCCCCCTTCCTTCACAGAAGATGCAGCCTTAATAGCCACAACTACCATTCCTTGAGCTCTTGACTTTGAACCCTTCACTATTTCGAGCATTTCGGGCTCTATTTTCTTTTCATTTAAAGTTCTCTGCATTGCCAAAGCTCGTCGAATCTCAAATTCTCTTGCTTTATTATAGGCTGTAATATATGATTGATTGTTGCTCGCTTGCAGTGCTTTAGAAGCATTAATTGTCGATATTTTACCTTGCAAAGTCGGTCTGTTTGTGTCACCTAACAAGCACTTGTCGATTTGCCTCCTCGAACCTTCAGGCATGTATTCCAATGGGTTTAAAGGCATGCAATCAATGTCCATAACAAACTCAAACCCCAAGTCAAATCACGATCAAACAAAACACTACACTTGTTATGATCCACAGTGAGAATTTTTCCGTCGTGAATCTCTCGTGTTTTACGATGGATAGCAAAAAGTTTATTTCCAACAGATAAAGGCCGAGCCAAATCACTAGGACGTCCTTCCCTTGCACCTGTACGGAGCTCTACGTAATGCTTTCTCACAGATTCACGGTACTACTTGATTTTATCCCTTTCCTCTTGTAAGAATCTCTCATAGAATCTCCTAGGTCTACCAAGAGAAATTTTGATAACACTCCACTCAAGACAAGTAATTCTTGGAACGTGGCCAAGTCCAACATGATTTAAGTAATTAACGAACCCCATCTTTGCAAACCACAAATAGTCAATAGCACTATACCATTCAAATAAACACCTCCTTCGTGCTAAGGAATATGAAAGGCAAATAGAAAGCTTCTCCTTTAGTAGTTCATGTTCCGAAAGAGATTCATTACTATGTGGAGCTTTAGAAGTGGTCTCAGAAAATTTAACCCTCTATGGTAACATTTTCTTCAAGTTCATCTTGCATCTGTATGAAGATCTCAACGGCAAACTAGCCGGCCCTGAAGCAAATACGGGTAAAGTTAACGTCATTACATCTGCATCAGGTCTTCTCTTTTCGTTAACTGAAGAAGATTCCTCTAGTGTCTTAACAGTTTTCAACTATTTTGGTTGTGTTGGAACTTGACCAACACGTTTTGTTTTAACTGCAGGCTTAATATTTTCTTCATGAGCTGATTCCCTCAGCAATGTGGATTTGTTCTTGTTTGAGTCTGTTAGAGGTGTAGCATGTAGCACCTTTGCTTTTTTCCCTTCTTCTCGACATGCCACTAGTAGATTGCTATTTTTGTTTCCCTTTAAGGCCAACATTACCATCCATCAATGGCTTCCACTCAGAAGAAGAATCAACCTATTGAGTCGAGCCACCGCGAAGACCCTCTTCCCTCATCTGGACACAACAAAAAGTGTGAAAGGGATGGCGATTGAGGACAGCACCTGATGGAGCTTGACTGGTCCCCAATTGCTGCGCTCTTGTGTCATTTGCAGGCTTCCATCACTCAATCGTCTCAGACAGAGAGGGACAACCACAACTGTTGGATGAAGCACCTTCGACCTATTGCATGACGGTGAGAGACGACCAGTGCTGGTTTTGCTGGTGTTATGTGTTTCCTAGGTGGAGAAGGAGAAGTCATGTGAGTACCACATGACCACTTAAGTGAATAATGTCTCATGTGACTTTCACGTGATGATGCCGCTAAATTATTAAATGGTTTCAAGAGAAACCCTAAAATGCAATTTGCTGGCTGAATCCCTAACTTTTGTGGCAGCGGCTTGACGGCGACCGTTGGCGGCGATTTTTCGTTGGCCGGCCATCGCCCACTCATCATCACCTGTAAGAGCTTCTTTCTTTGTTTTACTCGATCTACCACCACCCTCCTCCTTGCTTGACCCCTTGGTCTCCGACATCGCCCCTTCTTTTCAGAGATTCCATTGTAGAGGTTCCTCTATCACCACCTGCATATGCTGCAACGGTGGACACCAATCTCCCCATTGCGCAATAAACATACTAAACTCATTAAGACCGCTATCGTAATCCCTAAGTTCAATAGACTGACCGGTCAAGGTTCTAAATCGATTGAGACCCCAAATCACGGCTAGGTTCTAATGTCTAATCTACGTGCGTTTCCATTTTATGTTCCAACGACTGTTTCCATTTTGTGTAAGCGGCCAACGGTTTTCATTTATTTTCTCAGCCATGTTTTTCATTTTTTGGTTTTAAAAATCTTGGATGGTGACATTGCACAGCTAAACCGAGGGTGGTTTTGTTTATTTTTGCGTCATTTACTCGTGTTTGTATCTCGATATCTTCATTTCCTGCCAAACACGAGAAAACGATAGAAGAAGACTAAATGATGCTTAATAAATCGGTAAAGTCCAAAATTATAATAAAACTAACTCTAGAAAGAGATGAAAATACTAGGATAAATTAGACGTTATCAAACTCCCCCAGATTTGAACCTTTGCTCGTCCACAAGAAAAGCTAGAGTTAAGCACAAGAAGGTCGGGAAAAAACCGGATACTAGCACAAGTACTTTGAAAAATCAGCCATCATACACAACAACGCGTCACACGAGCATAGACCTAAGAAAACTTAATTCAGACTTCTATCGACCGAAAGCCACGAGCCGTGCAATCCAACACATCACCAAGTTCATTTTACTAACCCTTAGACAACATCCAAGCAATCTCATACCAACTTATCCATGCATACATGATACACCTTTCTTAAACACAATTATTTTCTTTTTCTTTTCTCTTTTCTTCTTTTTCGGTTTCCATTTTTTTCTTTGAAAATCCGCGCTTGGTTCTAGGACATCAGAGTCGAAGAGGACAGCTTTCTACTTAGACCAAGGTTGCCGATTGACACACTCATAAAGTCTTGTAACCTTAATGGAGTGAAGAGGTTGCATCATTCGAAGAATTGTTTAGACCAAACTATTGAGATCACGCATCAATTCTAACCCTTAGAACGTAGAAAAACGCCTCAACCCACCACTTAGACCCAAACCATCGAGAATGATGCACTCATGTCAATATAAGACGAAAATGGCTAGAAGCTTATTCTATTGATAGTGGAGTGTAAGCGCGTGAAATAAAAAAATGAAAAGTAAATCTAAAAGGTATACGACCTAGCAAAGAATAAACGGTACATGATAACGTCTATTTTGTTATAGTATTTTAATCTCTTTTTATAGTTAGTTTCATCATTCATTTGAACTTTACCAAGCATTAAAGCATCATTTAGTCTTCTTTTAGCGTTCTCTCGTGTTATTGCAGGAAATGAAATATCGGGATACAAACACGAGTAAATGAAGCAAAACTAAGCAAAACCACTCTCCTATCAGCTATGCACGGTCAGCATCCAAAGAATCATAAACAAGAGAAGAGAAATGGAAGCCCGCTTACAAAAAAATGGAAACAATGGCCGTTTATAAAAATGGAAACTTTCGGTGGTCGGAACAAAATGGAAAATTTTGGTTCCTAGAACAAAAGTAAGAAGAGAACGGTTGGAACATAAAAAGGAAACATGTTTTTATATAAAATAGAAGCAAGTTGGTGGAACAAAATGTAAACTTCCAACCGCCTACACAAAAATGGAAAGATTGCCGCCTACACGAGAACTGGAAACTGCAACCGTCAAAGATAGAAAATGGAAATGGCTGCTAGAAAAATTAATGGAAATGCAAGAACGATAAAGAAGGCAGAAAAGCAAAGAGGAAAAGAAGGAGAAAGGAAAATGAAATTATTTCTGCACAAGAGGAAAAGGAAATACAAGTTGCTGAAGAAAATAGAAACCGAGAAAATAGAAACTAGCGAAAAAAAGAAATTTAGCAAAACAAGAAAAGGAACGTGTTGGCTACTTAAACCAAATATAAATATGGTTAGAGAAGAGGAAGAGGAGCTACATGGTTGGAAAATAAAGAGGAAACGTTGACAATTACACCAGAATGGAAAAACAAGAGATGGGAAACTCGGAAATGGAAAACTGCAGTTGCTGTAAGAAAAAGGAAATTCCAGCCACTAGAGAGGAGGAAAAGAGGACGGCCAAAGAAAGGGGATGGCCAAAGAGGAAAGATTAGAGGAAAGGAAAGATAAGAAAGAGGGCTAAAAGGGGAGAAGCTTCAGCAGCTCAATTCGTACAAAAAATTAGAGAGAAAAACAGAGCACGCGTAGAGAGAGAGAGAAGGAGCAGAACACACACATGAGGGCAAGGACGGAGCGACGAAGCCGGAGTGTGGAGGAGCTGTTGAAGACGTCGGTAATAGAATAGGGAGGAATCTCATTCGTTATCCATGTTGAATATAGTTATCTTTTTTGTTTCGTTTTCTAAGTTCATGCCCGAGTAGGTCCATAGCCATAGGTTAGATAGCTTTGCCGATATGTAACGAAGGCTTGTTCTTAATGCTTGGTGATTCTTAATGCTTTCATTCTTGTATGCCACCTGAATGAATGATTTTGGTATTTGATCGTTTTTAGATTGATTTGTTGTTTTTAATGCTTTCGTTCTTGTACCCCCCTCGAATGAATGATCATAGAAGTTTAATGAATCTACGCTAGGGGATTAGACTTTGGAACTTAGCCATGATTTAGGATTTAGTCGGTTTAGAATCTACGCCAGGTCGATCGATTGAATCTAGGGATTAAGATAGCAGTCTTAATGCGTTTAGTGGGTGAGATTATGCAATCGGAAGATTGGTAGTACGCACACTAGGTAGTGGACAAGTCTACGCCAGCCAAATCCTATATTAGAGCTTGAATTCCCTGAATACGTGATAGTATCTAAGACCATGATCTTGTTAGAACTTTTTTGCATCATCGTGCATCTCTCGAAACCTGTGGTGTTTAGTTCACTGAGTTTAATCCGATAGTTAGTTAGTTAGTTAGTTAGTTTAGTTTCATTCACATTCTACACACATATTGATTTTACAAGTCCTATTCATTAGTTTACTAGCTTTAGAGTTGCCTCGATTCCTCGTGTTCGACCCTGGTACTATAGGATCTGTATTCTTGCGGAAGCGTTAGTCTAGGTAATAATTACTTGAGATTAACCACATTAGTATACACGGAGATATAGGTACCCTGGGCTGAAATATAGGGGGTGGAATAAAACTATTAGTCATGGATTCATGCACAATTACTAGACTAGCCAGTATCTAAAAGTCCTTTTCAACAAACCTGGCTTTTGTTCCTGATTCGACCAAGTCACACAGAAAATGACTAAAGTCTGAAGTGTCATACTAGATGTTCGTAGAAATACAAAGAAAAGGAATTCATGTAAATGCTAAAATAAAAAAGAAGAACAAATCGTCTAATCCTAATCGCAGACATGTCACTCGAAGAGTACCCTCCAGATTTGAATGGAACACAGTCTCGGTGTTCAAAATCTGTGAGAGGAACTCGCATGCCAAAACTCGGGAAAGGATAAATAAAGTAAAAATATGTACACCTGAGGTATTCTTGCTTTCTCAAGTTGGTGGTGCAGCTAGATGTTGTATGTGTCTACTCTGTTGTGGTTAATATCAAAGTGGAGAACCTACAATAACAGTCACACAACTAGAAATAGAAGAATTACGATACATCATGGTAGCTGGTAGAGTACATACATGCGAAAAAGGAAAAGAGTTAAGTCTTAGAAATAATAAAAAAAGATACGAAGCTCGGGTTACCTCCCGAGAAGCGTTATTTATGATCCTGAGCTTGCCCGAGATGCTTTACTTATCATCATCAAAGTGGGCGTCCTCGTCGTCATAGTCGTCGTGTGCGTCATCTCTCTACGGTTGGATACCCGAATATTGTTGTGGAGATTGTGCCTGCTGCCCGTACCGGTGGAGATTTCGAAGTTTTAGCCTTGACAAAGAATGTAAGATCGGGTATAGCACATAGAACGGTCGGGATTTTTGCAAAATCAGTCAGCCCGATCGTTTTCCTTATAAGCCCAATTGTGTTAATCTCAAAAGAGGGAGCTCGGTCGTTCTGAGTGTTTTGATCGGCCGTGTTGTGTTTCAAGATGGTTGCCCGATCGTGCATATCATACAGGTTGGTTGGGCTGATGTTGTTCTCAATTGTTGTCGAGAAGAACACACGGGTCGGGCTCGATGTTTGCCCGATCATGTTGTTCTCAAGAGTGGAAGTATAGTCGTGCATCACTAACAGCCCGCTCGGGCGTGATGTTGCCAGTTTGTGCCGAAGTAGATGCACGA
This sequence comes from Gynandropsis gynandra, assembly GCA_036759665.1. Lineage (NCBI taxonomy): Eukaryota > Viridiplantae > Streptophyta > Magnoliopsida > Brassicales > Cleomaceae > Gynandropsis > Gynandropsis gynandra. The sequence goes on from CM071863.1 coordinate 18,899,377, forward strand.
GTCGGCTTAAGTCTTACTCGATCGTGCTGTGTTGCAATGGGGATCCCGGTCGGGCATGAGATTTTGCTCGGTCGGGCACGCATCGGCCTTATCACTCATCTCTTTCAAAATTCCAGATTTGGTTGGTACCTGAGCCCTTGTGGTAAGGGTTTCATCTTCACCTTGGATGACTTTTCGATTCTCCAATCAGGTTCTAGGCATTTGGTGTGGCTTCTCGGCGCTAGGGGAATGTTTGTGTTCACGTCGCATATAGCTCGGGTCGCATTGGATTCTGCTCAGGTCGCGTGGAAGTCTCTATACTGATCCGCGACTTCTTCTCGGTCCGTGCTCAGGTCCATTCGGATCAAATTGATATTTGCTTGGGCCATGCTCTTATGTACTTGAACCGCGCTTAACTCAATATCTCGCATTTCCTTCTTCTTTCCTTCATCCAGTAGCTTCTTGTGATGTGTCACTTCGTTTCACTCCTTGTGTAATCCATCTCTAACTGCTAAAAGGGCCATTTCCAAGGAATCCATACTCGCAAATTCTTCAAAAACTTACTCGGCTAATTTCTCTCTGACATCGATGTAGAACACCAAATCAACCATGCACGGCTGCTTAAGCGTGTCGTTTAAGTTAAACTCCACTTTCTCATTACAGAATTTCACCGTGTCTTTATTCAGCGTAATGTATGATTGTCTTTGCCATGTTGAGGAACGGCCTCCCGAGGATGATCGGGATCTTCTTGTCTTCCTCCATGTCCAGGACAACGAAGTCAACCGGGATGAAGAACTTCTCAATTTATAGTGGTACATCTTCCAGCATGCCCTCGGGGATCCTCACTGTTTGATTGACCATGGTTAGTGTCAATCGTGTAGGTCGTAGATCCATTCTGCCCCTAAGATCCTATTTCTCGTATATAGACAATCGTAACACGCTTATGCTTGCTCCGACATCAATAAGAGCATGGTTAATCTCATAATCGCCTATTTTACAAGTAATCACGAATATACCTGGATCGAGCATTTTCTTCGGCAAGTTCGGTTGCAGCATTGAGTACGTCATAATTTAGATGTTATACACATCAAAAAGAACTTTTTCGATAACATTATCAATATTGTTTTGAATGTGATGGGGAAAAATAAAGATAATATACAATCAAGAAAAGATTTTAAGACAATATGTCAATGACCTAAGTTGGAGTTACGAGATAGAAGGGCACCTATCCCAATATTCAAATTGTCTGGCCCACTGGAAACCTTATTATTAAGGTGGTTAAAAGAAGACGTTAAATTTCCAGATGGATATGCATCAGACATTGCTCGGTGTCTCAATATTTTTGGTTCGAGGCTGATCAGGTTGAAAAGTCACAATTGTCAAGTTTTTATGCAGCGACTCATTCCAATTGCATTTTCCGAGCTCTTACCACGAAACGTTCATGATGTGCTATACGTAATTAGCACATGTTCAAGAAATTTTAAAAAGGGATGACTTGGAATAAATGAAAAATAATATCTCTGAAGTATTATGTTCATTGGAAAAAGTTTTTCTCCCTTCCTTCTTCGATGTCATGGAATATTTGCCAATACATTTACCAGATGAGTTAATACTCAGTGGGCCAATTCATATCAGATGGATGTATCATTTCGAAAGGTTTTTCTTTGATCTTAAGAAAAAAGCAAAAAACAAAGTAGCGGTTGAAGGATCTATTGTTAAACAGTACTTGTTGGAAGAAATCAAATATTTGAGCATATTTTATTTCGAATCGCATATTCGGACACAACAAAGACGCTCAGCGGAAGACCACACAAACTATCTATATCAATATAATCCGCAATTTGGCACGATTTTTGAGATATTTACACCGATTGGACGTACAATAGGTAAATCCAAAGAATATTGGCTAACACCAAAGGAGAATAATCACATCCACACATATATATTACTAAATTGTCAAGAACTATTACCATTCGAAAGGTAAAAACAATGAAAATCAAACATATAAACGCACATATATATATATATATATATTTAAAAATATATGTGTTAACGTTCTTTCATTATTGGATATTTGATGAAGAAGTAATGGGTACATATCCCCATCTAAGTGCAGATGAACTCATTAAAATGAATCTTCAATATTATGGTTCGTGGTTGGGAGATTACGTAAGTAAAAGTATATTAGTACGTTATATACATATATAAATAAAATGTTATGTTATAAAGTATTCATTTGTTTTTTATGTTATATAGGTCAAATCTTTTGATGAGAGACATCCTACATGGTTAAAAGATTTGGCTAATGGTCTAGCACGAAATGTTATGTGTTGGCCAATTTTGTTTACTCATGGATACACATTCCACACATACGAACACAGAAAACATAGAAGCACAAACAATTACAACATTTTGTGTTAATAGTGAAATAAAAGGTGATAATTTCTACGGCATTTTGCACCAAATCCTATAGGTGGAATATCTCGAACTCCCGAGGATTGAAGGTAATGCTTTTTAAATATGAAAGGTTCGACCCAACCTTAGGTCGTGCTACACGAAAAAATCGATGAAGAGGAATTGACATCAATCCAGCACGAGAATATTGTAAGTGTGATCCATTCATCACAATAGATTAAGCAGATCAAGTATGTTACGTGCAAAATCCAAAAACATTGAAACATCGAAAAGAGGAGTGGTGGACCGTTGTAAAGATCAAGCCGCGAGGAGTTATAAGCAAAAATGAAAAAGAAGATCCGTTGCAAACCGATCACCTGAAGCCGATACGAGTAATTTATACAGACAATCGAGAGGAGATTCTCGTAAGAACTAACATAGATGAAGAATACATACACGATTATGAAGATGTTGAATCGGAAGATGCTGAAGATGAAAATGACGATGAATTCAATGAACAGTTGAAGAAAGACTTGCCAATTGAAGAATCTACTGAAGAAGAAATATGAATTATGTATTTGTAATATATAATTTTTTCTAACTTATTAATTTTTTTAACTTAATATATTCATCTTTCAACAAGCATCCGTTGCCAATTGCAACAAAAACCCATTAAAACGTAAAATTTTGATCGACACTTAGAAAATTATCAAGGTTTATAATATGTCAACAGGAATCCGTTGGAAAATGGCAACGGATGTCTGTTGCGATGGTTTAGGTCGCCAACGGATGCGCGTTATGACTGTTCAGACTGCCAAAGGATGATTGTTGGTCTCAGCCAACTGATACCCATTGCTGATTTGCAACAGATACCCATTAAACACTTCCAACGGGTATCCGTTGCAACTTGCTACGGATGTCCGTTGAAGGATGTCATCATAACTAGCCTACGCCTGCAACATCGGTTATGCTTCTGAACGCGCATCCGTTGGAATTGCCAAAAGATGCCCGTTGCAACGAGAGACGTACCGTCATTTCAGTGTCCGTTGCTTCGGGAACAAGCATTCATAATGGGAATCCATTGCAATTTTGCAACGGATGTGCATTGAGAACCAAACAGTCGCGTCAATTAATTGTGTACGTTATGTTGACGTAATTTCCAACGGGCATCCGTTGGCATTTCTAATGGATGTCCTTTGGAAAATTCTTTATATCATCCATTGAACAGTTCATTTTCAACACAATCGCAAAACAAAACTCCTCTCACGCACAAGATCTCTCAAACACGTAAACACTTATAAACAATACACAATGAGAGCTCGACGATTCATTGGTTACAGTGGTATGTTAGCGGGATCGGCAGTAGCCCCGCCACCACCTCCACCGCCACCATATGGGCCTCCTTCACCTATATCAGCACTGTCGATATTTGATGAAGAAGATGATATGATGGACATAGACGCTTTGATTGATAGTTTTTACGATCATCCTTCCATCTCGATTATTGATCTTGAACATCCAGACGAGAGATTATGGTAAGACACTAATTATATAATTTATAATGTATTTAATTATAAATATTATCTAATAATTTGATTTTCATGTGCAGGTTTGATGTGGATGATGTTCTGAAACATACAAACAACAAAATCATCCTAGGATCGCTACAAGATCGATTGTACTATTCCTGGCAAGTGATGCAAGAAGTCATACGCCGTCGATGGTGGTGTACATTCATCGTAAGTAAAATTTTAATATAAATTTAACTTTTAAATTGATATTTACATTTATGTATAAAAAATTTATTGCAAGTTGATTTTGCAGTGCGCATATAGATGGCGGAAGAAGGAATGTCGAACATCTACACAGCTTGGATGCACGACATGCAAGTCCGGTTGCGCTTGATGTTGAACAACTCCAAGCACAACTATTATAAGAAGAATGCAAAACCGACCTGCGCAATGGACGAGGTATTCATCCAACTTGTCTAACATTGTGAGTCTGAGGACTTCAAGGCTAAGAGCGAGAAGGCCAAGAAATGTCGGTATGGCAAGAAGGTTCCCAGAGATGGTCCGCATCGCCATACTTCGGGATCAAAATCATTCCCAAAACGAAAGAAAGAATGAAAAGTTTTATTTTAATGCATTATTTAAATTTTATTGTTATATAAAATTGTTACCTAATCATATAACTATAATGTTACAGATGCAGAGAATAGGACGAGAACCAACTCTTTTTGAGCTAGTTGTAGAAACCCACGCCAAGATGAAGTCCGTCATCGGGGAAGAGAGCGTTGAACCCGAACTCGTCGATCTTCGAGTAGGACGGATCATGAAAGGTGTGACAGATAAGATCACACAACAATCACAAGTTGCGGTTCAATCCCCGGGATCTCAGTCCTTTACAAATGGAAAAAATTTATTTGGAGGTAAATAATAAGATTATTGTTTATAATTCTTTACCTTAATAAAATATTTTTTAACGATGCAAACATTAACATGTGTTATTTTGTAGTCTCTTAGACCGTATAAGGGGCATTTATACGGTCCCGATTCGCTCCAAAAGGATATCATCGAGGATGCTACGATGGTACCCCTCGTGGTTCAAGAGAGTTACACGCAAGAACGGCGCATCAAGCATCGAGAAACCACACTTCGGACAACAAAGGATACTTTTCAGGCAACGCAATCAGACCTTCGAGGAACTCGAGAAAAGATGCGTTATATGGAGAGCATTATCGAATTGTTAACAGATTGAGCGTATCAACCTCCAGAACCTACGGGAGAAACAACGCCATGACAAGACCCAGTAATCGACTCTTATGCAACACCTTCACGAGGTGTGTGCGATCACGGGGATGAAGACGGTGCAACTAATTTAGATGATATGTAAAATAAATTACGTTTTTAATTTGTATATTTTTTTATTAATTAATTTTTAATTTTTTTATTGTTTTCGTAGATATTTCAACGGATGCATGTTGATGTTTTTTAAAACTTGTAACAGGCATCCATTGATACGAAAATTCTTGCCATCTTTGCAACGGAAATCCGTTGCCAGGTCCCGCCATACTGCCAACGGTTATCTCTTGAAACAATTTAATTCCCCCATTTTACGTGTCAATGGACATGCAACTGATATCCATTACAAGTTATCAACGGTCATCTGTTGTATTGTTTGTAACGGGCATTCGTTGCACTATTTGTAATGGCCATCCATTGACAGTCTCCACTGGATTGATCCGTTGCTAGACCGTTGACATGATTTCAACGGATTTTTTTTGTTGCACACCCGTTACAAATGTCAACGGATGTCGATTTACAACGAGCAATTCCCCACGGCTCCCGATCCGTTACAATCCGCTGGATATCGTTCTTTTCAACGGAAAAATGGTGATTTTCAATGGATATTTCCGTTGGGAAGCGCCTGTTTTTTGTAGTGGTTAGCCCCTAGCAACATTACTCAACGAACATATAGCATGGATAAATATCCTTTATTCCGATGAACCACGGTGATACAGAATTCAATATTTCCTTCGATCTTCCCAATTCCGGATAATCATACGGTATGGTTTGAGTATCAAACCCCAATAGGTTAATAACTATGTTACATGTATATCAAAATTGATTGTCGAATAAACTCGAGAAAACTTTTTTCTCTTATCATTCTTATGCTTTGGCCATGTACTTATTCAATCGTTACGACCTATGATAACATAGAGATCAAGCTCTTATCAAGAGTTTCCAAACCTCATCTTGGTAAAACATCAATTAAACGAGCAAGTGATCATTCCCCGTATGCTTCCAACAAGTGCTCAAGAGCACAAGGTGTCCGGAATTAAAGAATCACAAATAACTTGTAAATTTCCCTATTAACCTCAAGTCCAAGGAAACTTCAACATTCAAACCCTTTCTGAAAATCCATTAGAAAATCTCACGTTAGGTTAGTTCATGATCACATCTTCATGTGCATGACCATATATGTGACTCAGTAAAAGAGAATTATCAATTTCTATCCAATATAAACCGTCTCATGTATGTTGATCTATCTAAATAATAAACATCCTATTAGTTATCTTACGACCAAGAACAAATATTGATCTATATAGGATAAAACTCGTTTCTCATATGAATAATGCAAAATTATTAAAAATAAAATATTTATATATAATATGAACGTATACCAATTCAAAATAATGTCAACTCCTTAAAAGTATACTAAAACTAGTTCCAATATGTTACATCTCTCAATCCTATCCTTAACTTGTGTTTATCAAACTCCTTTGACTCAAGCGCCTTTGTTAGCGGATTAACTATGTTTTCCTTTCCATGAACTTTCAAAATCTAAACGTCTCCATGCTCTATAAATTTTCGAATTAGATGGCACTTTCAAAAAATATGCTTCGATCTTTATTAGATCTCGAATCTTTTAATTGAACACTTGCTCCATTATTATCACATAATAATGGAACTAGCTCTTTGACCGAAGGAACCACACTTTTTTACTATTAAATTTCCTTATCCAGCTGACCTCTTTTGCTGCCTCGTATGCAATGATATATTATACCTCAGTAACCGAGTCGGCTATTGTAGCCTTCCAACTGATCGCTCCACCATTCAGGCAGAATAAATAGCCCGACATGGATTTATTTTCATCTTTATCTGATGTAGAACTCGTATCAGTGAATCCTTTATGTTCCAAACTAGAGTCTCCATAGACAAAGAATTGGTCCTTAGTTCTTTTCAAGTACTTAAGTATGATTTTCACCAACTTCCAATGTTCCTCAGCGTGATCTACTTGATACCGACTTGCTATACTTAGCGCGAAGAGCACATAAAGGCGTATACATGTCATGATATACATGATAGCTCCCATTGCACTAGCATATGAGATCTTACTCATGTGTTCTCTCTCATTTAGTGCCTATCAGCAGATAGCCTTTTTCTTGGACTTTAACATGTTATACCGTCGAATGAGGGTATCAATGTCAATAGACTGAAAAAGTCTTAATAGCCTTCAAGATCTTTCTCTATAGATCTTTCTTCCTAGAATATAGACCGCCTCTCCGAAGTCTTTCATAGAGAATTATTTTTTTAAAACAATAAATATAATAAATAAATTTACGTTATATTTTTAATGTATCGGATTATGTTATGGATGGACAAGTTTTATCTTGGTTTGTATTGATTTGGTTTTTGTTTTCATAATATCTGTTAGGAGTGAACACTTTGGTCTTGGTTAATAGAGATTTAGTTTCATTTTTGTTTTAGTTTCAATTTGATAACCAAGATTTTTCGGTTTTTAAAAAGTTTATAGTTCATTTCAATTTAGTTGTGATATCTAAACCGATTTGATTGCGATTAATTTTGAATTTTTTTATTTGATTTTGTATGGATTCGTAGTAATTCCATCTTTGTCTGCTTTTAATATTTTTTATTTGAGGTTTAATTGTTTATTATGTATTACCAATGGATTTAGATTTGAACTTTGTAATTTACGGTTAATAGCTTTATTGTTGGAAAAAGATAATTTGATCTAAAAAATAAAAAAATATATATATATATGTAATATGTAAGTAAATATAAAAAACAAAAAAATTGTAATATCTCATTTTTACTCTCTAGCTTTACTCTTGGAAAAAGATAAATTGATCTAAGAAAATAATATATATATATATATATTTATATATATATATATTTATATATATATATAATATGTGTAAGGAAATATAAAAGGGGAAAAAATAAAACTGTAATATCTCCTTCATCCTTTCATCCCTAAAAAAAATACCGCTTGTGTTATCTCCTTTCATTGTTCTAAAAACATTCATCTTCTTTAATTCTTTGAGCTGATTTTCTCTTTTACATGATCCCTTAACCTAAGTATTGTTTGGATCCAAATATTTCCTGAAACAAGAAGATTTCTGATATCAGTTTTCGAAGGCAAACGGAGAATAGAATATTGTCTTAAATCATCGAAGAAAACATAAAAGAAGATTGCCCAAGTATAAGGCTCAAGAATAGGAACAACCTTGGACACCCAGTGAGCTTAAAGTTGAACCTCTTAGATAGTCCAAATTAATGTAGAAGACTAAACTCATATAAACTCTTAGTTGTTTTATCGTGCCGTGAGTGAATAATGTCGTAGGGAAGCAACAAAACCGACCATGTTCTTCATGCCACATTGTGAAGTTATACTCTACAGTAATCTAAGCCGAAAATAGGGATATATTGAGATATGTGGTCTACATTTCAAGTTTTGGTACCTATTACTCTCTAGGATAGTGGTATTGACCATCTAACCCCTTTCAGTATCATCTTGGACTGTTGAGGTCTTACTTATGATAAGTCTGGGACCAAAATTTTTCAAACCATTTCGAGAAGATCATCTTGTGTATTCACACTGAAGCTCAATAGATTTAGCTACAAAATTATTATACCTATATTGCTTTGATGAATTAAATATATCATGAAAAAAGAAAATGAAATTTATAGATTTCGTATTCAATTTATAAATTTCGTATTCAATTGAATTGGGAAAATATACGTGATTTCATTTAACCATCCAATTGTGATACCTTAAAAAGATATTGTTAAAGGAGTAATTGGGTTAGACAATCCTAACGACGTTTCTCCATAACAAGAAGAGAGGCAAAAAAAGAATAATGTAGCAACCTTTAGACGCTCTAACATAGTGAGCATATATAAAGAATCATACATAAATTATTCACAGTGATCCAAGTGAACACACATAAGTTCCATAAGGCTTTTGATTGGGGTACTTCGTGGAAATTTGATTCATTAGTTTTCATCTGTAAGTTTAATGAACCAGAATAATATGTGGTTTGCTTATAGAAAGCATACTCATAAAAAATATCCTTCAAATGCAGCAAAACATGTAATGATGTCAGCTCTTTGTCCAAATTGTTGACAAATTGACATAAGTAAAGTTTCCGCAAGCTGGAATATCGAATTCAATCAGTGATTAAATGATTAAGATGATCCAAACGAATGAAAAATGCATTAGAGAGGTGTATAGATGGAGCCTGATATAAATCAATATAGTTACGTATGTTTAGCTGCAAAAGCACCAATAGAATTTCATATAAACAACATTGAACTCTAAGTTATTGATTATTCTTCAATTCCCTTCCAAATTCTTTAATGTTCCTAAATGAACAAATTTTTAATACTTGACCGACCCGTAACTCTAGATTATTTTGCGTTAGAACCCTTACATCAAAGCACAATCGATCCTACATTATGATAAGATAACCCACAACACTAATAAACATTGATCAAGTGATGAACATAAGCCTTCAATATACAATAAAAAGTTAAATATGCAAAAATACATTGTTTGAAATGGAACTTACACATGAATATTTCCCTCAAAAGTCGACAATCGTAAGCTAGGAATGAAACTTACAGATATGACATAGTCACATGAACCATTCTGGAAATCCATCTTTCGCTCTAGAAACCTATCAAATTGGTGGAAGATTGTGATACAATCACTCCAAGATATATAAACCAACTTAGTCCAAACCTTAAAACCCAAAATTTAACCCAACACATCTCATGGAAAAACAAATATACCATGAACATTGAAAGAGAGATGAAAAAAGTGAGTGCCTTGTGGATTGTAATAATAAAAAGATAAAGATTTCGATGAAACCTAGAGAGGGACTTTATGGAGCTTATTGTTAATCATATCACTTTGTACAACGAAAAGATGATTCACATCGTAGAAAGTAAATATGGAATCATATATACCACATCTTTGGGAGTGGAAACACTTTGAAGATGTGGTTAATCGGAAAAAAATGGACAAGCCTAAAATGGAAAATATTTTATATGATGGATCTGGAATTCTTCATGAAGGTATGTAAAGAGTTTCATTTCTTAAATCTGAATTAGATCTGGTTCCAACAGAAAAAGAGAGTAAGAAATGAAGAAAAATGAGATTAACTATTACATAGGTAGGTGGAAGACGAAAAAGGTAACTTACCTTTCCAAATGTCTCGACCGAATTGGGGATTTTTTTCATAGTTATTATAGAATTTTAGCCTACTTCTCGAGCATGAGCAACAATAGTATCAATATAACTCAGATGCATGGATATTCCAGGGATGAAAATCTACATATGTCTTCCATACGGTATCGATCATCCATGTTGTCAAATTCTGTATAATCAATAGGGAAGCCAAACATGGTGAGATTGATTAGAAAATAACTAAAAAGTCTTAATCACAACCTCTGAACAACTTCTATCAAAATCAAAACCAAAACTAAAGGACGTAACAACACAACCATTGCAAGTCTTAATACAAAGATCATGTTCTGACTGCAAGTCTCAACATAAGGACATTTTAACTCAAACCGATCTAAATAAATCCTAGGATGGTCGTATCCTCTGATTCTCTTGGTGCCCTGTGTGATGTATGCAGAATATACAATATGCATGAAGTCCCCAGAAACATAAGCAAATGTGATTAACTGAAAAAAAAACAATAGTCAAACTTGAGCAGTAGTAGTATCAAAATTCACTAGATCCATGGAAATTCTAGTGATGAAAATATATATGAAGATCATGTATGTCTTCCATATAGTACTGATCATCCATGTTTTCAAATCCTGCATCATCAGTAGAGAAGCCAAAAATGGTGAGATGGATAAGCACAAAACTAAGAAGTCTTAATCATAACCACATAACAACTTCCATCAAAATCAAAACCAAAAGTAAAATGACATAAGAACACAACCATTACAACTTTCAATACAAACATCATGTTAAGATTGCAAGTCTCAATTGCGATTCAACTAATTGGGAAATGGATGACTGATAACACTGAAAGTGTATCATTATTAAGATAGGTTTTTAGATCATTTTCGCATATTTCTTACATCGAATCTTACTATTCCGATACGGTTTCGAGTTTTACATTCCCGTTTTCTCGGTTTTCAGGTTTTAGGCGACAAGGCCTAAATGAGCTCAATATGAAGAATTCCTTGCAAAAACCACATGATTTGAGGACACATCTACTCAGAGCTCCAGAACCCAAAGGAACGCCCGAGCAACGAGCGGAAAAGAGAGATTTCAAGAATACGAGGGTGCCCGGTCGGGCACTATTCCGGCACCCGCTCGGGTAAAACCTACGGGGTTTATCCATGCATCTGACACGACCCGGGCATACGAGCAAAGAGGATCGGGTGATCACCACCCGATCGGGCGAAATCTGAATACCCGCTCGGGCAGTTACCCGCTCGGGCATTTATCCCTCTATCAGTCCCGTAAGTTTACGCGACTCGGGTCCGCATAGTCACGCGATCGGGTAACCTTCACCCGATCGGGTTCACGACTCAACACTGTCGGGCTGCCTGTGCCCAACCGGGTAACCTATGTGCCCGAGCGGGCCGCGAACTTCGCAACAACCTAGATCTAAGTTTCAAACGAGCGAATAAAGAGAACTGAATGGATCTAGGGCAAAGGGGGCGACGAACGGGGCAAGAAAGGACTGGAAAAACATCTGGGAAAGCTCAGGAAGCATCGGAGAAGAAGAGAAGCACCGATCCGTACACCGGTAACACAATAGGGAAGGTCGAGGCATCGAGTTCCTTAGGGTTTATCATGTATAGGATTGTGTTATCTTCTGTTTTCATGTATTCCATGAGTGAGTAGAGTCCCTACTGCGGGTAGGGATATCAGAATTGTATGTATGAACGATGATTCACTTTAATGCTTAGTTTTATGATTTTTACTCTTGATTTACGGTTCTACGCTTAGCAATATCAATCATACGTTAGTGCTGACCGCTCAACAACATAGGATCTCGAACCTTGCTAGAAGGTTAAGGAACGAATCCGGTCCGCTAAGTAGTAGATTAAGCTTTGGCTAATGAGAATCTGACCGGTCGGTTAGCCATCTTAGGGATAGTGATTGCGGTCATAAAGCTGCCATGGTACATGTTAATCACTGCTGGAAGGTAGGGTTACATGTATCCATGGTTAGGAGGTTTAGGCTCGGAAGAATCACTCCTCACCGTAGAGCATGAATTTCACGTAGTCAAGAGTAGGTTATAGATCTATGATCCTTAGTCGTTCATCTATGCAATACCCGGTATCCCGTACACCCGTAGTATTCATCATATCTAGTTTCATCCTTACCCTAGTTTCGTTGTCACCATTAGGATAGCTTTAGGTAGATTAGGACCATATCCCCTTTTATCACTTCTCGTCTTAGTTTAGTTTCATTCTTAGTTTAGCTGTATTAGTCCCTGAGATCGACCCTGGTAATCCGTATACTTGCGGTGAAGTGGACTAGGTTATTTATAACTCGCGTTTCCACACGTCAAGTTTTTGGCGCCGTTGCCGGGGACTAAGAACGGCTTAGACTAGGAATAGCTAGATTAGGATCTAGTCCTTTCCGGAGTCTTTCTTGCTTTGTTTTTGTTTGTGTTTGTTTTTCGTTTGTTTGTTTTTCGTCGTTTATCGAGTCTTTTCTATCTACCACAGATTTACGCTTGGTGCTTTTGTTTCTTGCTGTGCAGGAGACTTGCATGAGAAGCTCTACCTAGAAACTTCTCATCTACGATCCGGAAGTCGAACGCACACTTAGAAGTCTGCGCAAGAAAAGGAGAATCGGAATAGTTAATTCCGAATCTGAGGTAGAGGAACCGAGCTATCACGAGAATCAAGCCTCTGAGGAGGAGGATACGAATAGTGTGAGCAGCGGAGAAAACGCAAGTATTCCCGATATGGCTGCTGCAGACGAGACTTACGGAGCATACACCGCTCCTAAGCACACCCAGCTACTTTCGTGCATGGCCGCACGATTGATACGCAAGTTGAGCTACAACCAGCGTTTATTCAGATGCTCAACAACTCGGCTTTTCGTGGAATGGAGAACGAAGATCCGAACTCCCACCTTACGGACTTTAAGATGCTGTGCAGCACGACTAAGGTTGGAACGAGAGTCACTCGAGAGGATCTCTATCTGATGGCGTTCCCATTCTCACTCAAAGATGCGGCACAACGTTGGCTCTTCAACTTGCCGGCTGCATCTATCACGTCATGGGGAGATATGGAACAAAGATTCATGCAGCAATTCTCCCCGGACCACAGAACGCTTCTCGCCAAGAGCCGCATAAATTCTTTCCTTCAAGAAAGAGGCGAGACGCTACATGACGCATGGGAGCGATTCAAAGATTACCAGCGTATATGCCCTCACCACGGGATGGATAAGAAATATCTTATCACCAACTTCATCCAAGGACTCCAAGAGACCACCCGATTCATGATCGGGGCAGCGGGTGGTGGTTCCCTAAGCAACCTCACGTTCGATCAGCTCGAGAACTTAATCGAGAGCATGGATAGGGAAGGAGGCAAGAAAGTGGGGGAGTACAATCGCAACTACCCATCGAAGGCTGCAGTAAATGAGCTTGGTACCGCCAACCCAGAATTGACGGACTTAAAACAACAAGTTGGCGAGATTCACCGGATGATTGCCGGACTACATGTGGATCGACATGACTCATCCGTCGGTCAAGGGATA
>CM071863.1:18919242-18930685 GCA_036759665.1 Gynandropsis gynandra
AATGGATCTAGGGCAAAGGGGGGCGACGAACAGGGCAAGAAAGGACTGGAAAAATATCTGGGAAAGCTCAGGAAGCATCGGAGAAGAAGAGAAGCACCAATCCGTACATCGGTAACACAATAGGGAAGGTCGAGGCATCGAGTTCCTTAGGGTTTATCATGTATAGAACTTTGCTATCTTCTGTTTTCGTTTCTTCCATGAGTGAGTAGAGTCCCTACTGCGGGTAGGGATATCGGAATTGTATGTATGAACGATGATTCACTTTAATGCTTAGTTTTATGATTTTTACTCTTGATTTACGGTTCTATGCTTAGCAATATCAATCATACGTTAGTGCTGACCGCTCAACAACATAGGATCTCGAACCTTGCTGGAAGGTTAAGGAACGAATCCGGTCCGCTAAGTAGTAGATTAAGCTTTGGCTAATGAGAATCTGACCGGTCGGTTAGCCATCTTAGGGATAGTGATTGCGGTCATAAAGCTGCCATGGTACATGTTAATCACTGCTGGAAGGTAGGGTTGCATGTATCCATGGTTAGGAGGTTTAGGCTCGGAAGAATCACTCCTCACCGTAGAGCATGAATTTCCCGTTGTCAAGAGTAGGTTATAGATCTATGATCCTTAGTCGTTCTACTATGCAATTCCCGGTATCCCGTACACCCGTAGTATTCACCATATCTAGTTTCACTCTTACCCTAGTTTCGTTGTCACCATTAGAATAGCTTTAGGTTTAGGTAAATTAGGACCATATCCCCTCTTATCACTTCTCGTCTTAGTTTAGTTTCATTCTTAGTTTAGTTGTATTAGTCCCTGAGATCGACCCTGGTACTACAAGATCCGTATACTTGCGGTGAAGTGGACTAGGTTATTTATAACTCGCGTTTCCACACGTCAATGACCAACAATCAAATTGCAAGAACCTAAAATCTATAAACATCGCTAAAGATTGAAATAAATTACCTTCATTAGCCTTCTTTATATATTTAAATCTATATATAAATAAAATATAAATAAATGATTTTTTCTCTCTCCGATGAGGTGGAAGGATGTCGACGCCGTTTTAATTCTCAATCAAACAGGGACAAAAACAAAGATAAGAACATGGTGCCTCTTAACTTTTGTTCCTCACTATCCGAATCCGTTTCAGCCATCTTGGATGTTGTTGTTTGAATCTAGAAAAAAAACGTTGATTTCAAAATAATATAGAATATTTCAATATAGTGAAATACTTAGAAATAACCTTGTTGAAACAATCTACCATGCAACATATAATGGAGGGTACCTTCATTGCTTCCTCGATGGAGGGCTTAGAAATAGTTGTAGAGACATTACATTGATTTCACCTCCATAACTCTTATGAACTGCATTAACATTGATATTCTGCAAAGCTGCAACGACATCTCGATATTTAGATAATAAACCACCACAACTACAATATGCAAGAAACAATCTCATTATATATGGAAATGATCCTCAGTAGTCCTCCACCACAACTACAATATGCAAGAAAAATGCTCATTATATACGGAAATGATCCTCAATAGTCCTAAAATAGCCACCTTAGGTTAGGATTCTCTCAATCTTCGTTTCTTTAGCAAAAAGAAACACACACACAATAACATTCACAAAAACTAAGAGAACCTCGAATCAATAGTGAATAGAGAAGCATAAGAAATTTTATTGGTGAAGGAGATTGGATAATAGAGAGATAGAAGTTGAGTTGGAGCCGAAGAGACGACTGAAAGAGAAAGCATTTAGGGCAAAAAAAGTCGGCGCCTGAAGAGACCATAGAAGCACAATCTCTATCGACATCTCCACATCGTGGAGGAATTTGTGACTCTATATGAGAGCAACAATGGATCCCAAATCGAGTCTGTAGAGAAGCAGAAAAGAGGTTCAAATCATGGTGAATAAGATGCTTCTATTGGAGTACTTACAACCGCTCCAACTTCAGCAACCGGAACTTATAGATAGATATTTCCCTTGAGAGTCGACAATCGTAAACTAGGAATAAAACTATAGGTATGACATAGTCACATGAACCATTCTGGAAATCCATCTTTCGCTCTAGAAACCTATCAAATTGGTGGAAGATTGTGATACGGTCACTCCAAGATATATAAACCAACTTAATCCAAACCTTAAAACCCAAAATTTAACCCAACACATCTCATGGAAAAACAGATATACCATGAACATTGAAAGAGAGATGAACAAAGTGAATGCCTTGTGGTTTGTAATAATAAAAAGATAAAGATTTCGATGAAACCTAGAGAGGGACTTTATGAGATCGAGCCTCATGATTCGCCTCTAGGCTAAACACAAAGACAACAACAATATAATCTCATGCGTAGTTGGAGCTTATTGTTAATGATATCACTTTATATAAGGCAAAGATGATTCACATCGTAGAAAGTAAATATGGGATTATATATACCACATCTTTGGGAGTGGAAACACTTTGAAAATGTGGTTAATCGGAAAAAATGGACAAACCTAAAACGGAAAACATTTTATATGATGGATCTGGAATTCTTTATGAAGGTATGTAAAGAGTTTCATTTCTTAGTTCTTAATTAGATCTGGTTCCAACAAAAAAAAAAGAGTAAGAAATGAAAAAAAATGGGATTAACTATTACATAGGTAGGTAGAAGGCAAAAAGGTAACTTACCTTTTCAAATGTCTCGACCGAATTGGGGATTTTTTTTCATAGTTATTATATAATTTTAGCCTACTTCTCGAGCATGAGCAACTATAGTATCAATATAACTCAGATGCATGGATATTCCAGGGATGAAAATCTACATATGTTTTCCATACGGTATCGATCATCCATGTTGTCAAATTCTGTATCATCAATAGGGAAGCCAAACATGGTGAGATTGATTAGAAAATATCTAAAAAGTCTTAATCACAATCTCTGAACAACTTCCATCAAAATCCAAACCAAAACTAAAGGATGTAACAACACAACCATTCCAAGTCTCAATACAAAGATGTTCTGACTGCAAGTCTCAACATAAGGACATTTTAACTCAAACCGATCTAAATAAATCCTAGGTTGATCGTATCCTCTGATTCTCTTTGTGCCCTATGTGATGTATGCAGAATATACAATATACATGGACAAGTCCTCAGAAACATAAGCAAATGTGATTAACTGAAAAAAAAAACAATAGTCAAACTTGAGCAGTAGTAGTATCAAAATTCACTAGATCCATGGAAATTCTAGTGATGAAAATATATATGAAGATCATGTATGTCTTCCATATAGTACTGATCATCCATGTTTTCAAATCCTGCATCGTCAGTAGAGAAGCCAAAAATGGTGAGATGGATAAGCACAAAACTAAGAAGTCTTAATCATAACCACATAACAACTTCCATCAAAATCAAAACCAAAAGTAAAATGACGTAAGAACACAACCATTGCAACTCTCAATACAAACTGATAACATGTAATCCGTCGTTGTATTTACATGATTCTTAGGTTTAGTTTTGATTATATTTCTTAGATTTTACCGATTTATCGAGTTTATTTGAGGACTTCATCTACCATTTCGTGTTTTGTATAGGAAACGAAGACATGAAGCGAAACACGAGTGATTACGGCAATTCAACCCCGAAAACGTGATTGAATGATAAGGCACAACATGTGCAAGGCCACGGATTCAAATCGAACACTCAAGCATCGAGCGAAAGGAGGAGAAACAGCAAAGCAGAGGCTACATGCTCGGGCTTGGATCATGCCCGCTCGGGCTGAGGTTGTGAAATTATGGTTGAAAATCCCCGAAACCATACAGGAATCGGGCACTAGAAGAACATGGTTGGGTGACTATGTCCGCTCGGGCTGCAAAAGGGGACCCGCTCGGGCTCCAATTAGGGACGAAAATCACCGAAACCTTGCCCGACTCGGGCTGGTAGACAACACGCACGAGCATGCATGCCCGATCGGGCTGATAAGTGTGCACGACCGGGCTGACCTGCTGCACGACCGGGCTGAACTTGTGCCCGCACGGGCCGCCAAATCCAGAACAACCTTGTTTGAAGGTTTGCATGGGCAATTAATGAAATAAGAAGCATTCTAGGGCTAGGAGATGAACGAGACATCAGAGGGGACACTTAGAGACAAAGAGAAAGAGAGAGAAGGATAGAACGAGGTAGCCGGAACGTGGAGAAGCTATTGAAGACGTCGGTAATAGAATAGGGATGGACATGGATCTCATTTTCTATCCATTTCGAACATAGTTATCTTTTGTGTTTCTTTTGCTGAGTTCATGTCTGAGTAGATCCATAGCCATGGGCTAGAGAGTTTTGCCGATTTGTAATGAAGTTTTTTCCTTAATGCCTGGTTATAATATTTGATCGTTTCGGATTGATTGGTTGTTCGTAATGCTTTTGTTCTTGTTGGCCACTTGAATGAATGTCTATAAAGATCTAATTGCATTGGAACGTAGCTATGATATGAAGTCTCAATTGATTTAGAACCTTGGTCGATCGATTGATTGAACTTAGGAATTAGGATAGCGATCTTAATGCATCTAGTAGGTGAGATATACAATTGGGAGATTCGTATACGCATGCTAGATAGTGGGTTTAGGCATCGGGAGAGTCATTCTCTAGAAAGAGCTTGAATTCCCCGAATACGTAACGATATCTATAACCATGATCTTGTTAGAACTTCAATTTGGAGATCGGTAGTACGCATGCTAGATAGTGGGTTTAAGCATCGGGAGAGTCATTCCGTATAGAAAAGAGCTTGAATTTCCCGAATACGTAACGATATCTATAACCATGATCTTGTTAGAACTTCTTTGCATCATCGTCCATCTCTTGAAACCTGTGGTGTTTAGTCATTGAGTTTATCCCGATAATAAGTTTAGTTGCATTCGCATTCCCAACACTTATCGATTTCACACGTCTTATCCATTAGTTTACTAGCCTTAGAGTTGCATCAATTCCTTGTGTTCGACCCTGGTACTATTCGATCCGTATTCTTGCGGAAGCATTAGTCTAGGTATATTATTATTTGAGATTAACCACATCAAGTTTTTGGCGTCATTGCCGGGGAATGGATTACGGCTTTAGAGTTAGGATACTTTTAGATTAAGACATAGTCCTTTCCGGAGTCTTATTTGTTTCTTTTTCGTATTTTTGTTTTCTTCGTTTTGAGTCGAATTCGTTTACTTCTCGGAACTCACACCACTTTAGTGTTTTTTTTCTTTATCTCATGCAGCTCACTTGTGCATGAGAAATATCGGAGGTGCTGATCTAGTTTACGACTCAGATATCGATAAAACGCTCAGAAAGTGAAGGATACAAACGGGAGCTACTGCAAGCAACCCAATCGATAACACTCAAGAGCACTTAGACTTCCAAACCGAGATAGTAATCGAACCACAGAGTGTAGACAAGAGTGAAGAAAAGTTAATGAGAGAACGTCGAGACTTGAACGTGCCAAACGTGCCACAAGTGCAACCACCGATGACCTATGGATCATACACGGTTCCTAAGCATACGCAACTCTTGTCATGCATCACCAGGAGAGATGCTCGCGTCGAATTACAGCGGGCAATCATCCAGATGCTCGGTAACGCGGCGTTCAGAGGGAGACCCGCCGGGGATCCGAACCAGCATCTTACTAACTTTAAGATGCTATGCAGAACTATCAGAATCGGAGACGGAATCTCGGATGAGGACGTCATGCTAGCTACCTTTCCATTCTCAGTGAAAGATAAGGCGCAAGAATGGTTGTATTCGCAACCGGAGAATTCTATAGGATCATGGGGGCAGCTAGAGGAAAAGTTCATGATGCGATTCTTCCCTCAGAGTAAAGCTCAGCTTGCCAAGAATCAAATCAACACGTTCGTTCAAGGGGCAGTTGAGAGTCTATACGAAGCGTGGGAACGATTCAAAGGCTATCAACGCCTTTTCCCACATTACGGCATAGATCAGGGTTATCTCATACATAATTTTCTGCAAGGACTCATGGATAACACGAGGATCTTGATCATAGCCGCCGCTGGAGGTTCTTTGAGCAACCTCACTTTTCCACAGATCGAAGACCTAATCGATCGTATGGCTGATGAAGGAACCAACACCGCTGGAGAATACAATCCAACACTCCAGCAAGGGTAGCTAACGTGAACGACACGCATGCCTTGTATGATGAGCTAGCTGCAATGAAAGGTCAAATCAGTGGGCTCTACAATATGATGTCCGAAGCGAATCGATCGAAGTGCTTTGAGCAGCCGGAAGAGCAAGGAATTCAAGGGTACGAGGAGGTGAATTATGTGAACAACAATCAGCCTCTGGGTAACACTTATAACCCCGAGTGGAGAAATCACCCCAACCTTTCGTATAAGAATTTTGACGGTGCATTCAATGCACAACGTTTATCGGGGAATTTTCAACTGCGAATGATGCAATGCAATCAAAACTTTCTGCCAAGGACACATCCCCAACCTCAGAACCATCAGCCACGTGCATCGCATTCACAACCAAACCAATCCGATGCAGCCCCCGATTTCAACGCCATGTTCACTCGTCTCCTCCAATTCCAAGAAAATCAAGCTAACTCAATGTCAGAAATACAACAAAGTCAGGATAATTTGGTGAGGAATCAAGAGAACACCAAGAAGCAGCTAGAGAGTTTTCAAACTCATCTTAGACAATTGGAGACGCAAGTTGCACAACTTGCACAAGGGGCAGCACGACCACAAGGACTTCTACCGGCGCGACCGGAAGCAAATCATCGTGAACAAATCAATGCCATTCACTTAAGGAGCGGTAAGACATTGGACCAGCCCATTCACTCAACGTTTGAAAAGGGAGAATCATCTAGGACAGTAGCGAGACAGGGCAACAACGTCGAAGAGCACAAAGAGGAGGAAGAGGAGCCTAAATACGTCAAACCCGAACCGAGGCCTCCTGCTTTGCCATTCCCTCAACGTCAACGCAAAAAGAATGATGATGCTCAATTTGAAAAGTTTGCTGAGATGTTGAAGAAGATGCACATCACGATTCCATTCCACGAAGCGTCGAAGAAGATGCCTTCATACGCCAAGTTCCTCAAAGACGTACTTACGAACAAGCGAGATGTGGAGACGGAAACCGTCATGGTGAATAACTCGATGTTGCAGCCAAACCTACCTAAGAAGATGCCCGATCCAGGTATATTCGTGATCCCTTGTAAAATAGGAGATTATGAAATAAACCATGCACTAATCGATGTCGGCGCAAGCGTAAGCGTGCTACCATTGTCATTGTATGAAAAATTGGATCTTAAGGGTAGGATGGATCATCGACCTACACAAATGGCGCTCACCATGGATGATCAAAGCGTTAGAATACCCGAGGGAATGCTGGAAGACGTACCTTTGCAAGTGGGAAATTCTTTGTCCCGGTTCACTTCGTTATATTGGATATGGAGGAGGACAAGAAGATCCCAATCATCCTCGGTATGCCGTTTCTTAATACGGCTAAGACAATCATACATTGTGTGGAAGGTAGGCTCACGTTGAAGTTTGTAGATGAAGAAGTGGAGTTTAATTTGAACGACACACTTAGACAGCCTGGTGTGGTAGACTCGGTATTCTACATAGACGTCTTGGAGAGACTAGCCGAGGAAGTTATCGAAGAGTTTGAGAACATGGATTCTCTTGAGATGGCTCTTTTAGCAGCTGAAGAGGGACTTTATAAAGACCCTAACGAAGTGAAACATTACACAAAGCTTCTGGACAAACGAAAGATGAAAGAGATCCCGAGCACCGAGCTAGATGCACTCCAAGCAGATTTCTGTGCGATCCGAGCACAACAAGTTGTAACCCCAGAAAAATATGGAATTTCGGACAATCCTCATCAATGAGACTTTGCAAACTGTAACGATATCTATAACCATGATCTTGCTAGAACTTCGATTGCATCATCGTGCATCTCTCGAAACCCGTGGTGTTTAGTCATTGAGTTTATCCCGACAATAAGTTTAGTTAGTTGTGTTCGCATGTAAAGGATACATGTATAGGGGTATATAAGTCTTTTTGTAATTAGATCTATTATTATTGTAATTAGGTCTAACATTGTATATTTAGCCGTTTTGGCTCATTTGAATCAATTAATCTGATTTCAAATTATCATGGTATCAGAGCCCAAAGTCTAACGACGCAACAAACTTCCCTAAAAACTCGACGGCCTCTCCTCCTCTCTCTAGCCGCCGCCGCCGCCGATCTCCTCCTCTTTCTTGCGGCCGCCGATCCTCCTTTCCCTTACCTTTCCCTTACCTCCAGCCGTTCACCCCTCTCCTCCCTCCCCAGCCGTCGTGTGCCACTAACCAACACACAAAAACGCACCAACAACCCTAAATTTCCGGCCGTCGTCCTCCACTTCTCCCGCCGGCCCGCTTTTGTCGCGTCCCGGGTCGCCGCTTGCAGCATGTCCCGCGCCGCGCCCCGCTGCTGGTGCATCGCCGTTCTCCTCCATTCCAAACCCTATATCCGATTCCAAATCCTAGATCTACTGTTCTAATGATCATCTCGTTTTCATACGTATTTCTTGCACGATTTAGGAGACGTTTTCGATACATATGTGATGTTTTACGTATGATTCCGTATCCGTTTTACTTGCTTTCGTGCTTTTCATGTTCTTACAGGTTTTTACGCGTATTTGGACCATTTTGGAGCTAAAGGAGCATGCACGGAGCTAAGGAGCACTTCGGGGATCATCACGGGACAAACGGGACGAGATTGAGCATGGAAAAGCCTCACCCGGTCGGGCACAACCCTTGCACGATCGGGCAAAACCTACGGCCAATTGTGTGGACCATTTAGCACGACTCGGGCAAGCAATCCCGACCATTTTGCCTTGTGCCCGAGCGGGCACACATGCCATGCCCGATCGGGCACCATTCCAGCACCACAGGACGCGCACGAACGGCCCTAGCCGCACCCGAGCGGGTACACTCATTACCCGAGCGGGTAGCGGCCCGAAACCTCTCAAAACTTAAGTAAACTTAACTTAAAACATAAGGGAACTCGTGGGGCAATTAGGGCAACAATTGGACCGACTTAGGAGGCTTAAAAGGAGGCAAAAAGACGCCGTTACAGGAAGCATACAGAGGAGAAGAATTCAGCAAAGTTAGAGCAGATTCTTATGAGGAGATAAGCGAGATGCATTGGAGATCAAGCAGCACCACTTCGGTTTTGTTTGGTTTTTATGTTCCTTAGACTTTCTACTATGTTTATGTTTCTTTACAGACGCATGAGCGAGTAGTTTGTTTGTTCTAGGAGAAGGGATTAGCCCTTGGCTATCCCGAGACCGCTTTTGATCTATTTTGAATGCATCTTCCCGTTTTAGTTCATCTATTCTTTATCTGAGTTCTTGAATTTACTTGTGTTTGCGATGGCCACGTAGATGCATGTGTTAGGGGTTAGGAGAAGGACCGAAAGGAGAATTCTAGTCCTAGAAAGTCAGGTTTAGAACAACCGAGGTTAGGCCACGAAAGTAGGGTAGCAACGGTTGAGGGTGAACGGGCGAATCACAGAGTTTATGGGTTTAGTTCAAGGTGTCAGCCACGAAAGTAGGGGGCAACTTGTCTAGATCACGTGTCTATGCCTTGAGAGAGGGTAGATATCATGTTAGGATCGTCCGCCTTAGATAGCTTTAACTGGGATTGCATGATAGATAGGTTGATCGTGTGTTTCGGTAGTCTTGTGGTGAAACTGGATTCCTAGGACGTTTATCTCATCGTTAGAACCCAAGTAGTTTAGTTTACTTTCAGTATTTTATTCTTCATCACCACTCTTTCGTTAGCAAGTTTGATTCATAGTTCGGGTTTAGGTAGCGTTGCATAGTCTCTGTGGGATGGGATCGACAAATACTACACACGTGCCGTGCACTTGCGGGTAGATTAGGTTATATTTAACTCTGATACGCATCATCTAACCCTAGATCTACATCCCCAAACCCTAATTCGTACTCCTCTTGCTCACCGCCTTCAAACCCTAACTCATGGCCGGTCAAACAAGTCACTCTACCGCCCGTGTATCCGATGCGGCCCCGACCTTCGATCCACAACATCCGCTCAGCACCCTTCTCAACGTCAACATGGCCAACATCACCAAACTGACGCCAACCAACTTCCTCACGTGGAATGTTCAGATTTGTGCCCTTCTTGAAGGACACATTCTCCAATGTTTCATTGAGGACAACTCCGTTGTTCCTCCGACCAAGATCCACCGTGATGGAGTGTCCGTCGACAACCCTAATTTTCAGCCATGGAAGCAACAAGACCGTCTCCTCTTCTCAGCCCTATTTGGAGCAATTTCGGCCTCTCTACAGCCCCTAATTGCGCGCGCCCCGTCCACCTACGAGGCGTGGAAGATGCTTGCTAACACTTATGGCAAAGCATCTCACGGCCACCTTTTACAACTCCGTGATAAGATCAAGCGCTCATCAAAAGGATCCCAATCCATTGATGAATACCTACGTGCCATCACCACTACTGCTGATGAGCTTGCCCTATTAGGAAAGCCGCTTGATCACGAAGATGTCCTCGATGCAATCCTAGACGGTCTTCCCGAAGAGTATAAGCCGATTGCGGACGTCATTCGTGCAAAGGATACCGCTGCATCCGTTGAAGAAGTTCACGAAAAACTTCTTAATCATGAGACCAAATTGGCTACTGCTAAACCGCATCCACTATTGGCCGTTGCTCCAATCACGGCCAACCCCACGGCCACACGCTCATCCAATTGGTCTCGCCCGGATACTCGCTCGTCCGGCTCGTCAAATTGGTCTCGTCCGGATTCTCGCTCGTCCGGCTCATCCAATTGGTCTCGCCGTCCTCGTCAACGTTCACCAACACGTCGTGGCTATCAAGGCAAATGTCAAGCGTGTGGTGTTCAAGGCCACAGCGTTCAACGTTGTCCACGCTTCCATCTTGTCTCCTCCCCTGGTATTCTAGAGAATCCCCCGACGCAGCCATGGCAGCATTCCTCCTCGCCTTGGGAGACACGACCGCAAGCTCACCATGTTGCTGTCTCACCCTATGATGGCAACTCGTGGATATTGGATAGTGGAGCATCTCATCACATCACATCGGATCTCTCCAATCTTGCCATCCACTCTCCGTACCGCGGAAATGATGATGTTGTTGTCGGTGATGGAAACGGCTTATCCATCACACATACGGGTTCTATTTCTTTACCCCTTGACACTAGGCCGTTAGCATTACGGAATGTTTTATGTGTGCCTAAGATATGCAAGAACCTCATTTCGGCTAATCACCTTTGCAAGACTAATGACGTATCCGTTGAATTTACTCCTTATGACTTTCAGGTGAAGGATCTCAGCACGGGGGCGCAACTTCTGAAAGGAAGCGCTAAAGATGGAGTTTATGAGTGGCCCGCCCCATCTAGTACCTCGTTTCCTCCTTATGCATTTCATA
>CM071863.1:18931534-18943163 GCA_036759665.1 Gynandropsis gynandra
TTCGGATCCTCCTCATGTTGAGCCCTCAACGTCGTCACAGTCTCCCGAGCTTATTATCTTGGACGTGCTACCGCAACGTCCTCGCACAAATTCGCACCCAATGGTTACTCGCTCAAAGAGTAATGTTGCTAACCGAAATAACCGATCTGATCTTGTAGCTCAGGTGGAAAGTGAACCGGCTAATATCACTCAAGACTTGAAAGATCCTCTATGGCGTGATGCAATGGATTCTGAGTTACAAGCCTTACATCGCAACCAAACGTGGCAGCTTGTTCCCGCAGCACAAGCAAAGAATATTGTTGGTTGTAGATGGGTGTTTCGAATCAAACGCAAACAAGACGGATCCGTGGAACGATTCAAAGCTCGACTTGTTGCAAAGGGGTTTCACCAAAGACTGGGCATTGATTATCATGAGATCTTCAGCCCGGTTTTCAAACCTACAACCATCCGTGTTATCTTGAGCATCGCGGTCTCCCGTGGGTGGTCTCTCCGACAACTTAATGTCAATAACGCCTTTCTTCAAGGCAGTCTCATGTAGGAGGTATACATGTCTCAACCCCCGGGTTTCATTGATCCCACTCATCCTACTCATGTGTGCAGACTTCAGCGAGAAATCTATGGTCTCAAACAAGTTCCTCGAGCATGGTATTCGGACATTTCTTCTTGCTCGCGGCTTTAGCAACTCTTTGGCGGACACCTCCTTGTTCATTCTCAACACAACCGCGCTACAATTGTATGTGCTGGTTTATGTTGACGATATTGTTGTTACAGGCAATTGCTCATCGAAAGTCCAGCAGTTCATTGATGCCCTAGCCGCCCGCTTCTCCATCAAGGACTTGGGTGACTTATCATACTTTCTCGGGGTAGAAGCAACGCGCACATCTCATGACCTACTTTTGACTCAACGGAAGTACATTCAGGATCTTCTCAACCATTGTCTCATGCATGAAGCAAAGCCGGTTCCTACGCCCATGTCGTCCTCATCTCGTATGACACTTGACATGGGGACTTCCCTATCCAATCCCACGGAGTATCGGTCTATTGTTGGAGGACTATAGTATCTATCTCTCACACGAACGGACGTTAGCTTCGTTGTCAACAAGCTGTCCCAATTCATGCATTCTCCCACGGATGTTCATTGGCAAGCCGTCAAAAGAGTCCTACGTTATCTTGCTGGCACGAAGGATCGAGGTATCTTCTTATCCGCCAAGAACACCCTCTCCTTACATGCCTTTACCGATGCAGATTGGGCTGGAGACTCTCTTGATCTCAAGTCCACTGGGGCGTATCTCCTCTTCCTTGGTGCGCATCCTATTTCCTGGTCGTCTAAGAAGCAAACCGGACTCTGCCGTTCGTCTACCGAGGCTGAATACCGCTCTATTGCGTCCACAGCCGCGGAAGTTCTATGGGTTGTTGCTTTACTATCGGAAGTTGGAATCAAGTCCTCCTCACCACCTACCATCTACTGCGACAACATTGGAGCGACATACCTCAGTGCTAAGCCCGTCTTTCACACCCGAATGAAGCACTTGGCGCTACACTATCTCTTCGTCCGCGGCCTGGTCGAGTCGAATACTCTTCGGGTCACTCATGTACGAGCCGCGGATCAACTCGCAGACATTCTCACGAAGTCTCTCCCGAGACTTCCGTTTCAGCTCTTGTGTTCCAAGATTGGACTCACCGAGGGTGCTCCATCTTGAGGGGGCGTGTAAAGGATACATGTATAGGGATATATAAGTCTTTTTGTAATTAGATCTATTATTATTGTAATTAGGTCTAACATTGTATATTTAGCCGTTTTGGCTCATTTGAATCAATTAATCTGATTTCAAATTATCATCGCATTCCCAACACTTATCAGTTTCACACGTCTTATCCATTAGTTTACTAGCCTTAGAGTTGCATCAATTCCTTGTGTTCGACCCTTGTACTATACAATCCGTATTCTTGCGGAAGCGTTAGTCTAGTTATATTATTACTTGAGATTAACAACATCACAAACATCATGTTATGATTGCAAGTTTCAATTGCGATTCAACTAATCGGGAAATGGATGACCAACAATCAAATTGCAAGAACCTAAAATCTGTAAACATCGCTAAAGATTGAAATAAATTACCTTCATTAGCCTTCTTTATATATTTAAATCTATATATAAATAAAGATATAAATAAATGATTTTTTCTCTCTCCGATGAGATGGAAGGATGTCGACGCCGTTTTATTTCTCAATCAAACAGGGACAAAAACAAAGATAAGAACATGGTGCCTCTTAACTTTTGTTCCTCACTGTCCGAATCCATTTCAGCCATCTTGGATGTTGTTGTTTGAATCTATAAAAAAAAACATCGATTTCAAAATAATATAGAATATTTCAATATAGTGGAATACTTAGAAATACCCTTGTTGAAACAATCTACCACGCAACATATAATGGAGGGTACCTTCATTGCTTCCTCGATGGAGGGCTTAGAAATAGTTGTAGAGACATTACATTGATTTCACCTCCATAACTCTTATGAACTGCATTAACATTGATATTCTGCAAAGCTGCAAAGGCATCTCGATATTTAGATAAATAAACCACCAAAACTACAATATGCAGGAAAAAATCTCATTATATATGGAAATGATCCTCAGTAGTCCTCCACCTCAACTACAATATGCAAGAAAAATGCTCATTATATACGGAAATGATCCTCAATAGTCCTAAAATAGCCACCTTAGGTTAGGATTCTCTCAATCTTCGTTTCTTTAGCAAAAACAAACAAACACACACAATAACATTCACAAAAACTAAGAGAACCTGGAATCAATAGTGAATAGAGAAGCATAAGAAATTTTACCGGTGAAGAAGGAGATTGGATAATAGAGAGATAGAAGTCGAGTTGGAGCCGAAGAGACGACCGAAAGAGAAAGCATTTAGGGCAAAAAAAATTCGGCGCCTGAAGAGACCATAGAAGCACAATCTCTATCGACATCTCCACATCGTAGAGGAATTTGTGACTCTATATGAGAGCAACAATGGATCCCTAATCGAGTCTGTAGAGAAGAAGAAAAGAGGTTCAAATCATGGTGAATAAGATGCTTCTATTGGAGTACTTACAACCGCTCCAGCTTCAGCAACCGGAGCTTGCATTTAGCCGATGGAGTAACCGTCGGAAAAATCGCCGCCGCCTCCGGTCCCTTCCGCTTCCTCTGATTCCTCCCCACGCGAGCCGGGGGTGCGGCCGGCTCAAACTTCTCCTCCTTCTTGTCGTCCCCATCGGACTTCCGATCCCCTTGTCGATTCAAACAGCTCAACGGTCACTTCTCCTTTCGTTTGCATGTATTGAGGGAAGCGTGAAGCCGGTGGTAGATTTATCGAGTATTAATTGAATTGAAGGAATATGACATTTAATGGATTCATTGTATTACCAGAAAGAATGGCTTGGTCAAACGAGTTTTTCCTCTCTCAACTATTACGTGGTAGTATGAGAGAAGAGAAAAAATCTCATCTTTTATATATATATATATGATTATTCGACCTATGTTGGGATTATAAAAAATAGAAATAAATCTTCAATTACTATTGTTTCATTTTTAAATTTTATCATTTAAATCACGTGTTGAAAATATCTAAACATTAACCTTAGGTAATAACTCAATTGAATAATTGTATTTTAATTATTTTCTATAACGTATTTCTTGTTGTTATACTCGTAAATGGGTCGCTAAAATTGACTCATTAAAAAATAATACAAATATCAAGATCTTGAGATATATAAAATTGTAAAGGGGACCCTTATCCATCCTTCTTGGCACTAGTTCCTACCATGTTAACAGTTATCCTAATTATTATAGGGTGTCATCGTCGGCTATACAAAGGGAGAATGGAGACGGCCGAGGAAAAGGTTGTAGGTGAAATTCACGGCGAAAATTTGAGAACCGGCGAGACACTCCTAGATATGGCTAGAGACTTTCACGATAGAGGGGGAAATTATACGACCAAACGACTATCAATTTCAAAAGACATTCAAGCTTTTTTATAAATTCGATAATTTGTCACTTGGATCGTTTGAGATTATCTGAAACTACCTTTTTTATTGAATGTTTATGATGAAATAAAGTAACGGGTGTACTTCAATTTTTTTTAAAATATCATTTTATAATTTATTCAAAAGATAAATGTGATATATTGCAAACGTAACCTTTTATTTATTAACCATTATATTATTATTTTTAAATGAGTTGTCATTACCTACACCCATTACCTACCACATCGTTTTAAATAGAACAAAAAATGTCGAGCCAAGAGCACCTTTGATTTTTTTAATCAGGATGTTAATGTTGAGGTGGTGATGGGGATTATCAAAAATGCTCCTATAGGGCTAAAGTGCTTCAAAAATACCCTTGGTTGAAAAAAAAAAGTTTCAACTTCAAATCTACCCTTAAAATATTGATAATCCTATGTTATCCTTGACGACATTTTCTCTCTCTCCTCTAGAGCACCTCTAATTCTCGCGCGAAAAATACTGTTCCCCCACACCACAGCAGATTCGGCGAGAGTAGCTTGCAATCGGCATCAGATTCGCTGCCAATAGGTTGAAATCCTTTGTTGTCAACAAAGAAGCTTGCAATTAAGCACGTTTCGCAGAAAAACCAGGTGTGTATAGTGAGTTTTTCGTGTTTCTCTTGTGTCTATTGCAATGTCAAAGGTGACAAAGTGGGTCACAGAGTCGTACGGTCGCACTGGGTCACAGAGTCTCATCGAGGGGTCAAAGGGATCAAAGGTCGTCGCAGGGGTCCAAGGGTAAATGGGTCGAAAAGGGTGAAAGGGTCGCAGGGGTCCAAGGGTAAATGGGTCGCAAAGGGTCAAAGGGTCGCAGGGGTGCAAGGGTCGGATGGGAAAGGGGTCGCAAAGGGTTCAAAGGGTCGCATGGGTCCAAGGGTCGCATGGTAAAGGGGTCGCAAAGGGTTCAAAGGGTCGCAGAGGTAAAGGGGTCGTAGGGGTCCAAGAGTCGCAGAGGTAAAGGGTCGCAAGGGTCGCAGGGGTCCAAGGGTCGCAAGGAGCGCAAGGGTCGCAAGGGGTCGCAAGGGTCGCAGGGGTCCAAGGGTCGCAAGGAGCGCAAGGGTCGCAAGGGGTCGCAAGGGTCGCAGGGGTCCAAGGGTCGCACGGTCGCTGTGGGTCACGGAATTTACCCCTCTTTTATGTTTTTGTTACAGGTGTAATGGATACGGCGGATGAGAAAATCACACTGATTTATTTTTTGTATGATAGTAAATGGGAAAAAACCCAAATGGAGAATTTGAATGGGTTGGTAGAGTTCAGGAAAACCAGAGAGTATTTTTCTTATGTCCTCCGGTTAGTCTGACATACCAGCAACTGATTGATGAGTTATGCGCAGAGATGATGGTGGATAATAATACAACGAAGTTGAAGTTAAGCTATTTGCCCAATATTTGTGAAAATAGGAAGCCGACATATATAATGAATGACAAACATCTTATTTATTATATGTTCGATCGCATAAGAGGAATTCGACCACTGCTGTATGTGGAGATAGAATCGGCAGGTGTGAATTGTGAAATCGAAATTGAGAGGAAAATTGAGCCTCTAATTCCTGCTTTTGAGAGGGAAATTGAGCCTCTAATTCCGGCTTTTGGAAGCATTGCTAAAGAAGGTGAGGATCGAGGTGTTGTAGATTATGATGACTGTGTTATTGTAGATCTAGATAAAAGTAGAGTTGATGAGAGTAATCCGGAGACAATAGATATTTTGGATTCGAATGATTCTGATAGTGAACATACAAGCGAGTTAAGAGAAGAATGTGGGTGTGCCATGACTGTGGTAGTTGATGGAGTTGCTTGTGACAAGAATAAAGTTGTTTCTGATGTGCGAGCAGAGCATAAGTATGGTGATGGTGAGAACAACTCGCAAATGGTTGTTCACAATGGCGAAAATAATATCTTCGAGTTCGGAGATGGATTGGATCTTAAAATTGGGCAAGAGTTTGATAGCAAGAAGCATGTACAGGCATTTGTAAGGAAGGGTTCAATCGAAGCTTCGTTTAGATATACAACATTGAGATCTGATACGAAGCTGTGGGAAGTACGATGCAAGTTTTCCGGAAATGGTTGTAAATGGAAATTACGTGTGGCAGCAATCCCGAATTCCAAACGGTTTAGTGTGAGAACACATCATCCCATTCATAATTGTTCACCTGTATGTAAACGCACCGAAGCTACAAAGGGTACAGCGCAAATGGTTAAGGATTATTTGAAGGAGGAATTTGCCGGAAGTTATGAAACACCTCCAGCAAAAGAATTGATGGCTCGTGTAAAAGCAAAATATGGTGCCAATGTATCGTATTTGATGGCATTAAGAGGCAAATGCGGTGCTCAAAAGGATATTCGTGGTGATGACTTTGAACATTATAGGAGGCTTCCAGGGTGGTTGCACATGTTTTATATAAGAAATCCCGAATCTGTCGCAAATCTAATGTTCGACAATGATGGGAAAAGCTTCAAATACCTTTTTATGGCTGTCGGAGCGGCTATAAGGGGATGGAAATACATGCGTAAAGTGGTTGCCGTGGATGCGACATTTCTGACAGGAGTGTACAAGGGAGCATTGATTGTGGCGACCGCGCAAGATGGTGAACATCACCAATATCCTCTTGCATGGGGAATAGTCGACAGAGAGAAGGACGAATCATGGACGTGGTTTATGTCAAGATTGCAACAGGTGGTACCGGACGGACGTGATGTCGTTGTGATATCTGATCGCCATAAAAGCTTGATCAAAGCAGTCAAAGAAGTGTATAAAGAAGCTGATCATGGTTTTTGTGCGCGTCATATATCGCAAAATATAAAGAGCTACGTCAATAAAGGCCATGGTAGAAAGACGAAAAGGGGTGATACTGTGGCGGAAATGTTCTTCAGATGTGCGTCAGCATACACGGAGAACGAATTTGAAGTGCTATTGAATGATTTGAAGGCCAGGTATCCTAATGTTGCAAAGTATTTGGAGAAAGAGGAACTTGATCCCGTTAAGTGGGCAAGATGCAAATTTAAGAGGGAACGGTACAACTTATTAACAACTAATGGCGCCGAGTCAATAAACTCAACGTTGAAGAAGTCAAAAAAATTGTCGATCCTAGGGCTATTAGATGTTTGTTTGGGAAAGACAGTGGAATGGTTCAATAGGTATAGGTTGGAAGCAGCTACCGGTGATGATTCTCAAAAGTTAACACCTTACGTTGAGAAAACGTTACATGCACGGTTTGGACAGGCATCCAAGTATGATGTTATTGAATTGAACAGTCTCACTGATGAGTATGAGGTGAGAAATGAGATGGGTAGAAGATTTGTAGTGAGTCTTCAAAAAAGAACGTGCGAATGCAAAATGTTTGACGTAGATAAGTATCCATGCAGTCACGCAATTGCGGCAGCACATAAGGTTGGTAAAGGTGACAAGATACCAGATCTATGTTCACACTACTACCTTCGGGAGACATGGCGTTTGGCTTACCAAGAAACCGTGTATCCGGTTCCTGATTGCAGTGATTGGGACATTCCCCCTGACGTGTCTCAGCATGTGTTTGAACCTCCTATACTGTCTCAGAAAAGGCTAAGCGGGAGGCCTAAAGTGAATCGTTATCCTGGACCCGGTGAGGCTCGGAGAAGACAAACCCCGTCTGCTGCGTCGAGACAAACCCCATTTGTGTCGCCACAAACCCCGTCTTCTTCGTCGGTACAAAACCCATTTGTGTCGCCACAAACCCCGTCTTCTTCGTCGGTACAAAACCCATTTGTGTCACCACAAACCCCGTCTTCTTCGTCGATACAAAACCCATTTGTGTCGCCACAAACCCCGTCTGCTGCATCGTTACAAACCCCATCTTCAAAAGCCAGCATCACTGCCAGTGTTTGGAACGTGACAACCGAGACAACGCCGACTTCAAAAAAAAAAGAAAGCTTAGTAAGTTAGTAATTGTGTAATACTATATTATTTGTATTATTTTGATTAAAGTTTTTGGGACTTTCATCCTTATAATTCGATAAATTCTTCATTATGACTCATGCGACCAATGCGACCTCATGCGAACAAATATGACTCATGCGACCAATGCGACCTCATGCGAACAAATATGACTCATGCGACCAATGCGACCTCATGCGAACAAATATGACTCATGCGACCAATGCGACCTCATGCGAACAAATATGACTCATGCGACCAATGCGACCTCATGCGAACAAATATGACTCATGCGACCAATGCGACCTCATGCGAACAAATATGACTCATGCGACCAATGCGACCTCATGCGAACAAATATGACTCATGCGACCAATGCGACCTCATGCGAACAAATATGACTCATGCGACCAATGCGACCCTCACATGGATTAAATTAGAACACATGGATTAAATTAGAACCCATTCGACATTTTATCATTGTTAATCCGTAAATTCGTCAATTTCGTATGTATTGATCATTATATACGACCATACGACCAATGCCATTATCAATATGCCATTATCAATATGTCATTATCAATTTAGGATCAAAATAGACTATAATATAAATAATATCGACATTCGAAAACAATGTTGAATGTATTTTTCGAAATTTTGTCAAACTCATCCGACGAGTTCTTAAAACACTACTATCGCTTTTGTAGCACAGACATTGGTTATACACAACTCAAATAGGGACACATGGGTCATAATCTGTTTTAACCATTGATTGACGTTGTAAATGTATTGTTTTGATTGGTCTGTTACGGTTTATCATTATAAACCCCGTAAATTCGTAGATTTTGCATGTAATGTGACCGTGCGACCCATGCGACCCATGCGACCCATGCGACCCATGCGACCCATGCGACCCATGCGACCCATGCGACCCATGCGACCCTAATTTGTAATTAATTAGTTTGACGTTATAAATGTATTGTTTGCTTGGTTTTGGTCATTTTATCATCTTAAACCCGTAAATTCGCCGAGTTCGCATCTATTCATCAATATATGCGACCCATGCGACCCTAATTTGTAATTAATTAGTTTGACGTTATAAATGTATTGTTTGCTTGGTTTTG
Source organism: Gynandropsis gynandra (assembly GCA_036759665.1). Taxonomy (NCBI): domain Eukaryota; kingdom Viridiplantae; phylum Streptophyta; class Magnoliopsida; order Brassicales; family Cleomaceae; genus Gynandropsis; species Gynandropsis gynandra. The sequence continues at coordinate 18,940,621 of CM071863.1, forward strand.
GTCATTTTATCATCTTAAACCCGTAAATTTGCCGAGTTCGCATCTATTCATCAATATATGCGACCCTCATTTGGAATTAATTAATTCGTAATCGTAAATTCGTGGATTTCGCATAAATTGATCCTTATATGCGACCATGGCACCCATGCGACCCGCCGAAAATTCCGTCACCAAAATTCCCGCCGAACTTTTCATCATATTTGAAATTTTTTTAAAAAATAACATCTGCAGGTCATGTCTTTTCGAATCCCCTCTGACGGCGATTCGATATCCAGGTCATGTCTTTTCGAATTACAGTCGTTTCCTTTTTAACAATAACGACACAAACTCTCTCTCTACTATCGTTCCTTCAATTTTTCCGAAAATGTTCGTGTTCCCTTCTTTCTTCAGAGAGATTTTTCCGCGCTATCTGGAAGAGAACTACATTGTAATCTTCTTCATCAGTCTCTCTGTCGGTATGTTACACGTAGAGAATGTAAAGATTTGACTTGTTTTTTCATTTTTTGTTACAGGACATCCCGACGATATTTTTCGATGATGTCATGTACGGGAACACGAGGGAAATAGCAACGCTTAAATGGACTGGGTCTATCAGAAGATGGTATGTCAAGTTGGATGGCTCCAGATTCACTGATGGGTGGAAAGATTTCGCCAACGACCTAGACTTAAGTGTTGGGGATTACTTACTTTTCACTCACGAAGGTGACATGGTCTTCCTTGTCAAGTTCGCCACTCCTGCTCCAAGGATTTTACGAGAAACTGTGGTACCAGTCACTCGTTCGAATCTGGCCGCAGATGAAGTGGTAAGTGACTTCAATATGGTTTTATTCCTTGCATGGGTAAGGATTTTCACGATTTTTATTCCTTTCTTCGGATGTCGCAGACACTTCCGATAGGGTTTGCGAGGTCGAACGGTCTTTGCCATAGACGGTCTAAGGTATATCTGATGCTAGGATACTCCACGGCGTGGGAGGCACGGCTAAGGCCCGTGGCACGTGGTGGCGCTTCCATCAGCAGGGGTTGGAGAAAGTTTTGTCTCGACCATCGACTAACCGAGGGTTGTAACCTCGTAGTCGAAATCTTTGATAATTCAGCATTACCCATGCTTCAGTTTTTCCCTAAAAATGACAGTGTTTGATTTTCAGTTGTGTTTGGATGATTTTCAGTTGTGTCTTGTATTTGGATGATTTTCAGTTGTGTTTGGATGATTTTCAGTTGTGTCTTGTATTTGGATGATTTTCAGTTGTGTTTGGATGATTTTCAGTTGTGTCTTGTATTTGGATGATTTTCAGTTGTGTTTGGATGATTTTCAGTTGTGTCTTGTATTTGGATGATTTTCAGATGTGTTTGGATGATTTTCATTTGTGTCTTGTATTTGGATGGTTAACATTTGTGATAATATTGAAGTTCCCCCGAGGGACAAGGGTCGCAGGGGTCCAAGGGTCGCAGAGGTCCAAGGGTCGCAGAGGGACAAGGGTCGCAGGGGTCCAATGGTCGCAGAGGGATAGGGGTCGCAGGGGTCCAAGGGTCGCAGAGGTTCAAGGGTCGCAGGGGTCCAAGGGTCGCAGAGGTTCAAGGGTCGCAGGGGTCCAAGGGTCGCAGATGGACAATGGTCGCAGGGGTCCAAGGGTCGTAGAGGGACAAGGGTCGTAGGGTTCCAAGGGTCGCAGATGGACAAGGCTCGCAGATGGACACGAAATAATAATTATTCATATTATTTGTAAATAAGTAATTGTATTTGTAAATAATAAATAATAAATTTTTCATATGATTTGTAAATGATAGTATTGAAGTTCCCCCGATTCAATAGTAAGTATAATAAATTATTCATATTATTTGTAAATAATTGTATTTGTAAAAGGGTCCAAGGGTCGCAGAGGGACAAGGATCGCAGGGGTTCAATGGTCGCAGAGGGACAAGGGCCGTAGGGGTCCAAGGGTCGCAGAGGGACAAGGGCCGTAGGGGTCCAAGGGTCGCAGAGGGACAAGGGCCGTAGGCCTTCAACCTCTGTGACCCTGCGACCCTGCGACCCTTGACCCTTTGCGACCCTTTAACCTCTGTGACCCTACGACCCTTGAACCTTTGCGACCCTTTAACCTCTGCGACCCTGCGACCCTGTGACCGTTGAACCAAATATTTAAAAATAACAATGTACCAAATATTTCAAAAAATAACAGTGTACCAAATATTTAAAAAATAGAAATGTACCAAATTTTAAAAAAATAACAATGTACAAAGTATCAAGTTAAGATTTGGGTGAAGTTTTTCCATTACAAAATATATCCGCCGCCATCTTCTCACGCATGGAAAGAACATTATCGTCGCAAAGTAAATGCAAATCAGGCTCTTTGTTCCTTACCGCGGCTTCTAAGTATTTGTATGAGTATACACCACAGTCATGCCCAGTCTTGTTCTGTACCTTTCCATGATAATCATATTTCCATTCCCTTTTCCCACCTGCCAAAGAAGGAAACCCTCCAAGAATGAACATCTTGGGGATAGCTATTCTTAGCTTCTCAATCACCGGATCAATATTCTTTTCC
>CM071863.1:18946463-18978622 GCA_036759665.1 Gynandropsis gynandra
GACCACTTTGCCGATCCCCTCACAAAGCCACTTCTGCGGTTACCTTTTCATGCCTTGTGTTCCAAGATTGGAATCACACCGGGTGATTCATCTTGCGGGGGCGTATAAAGGATATTAGAACATTATTGTACATAAGGGTATTATTGTAATTTCTTATTCCGTAATTAGGTTTAATTCTTAACCTATTGTACATATAGCCGTTTTATGGCTATTCAAACACATTATTCAGAAAATACAATTTGAATTCAAATCACCATTCACACTCGACAGCCTGTAAACCCTAGAAATCGACGCTCAACCGACCATCGCGACCCAAACCGACCCACTGAGACAACCGACTCTTTCGACTCAACCGACTCACTGAGACTCAACTGACTCATTGACACTCACACCATTTTGGGACTCGACATCCTCCAAAATCCTAGAAATCGATCTACTTACACTTATTGACGCCATTGAAGATTGACTCGTGCTCTCTTCTCCACCGCTGCTGATTCTAGCCATTTCCTTCTTGCCAACTTCGAATTTCCTTCTTGCCAACTTCGAATCGATCCCTCTCAAGTTCGAAATCACTTGTTCTTTCTTGGCTTTTACTCTCCCAGAATGCGGGTTTGGCTTTTACTCTCCCAGAATGCAGTTTTTCCCACGTTCGAAAATTAAGGGTAAATTTGTCTTTTCTCCAGTTTTTTTTTTCGATTAAATAATTATTTTAGGGAAGGGTATTTTTGAAGCGTTTTAGCCCTACGAGAGTATATCTGATATTCCGCCGGTGGTGATACCATGATGATGAAAAATGATATTCAATTTTTAATATATAAATTTTTTCTAATATCACACTATAATATAATATAAAAAATATCTAAAACCTTTTTACTAATAGACAAAAAGAGTTTATGCCTCGTATCATTTTACCTAACAATTAAGCATTTAACAAGGTACGGTTGATATTTGAAAATTTTCTCCTTGCAACGGAAGTAGTACATGATTATCACAAACTTAACCAGACGTTATTGCGAACGAGACAATAAAACGACGGATTTAATTCCTTTAAAAATTGAAAACAAAATCTAGAACTTGTTTGGTGATACAATATGCTCCAAACCTTACTTCAACCCATTAAAGAATTCTAATTCGATGCAATGATACCACAACACTTCTTGTGATTTTATATTGATAAATCACAAAAACATTAAAAGACAAATTAAAGAATTCTAATTCGATGCAATGATACCATAACAATTTCTGTCAACACTATAAAAAAAGTCATTTTCAATGGAAGAATCCATTTAAAATGATTAATTTTCCGTCGAAAATGAGTTTCCTTTCAACTGAATTCAAGAGATGCACCCCGTAATCAATCATTGAAAACAATATATGTTGAAAATTTCAAAGATCTTATCAACAACGTAGTATGTTCCTCGACGCTACCCTAAACCTAAAATAATAACAAAATATTTACATCATCATTCAACCACGTATAATGTTTCATTGTATTGAGTTTATCCGCACATAAATGAGGATATGTGCCCATTATTTCATTATATAATATGTCATAAGAAAATTAATATATGTTATTAACATGATGGTATGACAATATATACGTATATGTAATAAATTCGGAAAAACGAACACGAAGATACTCTTTTTAAAGAGCTTAATAACTCAATGATATTATTCTTCAATATATCCAAATGGCTTATTTTTAAAATTTTCGAACAAATATTTCTAAAGAATATGCTAATTTTGTATAAAATGGCTTGCAGACTGCGTGGTAATAACTCTACAAACTCAATTGCGATGGATTGTTTTATAAATACATGACAATTATGACTCTTTATGTCGGACGATGTTTGATGCATATTAATCCGGAAATTTAACGTATTATTTTAGTCATCTCAACAATGTTATCCTTCATTTCCTCATAATATTCATGATTGTGTTGATGATGTTATAAAAAAAATTCTCGATATGCATAATGTTCAAATTGTATCATAATGTGAGTGATTTTGAATATGAAAATTTCCAAAAAAAATGTTGCGTTTGTATATATTATACCATTCACTTTGGCTTTGCGGCTTTTGATGCCAACGGTCTTGCTCATATTCTACCGATTCGTTTAAGTCTACCATCAGATTTAGGCCTTGGTATAAGATTTGTATACTTAATTGTATGAATGGCACCTTTGCTTTTCGTGTAACATTCTTTCGAAATTGTTTTTTTTTTAAGTCCACGAGAAAGAAATCTTTCATGACAATTAGACCAACATGATATCTTATCATGTACAACGAAATGAAACTGTATCTTCCATACAATATGAACATTCTAGTCTATATGTGTAATTCCTCTAGACAACATTTCATATGCGAGAAAGTCATTAATTATCAATAAAAGATTGATTTCAACGTAAATTTGTATTTTGTAATTACGTTATATATAATAATTTTTGTGTTACAAAATCTCTGAATTTGTGAATTAACGACTCAAGGAAGACATCAAAACGTTTCTAAGGTGTTCAAATTATGGAATCAACAGTGCTAGATAAATGATTTCGTAGAAATATAACTTCTCTTTTAAAACAGATATTCTAGTTAAAATAAGCAATCATTGCACATGTAAAGAAAAATAATTTTGGTATTGGCTAGATCAGAAAATATCTCGTAGAATTTCTTCCAAACCTTGTCAACTGATGGATTGCATTAGTCATTCACTCGTCGAGTATTTTACGTGCCATCTCATAGATGTTACAATTTTCTTCGAATCGTATAATATTCTCAACTTCTTTGTTACATGCTTGTAGAACATCTTTTGTATGACACATACTTCCGTGAAGATGGTTTTTTCGGACAAAATCTGTTTGCATCGCAAAATTTACATTCCAAAAGGTGTTTGTGTGCTTTCCAAAATAGCATACAACTAATTCTACAAACATAATATTTTGATGTGATATAACTACATCCTTTAGAAAATTATTTTTTTCATAATATGTTCTCGAGCTTGAATATTTTGCTATAAATATTCTTGCTTAGTTTGGAAAAATGTATCTATGCAATTTTTTGCCACATTTTAATCGATATTCACACTCATCAATCTTGACGATAAGGATAAAAGTATTTGATCTTCCTGATAACCTTCGTATATAAGTTATTTAACCACATCCAACAGATCGAAAACTTTTTGCACATCATTATTTGGTTTCTATTCTTGCATTTGCTAACCAATATGACATATGGATTGGTCGTCGTTGTTGAAATAATTTTCTCATCATTTCTTTCGATTGATTGTGATTCTTGCATTGTCACACCTCTGATGTCGTTGTCTTTACCATGCAAGAATCAAACTTTATAATTCTCTACACAATCAACCTTATAAAGGTATTTGAAAACAATATCTTAGTTATGGTACTTTATATTCTTGCATATGTTTCCCGAACATAACATTGTATTGCATTTTTGACATAAAGGTTACATCTACACAAAAAAAAATATATTGTTCAACCCCGAGTAAAAGTTATTACGTAACCTTTTCTTTACTAGAGTTTTTATTCTATATATCCACTCTATTAACCAAAATTTATTTCTATTTGAAAAGGATCATATTGTTTAATAGCATATTTACACTCGTTGGTAACGATAGAGCAAACTATCTCGTCCTATAAATAGTAAAATTTTCAATGGTCATCCATTGTATGACTAATGGATGACCATTGAAAGGCAACATTCAAAAAATTCTGAAGGTTCATAGTAAATTTAAATATTTCAATGGGTATTCATTTTTGTATTATCAACAAATATTCATTTTTAACTTAAATGATCATATGTTGGAAAGCTTAGCATATTTTGAACGAACTTTTAAACAGATTCTAAAGAGCGTTTTCAACGTTGAGTACTCGTTTAGACATCATTGATACTTTTCAATATATTATATATGTTGATAAAACGTTGAAAGTTATAATGGAACATCAATGATTATCAACCGTGATCTTTCATTGATATTTCGTTATAAATTTCAATGGATATTTGACCATTGATATCCATTGGAATCCGTTGATATAAATTTCAACACAAAAAATATATCGATTCGTCCATTACAAATAACGTATTTTTTGTAGCGTAGTTAAAAAATTTGGTTAAATTGATACAATGGCGTCTAAAGATGTTAAAAAGGACATATCTAAGCAAAATAAAACTTTTTGACATATTCAAACCATTAAAATTTAAAAATTTGAGAAAACGCTTAGACAAGCATAAGATTCCTCGGTTGAGCTAAGTTTAAGGTTACACAAATACATGATCGACCATAGGCACTGAAAGAACACTCGGATCCCTCATTTTATTTATTCGACCAATCAAGGGTAATAGTAGGTTCGCTCGGGTGAATCATCATCAAGCTCAGCTGAGTAGTCCTCAAAGTGGATATATACGAGTAGTCTTGATGCTCTATGCCACCGAGCTGCATGTCACATTTGATATGATCGGATCGAGAATTTCATTGCTCGGCTAACCTTTCCTTGTTCTCGATATCTATTCCGAAAACACATGTAACAAACAATTGGTCCTGGTGCCCAAGACATGCATTTGTCGGTTTGGTCTAGAACTCCTCTTGTATTATTCTAACATATAGGTTATGAAGCTTCTTGGCTCTTTGCCCCGTGATCGGTCATTATATTCATTGTTCCATTTCTGTAATCATCACAAATCTAAAGGATCAAGAATATGTGCCATTAAAATTGATATGGTTCAATCAATGGAATTTCCTTCTAAATACTCTTTGTGCCATACATTTTCTAGACTTATTCATCATTGTATATCATGACGCATATCTTTTGAAAAATTTTCAGTTACGGTAAATGGCAATCTTCAAGGTTACTTCTCAAGTTTTCAAAGATAAAAAGTCTACAATCGATTATCCTTGCATCTATTTGTTTGCTATGGCCAAAGTACTTTCATATTTATTTAACTATAGAGGGTAGCAAGGATTGATCAGTTGTCCGTAAAAATTTCGTCCTATTGGGTTGACATATTTATGCTTCACCGATGATTTGCTTTTCTTCACGGATACTTCCATGGAACCATCAAATATGGTATGACCTAGATCGACGTTTATTGTTTAGATGGATGAAAACAGATTGAAACTCTCTGACAACCTGATCCAAGAACCTATAATTTGTCTTCCCTAAGAAGAAATTCCTAAACCCCAACCCGATGCCACAACCCTTGTGATCTAGCTCAATATCTCTCCAAGAGTTCAGTTGATAAATCTCAAGAAATAGTATAGAAAAGACGCTCTCAATTCATTAAAACTTGATTTAAAATGTCATGCAATGAGACCTCTATGTATAAGGACTAAACAATAATAGAAAACTGAATTAAATTATGTAAAATCGTTCAGTCGAGCGGTGGGCAAATTATCTGAAGAACCTGTCTCGACCCGATATCCATCCTGATCCCGCAAAACATACTCGAACCCATGAGTTCGGGTTTGAATAATGAAATCTGATTATCCACGGATTCAGGTTTGGGTTTTTTTATCTCTGCAGTGGGTATCCGAGTACATATATATAAAAATATTAAAATAAACATATACATCATATTTTTTACAAAACCAACGCTAGGTTTTTTAGTACCATTCTTTTCCATTCTCTCTTTTCTTTTCAGTATGGTTGCCTCTCGCCTCTACTCTTGCCGTTGCCTCTCGCATCTACCCGTGCTGCTGCCTCCCCATCTTACGTGGCTACTTCTCACCACCGCCGGCTCTCGCGTGATCGTTTCTTGCCTCAATCGTGCAGCCATTTTTTCGCCTCCAACATGTGGCCGCTTCTCCATCTCACCTCCATCACCTCTCACCTTCTTCTCGTGCAACCATTTCTCCATCTCACATGGCTACCTCTCGCCTCTTTCTCATGCGATCATTTTTCTCTATTGCATCTCGCTTCCACTCTTGCCTCTTCCGCTTTGTCTCTTCGATTGGCTACCACCACCTCGTTTCCAATCGATCTGCCATTTCTTCTTCTTCGTCTGTCTGCCATGTTCATTTTTTATTTGAATTAGGTGTCGAATCTTAACTTGCTTTCTATGTTTGGTTTTTTAGAGAAATTTTTGTTGTAAGGTTGAAAGATAATGAATGATAATCCATGTTTTTGTACTCTGCAACATATATTTTTGTGAAGAAGAAGGTAAAAGTGCAACTGAGCATAAGAGGGAAGAGCTTGAAGACAAGCTTGGGTACTCACAGCTACCCGACTTATTGATCGGGTATCCAAAGCTTGGGTACCCGAGCCTCATGGGGTCGAGTTTGGGTAGAAACATTTCTACTCGTTCGGGTACCCTAAAAATTTTGGGTACCCGACCCATTCCCATCCCTATCGCTCGATCGAGTACCACATAAGAATTAACCCCAAAATTCACAAAAGTAAAGTATGTTGGCCTAGAGAACACACTCATGTCGAGCGTTTTCTTGATCTGGCCGCCACAATTTTGCTATAACCGAGCATTGTCTAATCCTCCAGTTTCTTGCTCCTCCCGGCCTCCTTTCCTTGAATGGACCTCTTGTACTCTTTCTTAAATGTTTCTTGACGTCCTCGTGGGACTTTCCATCCTTTCATATCCATTTGTAGGAACACGTTTCAAAGCTCATTTGCCTTATCCCTTGTTGTTTGTCATCTTGCGACTTGTTATGGATCCAAGATCTTGTTCACATCAAAAGGTTTACTTGATGTCGTTTGGTTATTAAGTAACTTTTTCATGACATGGTTTGAATATCATAAGGTCAACAATTTATTTGTCATGATGTTATAATCTTTTTGCGTGTCAAATTGTGTCTTAATTTGGCATATTCAATTTGTGCAGTTTCCCTTCGTTGCGTGGGGGGTTTCATATTGTTCTCCTAGCTTAGGTTGAGTATGTTTGAACCTTTAGTGAAAAGAGTTAGATAGAATATCGAAGCTTGACATCGCTGTATTTTTTGTGTGTGAAGGTTACAACTAATATTGATATAATTCTGGAACATAAAACGCTATATAGACATTGAAAGTGAACCAAAACCCCTAATAAACAAAAAATGATAAATTAGATCTACATAATTAACAGTGAGAATGATCGGTTTTAGCCTCTCGATTAATAGCTATTAATATCTTTGATTCGTTGAATGATGCTACAAATGTTTATGGACTAACATTTGATAAGTAAAAAAATGATCGTCTTAAACGAAATCGCTCATCCAACAACTTCGTTAGTTTCAAAAAGAATCATGAGGGAAAAAACTCACAAATCACTTTAAGTGAAAATCAATTAAACAAACTATTTTTTTTAAATCAAATAAAGATATTACTAAAAACAATATGATAAGACATAATTATAGAGTTCTAGAGATGATTATATAGATTTTATGTGATTTTGGGATTTTTTAGGTATTGTCAACGCAACACTGATGAAAACTCTTCATTCTTTGACTAATTTTAGGTTGTCGTTCGACAAAGTGGTTTTGATATTGGATCTGAGTGGACGTCTCTTGAAGAAAGAAGGTGTGTTAGGTTTACGACCCTTTACATATCTCCAAACTATATCGGGATTTCGATTGATTCGTTTGCTTTTTTTGGAAATTGGGTCTCTAAGGTTTCTTGGATTAACAATGTGAATGAAGAATTGAAAAGGCTTTCCCATGAGACAAACCATATAACTTGAACCAGCGACATAAATTCAGAATGTTTAGCAATATGGAGTAAGAATTTAAAAGGCTTTCTGGAGTGAATCCTTTGAAAGGCAAGCTTGATCAATGCGTGATTTGGAACACAAATAGAGCATCGGTAGCTTGGTTGTTTCACCAAGTGAAAGAAGTATATTGAAAAGCTTACTTTATCACTCAGAGCTGAGATACCATTCAAATGGCCAACCTGAGAATGTTATGAAAATTAGAGGAAACTCACATGTTATTGGATTATAGTTTGATGGAATTGTAATATAACATTGTGTTCTTGATATATAATTTAAATAAGGGAATATAGCATAAAAAATATCAAACTATTTTATTTTAGCCTATAAAACATGAATTATTATCTTTAATCTAAAATAATCCAAACTTATTTTTTGCCTTAAAACACTAACTTTAGGAATATAGTGTAAACATACCAAACTTTTTAATTTATGCCTATAAAACAGAAATTATTACTTTGAACCTTAAAACTTTGAATTTTTACATTTTGTCTAAAAGAGCACAAACTTATCAAATTAATCATATCCATACACAAACAAAAACACTAAATGATATTTTAACTCTTTGAATTTTTAAGTGTTGTCTAAAAAACACAAATTTATCAAATTAATCATGGGAATATACCATAAAAATATCCAACTATTTCACTACTAGAAATTTGAAGATTGAAAACAGATTTTGCGGACTGACTAGTCTATCCCTAAATTTGTGGATGGAATAGGGACGGGAAAAAATATCGGTCCCTAATCCGTCCCTAAATTTACGAACGGACAAGCAGTCCCTAAGCGGTCCGCAATTGCGGATGGATTGGAAACGGACACCGAGGGCATCCCAAATTAGGGACATGGATCGAGTGACGTCCGCAATTTACGGACGTCCCTTAGTCGCAATCCCTAATCCGGGATGTCCACATATCCTCTTGGGGATGGCTTTAGGACGACTTATCGGCATTCATAGCTTTTTTGCACTTCTTTGTATGTCCTTGCCTCGATTTCCTTATCTATTTTACTAAAGAACGCTTGATTGCAATGTGAAAGACTCAAAACGTCTATATGTTTATAAATGAGATATACAATAAGAATGTTTATTACGACTCGACATTACCAATCTCGTGATTTATGTACATTAATCATTTTGTCCTTGATCTCTAGATTGAACATGATTCATGGAACGTATCATACTCATCTAGTTCAATATGTGAGCTCGTGACATCAGTCGTGTTATATAGGAGGGAAAAATCCTTATCTCGATCAAACAACATACTATAAATTGCATACCCAATCACTATCTTGTTTCTCCACCCATTTACGAGTGACGTTTTATTGTGTCAAAGCATGCAATTACTTATGTTAAGATCTCTAGCAATCTCAAGTCATAGAATTACATATATCATAATCATTATGAGAATTGCTATCATATAACAATCTATTTAGCAATCTCATGGCACATCGATCCAGTATTTTGTTCTCCACCAGTCTTCATGAAACATTGATAAATGATGCTCGACTATTGATGTATTATATGCATGATTTGTGAAAGTAAAAAACGTGAAAAATCATATAAAATCAAATCGGAAAAGTAAGAAACGTGGAAAATCATATAAAATCGATCGTATTGATTTTCAATGATGTTTTCACTGACGGGGCCGCCGTATGCTAGCGGATGTTAAATCCCTAAGGCGGTATCTATCGATTCTCAATTAATTGGAATAAAATGCAAATATCTATCATCGCAAATAGATTTAACAGCCGCTAGCATACGGCGGCCCCGTCAGTGAAAACATCATTGAAAATCAATCAGATCGATTTTATATGATTTTCCACGTTTCTTACTTTTCCGATTTGATTTTATATGATTTTCCACGTTTTTTACTTTCACAAATCATGCATATTATAGATCTTGAATATCATAGATATTCCACGTTTCTAACTTTCTCGATTCTTCACGCATATCATAGATTTACAAATCATGCATATCATAGATTCACAAATCATGCATATCATCTCTCCATCCCTAGCCTTCTCCATCCGTGACCTGACACCGTCTGTCCATCCCAACGCTCGGGTCACGGACGGAGAAGGTTCGAGACACACGGACAGTATCGGGTCACGGATGGAGAAAGCTCGGGACGGATGGTCTGTACATTTACGGCAACCAATCGGTCCGCAAATTTATGGACGGCCATGCAGTCTGCAATTGCAGACGGCCGAGCGGTCCGCAATTGCCGACGACCAAGCTGTCTGTCCGCAAAATTTGCGGACGACCGAGGTTTCCGTCCGCAAAATTTGCGGACGGTTGAGGTGTACGTCCGGAAAATTTGCGGACGGTTGAGGTGTCCATCTGCAAATTTGCGGACGACTGTTTTCTTTTCCGTCTGCAATTGCGGACGGTCGTTTTCTTTCCGTTCGTAACTGTGGACAGTTTATAGATGGTTTTTCTCCACCATCCCGAAAAAAAATCTGTTCATTTCATTCAATCTTTCTATCCATTCTTTTCTCTTCTGATTTCCGGCGGTCATGCCGAGTTCCACCGCTCATCCCGAGTTCCGCCGCGCGCCCCAAGTTCCGATGGTCGTCCCGAGTTCCACCGCCCGTCCCGAGTTCCGATGATCGTCCCGAGTACCACCGCACGTCTCGAGTTCCAGCAGCCACCCTGAGTTCCGATAACGATGATTTCGATTCCGATAACGACGATTCCGAGTTACGATGATCGTCCCAAGATTCTGAGTTACGATGACCCTCCCAAGTCTAATTAATTATTGTTATTTATAAAAACATTTAAAATTAAATTAAATTAAATTTCAATTTTATTTTTTTATTTTTTAAAAAAATTAGGGACGGGCGGGTCCGCATTTGCGGACGGACGAAAGGGCCGTATGCAAATTTGGGGACGGGCTTGGACGTCCGCAAATGCGGACGGGCCGCCCGTCCTTAATTTTTTAAAAAAATTCTCCGACTTTTCCCATCGATTTGCAAACGGCTTGGTGGTCTGCAATTATGGACGGTTTGCGGACTAAAATTTATGTCCTTATTTACGGATGGATTAGGGACGGATATCATTTTGCAACGCTCGTTTGCGGACGCCTCATGGCTGTCCCTAATCCGTCCCTAAACACGTTTAGGGACGGATTTTGCAGTCCCTAAATCTTAATTTTCTTGTAGTGTTTTATATTACCCTATAAAACATGAATTATTAGTTTGAACCTAAAAAAACCAAATTTATATTTTTTTTACCTTAAAAATACTAACTTTAGGATATGATTAATTTGACAAATTTTTGTTTTTTTAGACAATACTTAAAAATTCAAAAAGTTAAAATATAATTTAGTTAAAAATTATATTTGTCTTTTATAGGCAAAATATAAAAAATTTGGTATTTTTTACACTATATTTCTAAAATTAGTGTTTTTAAGGCAAAAAAATGTTTTGATTTTTTTAGGTTAAAGATAATAATTCATGTTTATAGGATAAAATAAAATAGTTTGATATTTTTATGCTATATTCCCTTTAAATAATTACTTTGAATCGTCTAAAATATGGTGTTGTTTAATTTATAAGATTTGTAAATATAAAATTTGATGCTATTCATTTTTTCCAAATAATATGAAATATTTTGTATAAAGATTTAAAATTAATTAAAACAAAAATTGTTGGTTCAAATAATTCTCATCAAATTCGAGTTTTAAGCTAATTTTCATAGTTAAATTTTATCAAAACAAGCCAAAATTAAAAAGATCAAATAGGTACCTCGATCCTTTCGAATGTATCCATGATACTTGTATAATGTTCTTCTAACTTTATTTTCCTCTCATTTTCCAAAATTTTGGTTTTTATCTTTTGAAAATTTTCAAATTTCTGTTTGAATTATGGATTATGATAAAAAGATTCTTTTATATTTTACTTAAAATCCAAAGCAAACTAATATCTTCTTCATTTCATTTACACCAAAAAAATTGCTTGTTGCAATTATTTACAACGAAAAGTACATCTATCACATTACGGTTGCGGCATATAGAAAGAAAAAAATAGTTTAATTTAATATAACATTCCTGTCTTCCTAAACAAAACTATAGATTTTAAGAAAAAAAAAAATTCAGGAGGTGGTTCTAGGGAAAAGCATAACTTTGCATGTCAACTTCACTAAAAAACAAAACTTTTCTAGCACAAACGGACAAAATATATAAAAAAATTGTATTTGATTCATATCTAAACAAAATATATGAATACAAATAAAATATATTTGATGTAAATATTTGTCAAATAATACAAATATAAATAGTATAATCAAATATTAGAATTATTTATATTTGAAATAGATTAAATAATCATATTATTTAATATATAAATGATTATATAAAAAATTGTAAAATAGAAAAATTTTGTTATTATAAATAACAAATATAACAGCTCAAATATAATAACAAATATAAATTTTGGTGTAACACTTTTAAGTTAGTATCAAACGGTAACACTTGTTGCTTTCTCCCTCTGCCTAGCCCGATCTCCTCCTCTACCTTCCCCTAGCTTAATCTCCTCCTTCTGCCACAGTGAGTTCTCCTCCATCCACGTCCTCCTAGCTTGGTCTCCTCCCCCACGTCGTCACCGCCTTCTCCATTGGAAACCCTAGCTCCTCCCTCCATTTTCATTCCCTCTATACCTACTCAACTCAAAACCCTAAATTCGAAATGCAAATATTTCCAAATGTCTGGTTATTTTCAAATACAGACAGATACAACACCTTGCTTAATATATAATTACCTAGCATCAAAATATAGATGAAAAGAACCTAATTCAAAAAAAGGTGTAAAAATTGGAAGCATATAATTCTCCATGTGCTTACTTCAATAGTAGCTTACCATCCTATCTCAGTTTTTATCTTACCCTAAACTCCTGTAAATTTCTTGTCGGACTTTTTATTTGTTGCAATGTCACCAAAATATGAATAACTGCGAGCTTTACAGAGATGAGTGAAAAAATAGCTTGCCAACAAGTGTATAGTTCGATCATTATTCTCGTCCCAAGCGCTATCAAGAAGAAATACGCAAGACTGGAGAGATGTTAAATATGGCCTTTGTTCGTCTCATCTTTGCAGAAGAAATCATCATAATCTGCGACTGATGTTACTGAGGAGGTGAAACAGAACACCCAGTAAAAACAAAAAGAATGGCTGGCTCTCCAAATGGGCTTTTATTTTACAAAGTCCCAATCCAATTCTCCTATTGATGAGAAACATAATGATTTGTGTGCTGCTGCTTTAAGAGAATTTGCTGCTTACGGAATCATAGCTCGGGACATTCATCACTGCCAACCAAAAGTAAGACACATAAAATTTGAATCCTTTCCCCGGGATGAAAAAAGTAAAGGATCAACCCTAGTTTTAAAAAGGTCTCGAGTGAACATTACCGTCTCCGAAAGATGCCATTGTCAAAGGTTTTGCGATAATCTTGCTGGTGAAGTCTGCAATGTCCTTGAGGGTGAGTTGGTCTACTGTCTTCAAGAATTGATCCACTGGTTTCCTGCAAGAATCATGAAGATACTTGGTTACAACATCTATTCGAATGCTAGACTCACATGTCTCGATTATCCAACTTAAAGTATTAACTTTCATTCCAGAAGTTCTGGGAAGAAGAAAATATGGAGGAAATTTGCACATACCTCTCCCCGTACGTCAGTATCTGTCTGCCTATGTCTTCTGCTGTAATCATCTGCCAGACCAGAGAAGAAACATTCAAATGGCTTGATTACAAGTGAACAACGTGATAACCTCATTTCTGAACAAAATATTTATGTAAAAGGAGGGTGAAAGATAAGGTACCCGAGATTCCAGATTCATCAGAATGGCAGATTTTGTCGCTGCCTTGGCACGATCAAGATGCTTCTGGTTGACTGCCAAACATAAACAGAGGCAATAAGTGTTACATAGAAAGAAGTGGTTCAGCTAGCTAGTTAAAAAAAATATATCATTTAAAGAAAATGCAAACCTTTTCCTCCCGCAACATCTCTCAACTCGTTAGCTGCTATATCAACAGCTTTGGCAGCAAACTCAGGACTCTGAAACCAGGAAATGATTGTTGTTCAGTTTTACCATAAGTCCAGCAACGAAGTTATCTGGCACTACTATTAGCAAGTTTAGTGCACATTAAACCAGAAAACCACATGATTTGGCTTCTGTGTGATACACACAACTTTAAAAAGCCAAAACTTTTGTAGAATTTACATCGTCCAAAGAGAGACCACTGTTAGTCCATAAAAGAAAAAGCATCAGGCACTACTGCTACTTTGACACAATGGGTGGAGCAAAGAAACGAAAAAGACCAGCAAATGGTGAACTCACCGAACAACCATAGATGCCAAACAATCCGGTGTTGTTAAAGATGCTGCTAAATGCAGTGCATGATTGAAACTGCTGATACTCGTTCAAGACGCGAAGATCTGTTCATGAAAGAGGAAGCAGATTCATCAATACTAAGCGCTTAGTATGTTTTAATAATTACCAATGAGACAATGAATGTATGAAGATAAACCAAATGGAGAGGAAAAGCATTGAAAAGAAAAAGAACTAACAGAGCCATGAGTGCATCCCTTTTCCAGGCCCTCCGGCAGAGAACGAGCCACCTCCTCCCATTAGCATCTAATAGGAATTGGATCACATAAGTGAATGTGTGAAAATAGAATTGGCATGCAGATTTGATTTGGATATGTGAAAATTAAGACACGAGTAAAAGGACACTTTTGAGTCAGACACCTGAAGAACAGTCACGGTTACAGCTTCCTTTTCGTTATACCAGCCAGGCACTTCAAAAGCAAGGGCAAAGTGTGTGGCCTGAGAATGACAAACAAAAAGAAATATTAACTTTGTGATTACGAAACAACCTTCAACTCATACAGACTTATCTAATGACAGGAAGTATAATCCTGAAAACCTCGCCACCAGTATGTTGGCGATAATCTCCACCAACATATTGAGATTCCGGTTCCTCTGGGCGGGCTACTTTAGGAAGGTCAGAAAGCAGAGGCTCAGCAATTCGTAAAAGTTCCTCATGATCAACTCCACTCGCTGCAAGTACCATCCGTGCAGCAGTGAAATTCTCCTGAATTCTCAGACCAAATGAGAAAGGGGTGCACGATAAAGTAACCAAAGCAAATTATTCTAATCATGGAGAGTAACAAAGTAGCATATTCTCAAGTGCAGATGGTTTTCAAAAGTTATTGCATTCTTACAGCGATAAAGTCTTCCAAGACATCTCCATTCAATCTGTTTAATGCAGACTCAGGGGCATAGAGTGGATTTGCCAATGCACCAGCATAACCAGCAGAATGAACTGCCTCCATGAGAAAGCCCATAGGATTTTTGGAAAGTTCCCCAATCTCCAGTTTCACCTTTCGTAGCTGCAAGAAGCGGATTGAAGCATAAGCCATCATTTGTGGCATAGCATACATGAAGATCCACTCAATTTTTTCTGAGTTACAAAATAGCATACAAGAAAGGCAACATACCTCTTCGTTCAATTCCCAATCCAAGAAAGCAGGGTTTCTCACACTGTCAATAAGTACTTCCACCATTTCAGGCACATAAGTTTTCAAGGCATCAATAGTATATCCCATTTGCTCCCGGGATGCAGAGGCTGATGTGTTGCCTCCAATAGCCTCTACTTCCCTAACAAGACGCAGATGGCTTCTGTTCAATGTGCTCTTGAAAGCCATCCTTTCAAGTAAGTGTGTGGCTCCATGGGAATAAGACATCTCATAAATAGAACCACAATCAACGTATAAACCAATGGAGGCTGCCGGATTCTGACAAAACCACAACATAACTTGATCATTCAATTGGCAGTTCGATCTTCCACAGAGAAATCAATATAACAGAAACTCACTGTTGATGTCTCTGAGGCTATTTTTAGCCCATTTGGAAGAGTAGTAACTATAAGTTTGCTGGGCTCAACGTGGTCAGCAAGCGGAGGTGGAATGGAGACACCCTTCAATGGCATGTCCATTGAGGGAAGCGAGCTAGATGTTTCACCGGTCAACCAGCTGAACAAGCCCCCTGATGTAGAACTCGTAGAAACAGCACTCGAGCTGGCATAACGTGCTCCCCGCAAATTGCGGGAAAGACAACCCTATAAAACATGACCCCGACCCATCATAAACAAGAGCCATTTCTCTCAATCAAATACATACCAGAAAGACAACGGAAATAAGACTATCTGCCCCAGTGAACATGAACAGATCATGCGAAGAAAAATGCGGGAAAATGAGAAATGATGTAAAAAATCTAAATCCATGGATTCTGGAAAAATGATCTGCAAAGACACAACCTCACAATAGAAATCTTTTAGAACACTAAAGCAGCACAAAAACAGAGAGATAACAAGAAATTAGGATACAAATGGATCTGAATCTAGGGAAATTGCTGACAGCAACTTGAATCGCCTCCGAAACACAACTGAAATAAAAATCGTTGAACTTCGAGAAACGAGAATATAACACAAAGCCAGATACGAGGGGAGAGACTGACCTTAAGGGATCTAGCTCGTAACGCTGCCGTGCGGTACATGGCGACGACTGTGAAACCCTAGATCGGAGGTCAGATGAACTATTGATTGTTGGAATGGACGACGGAGAGGCTATAACTGCAGGAAGGATCTTAGCTTGTTAACTGCTCGATCAAGCAAAACGGGTCTACTCGCTCGATGAAATTTTAATGCAATTGACTTGTGTTATAATATGGGCCTGGACCAATTAAAATAATGTGTTATAATATGGGCTGGACCAATTAAAATAACTAGGTGATATCCTACGTTTTGTATAAATTTATTAAATTGGTCATTTCAATTAGATTTTATATGCACACGGGTCAATATAAATACAAAAATAAAAGTTTCAATGTATTAATTTGATCTATAGATTTATAAGTTGTAGTGAAAACTAATAGTGCATTTTGTTTATAATGTATTTAAAATTATTGACTATAAAATGACAGAAAAAACAATTGTATGATTTGAACCGTAATGATCATTTTTCTTATCTATACCTGCATAAATATTGAGGATTAAATTTAATCAATAACATGATTTTAGAAGTTCTTGATACAAACAACATTTGGATATTTTGAAAAATTACCTATGTTTGAATTTTCTGATTGGCTTTAGCTGTGGATCTATGTAGATGTGGGTGGAGCAGGACAGGCATACCGTTAAAACATCTATTTGATATATTTAGAAAGAGTGAGTTTGAATAATATTGAAATATATAAAAAGTACATTTAATCTAGTGTTTTTATTACCCTTGATCATAATGGGAGTAATGCATGTAACGATCATGACAGTTTCTTTGACAGTCATTTGAGTGACAATTGAACGAACAAAAATAGCAAGTTCGTCAAACATGATTATTTTGACGAAATGCTTTTTGTTTTTGAAATGTTGAAGTGAGATCAGTTAGTTGGTTAATAGAAGAAATAACAAAATATGTTAATGGAGTAATAATATAAAACTTACCTATTCAATAACAATTGGATCTCAATTTTTTGATCGGAGGTTGGCAAACGCAAATTTGATCCTTGCATAGCAATGAGGAGTCCAACAACATTTACAAGTTTAAACATTCAATAGATGAGTTTAGCAGTAAAGAAGTAGTATATTTTATTTTTTGCAAATGTATTTACCCGATACAACTTCTATGTGGCTAACCAATTGTCGGTTTGAACGCATCCTGAATTTGTATGCCGGAATTGTATGAATCGCATCCGTCACTTTCTCAACAGTTGTATGCTCTCTAAAAGATATGTGCACAGTATTGTCGGTTAACTTGTAGTGACCAACATTCATAAGCATTATCAAATTTTTTAGGATAAATATATCTCTTTCTCTTATATATTGGTTGTATTTAGAAACACCGCCAAGAGATATATGTCCTTCAATGGCAGTTCCCTGTAATATATCATATACATGTTGATGAAATATATTTATATAATATGTAATACACAAATACATTAACATAACTTACTATTTCATTGAGGAATAAAAAACCAAGACCAAGCAAACGATTGTTAATGAACGTGTTTCGTCTCTTCCAAATTCTTAAAAACGTCCAAAAAGGCATTGTTCCTTAGCATCCGATGTAATAGATCCATGATATGGTACGTTGTGCATGCGTATCACACATCTCAAGTTTGGATCTAAATCATGTAAAATAAGAAGTATATAATAAGATCAACAAGAGGTAAACAGAATTCGGTTGTAAGCAAAAATGAACAGACCTTATTTAAAATTGTGATGTAATATATAATATTATTGGTCATTTACAACCACGGGAGTAAATAACATATAATAGTGCAGTTCATTTAATCTTATTCGGTATAGTTATGGTAATACATTATAGGTTATTTGGTGCGAGTTCAACTAATATAAAAGTTTTGAATGACTTTGATTTTTTTACAAAAGAACTTGTATAAACAGCTGAATTGACACTTACCTCAAGATTTATATTGACCCTTAAAAATTTCTCTATAAAGAATGTTTGTCGTCTCTGCAATATAAAAGGAAAGGGTGTATCAGTTGGGGAAAAATAATCCTTGGAATCAAGAATCTATTCCCAATATGCGTGCCAGTGATAATTACTGCCTCTAAAACTCTAGAAGCTGACAATTAATCGTATTCCATTGCAA
The DNA here is from genome assembly GCA_036759665.1 of Gynandropsis gynandra. Taxonomy (NCBI): domain Eukaryota; kingdom Viridiplantae; phylum Streptophyta; class Magnoliopsida; order Brassicales; family Cleomaceae; genus Gynandropsis; species Gynandropsis gynandra. The sequence continues at coordinate 18,964,836 of CM071863.1, forward strand.
AGGTCGTCTTTTTGGTTGAGATTCCTTAACATCATGACATGAGAACCAACCTTCAAACAAAGCTTGTGCCTTGGTAAATGAGAGCATTCAAGAGAGGAAGGTACTTGACGGGATACAATGATAGTCGCTCGGTAGTAGAAGCACTATCAATTCCAATTGATTTAGAGCTTAAGTATTCAACGGTCTTTTCAGAAATTTTTGATAAAAAATTTGTTTGCTTCATCAACGTCTTCGTTTCTGGGAGTTAGAACAGCTCGTTCCCTGAGATATCTAGGGTTCATGTACAGTTCACTAAAGCATGGACATGTTGCTTCGAAGATTGACTGCAAAGGATCATCTGTACTCTCGAGCATTAATTCCCTGTTATGTTGTCTCCTTCTAATGAATCGTTCATAGTAATTTGCATACTACGTGTTGTGTCATCCCCAACAGCTAACAACCATTTTGCAAATTTTTTTTCTCTTGATGTCGGAATCGCATATTATGTTTTAAAGTATATATATGAAACGATTCCCATAAGAATGAAGAGTTTATTGATGACATAACTGTTTCAGCACGACCACCACGTGTGACTAGTAATATTTGTCAGAAATCACCTCCTAATAGAACAATTTTCCCGCCAAATGGTTTTTCAATGGCATGGTTGTCGTCCATGGAACTACAAGAAAAATAAGATTTCGGGACTGCATTTCCGAACTGAGTCAGCAGTCCCTAAATTTAGGAACGGATTAGGGACGATTTAAGGACGAAATAATAAATTCGTCCCTAATCCGTCCGCAAATTTGCAGACAACAGAGTAGTCCCTAAGTCATCCTTAATTCGGGACGGATTCGAGACCAGATTCAACGGTGTCCGCAATTTGCGGACCGATTCACGACTCGTCCGCAATTTGCGGACGGCTGAGCAATCTGTCTGCAAATTGCGGACGGTTTGGGGACGACTTGGGTGTCCGTCCGGAAATTACGGACGGGTGGTGAATCGGTCCGTAATTTTTGGACGTATTCGGGACAGTTTGTCAGGAAATAATTATCTCAGTCCGAAATTCGTCCAGAATCGATCTTAAAATTTTCTATTTAATCTCTCATCTTCTACCCATTTCTCACACACAAATCTCATGTATAGAAGAATTGATCCGGAAACTCAAAGTGTATCGAAGGAGTTTGTAGAAGGCCTTACACAGTTTATGACGGTGGCGATAAATCAACAAGTTTATAGAGAAAACGGTAAGTTGATTTGTCCATGCGTAAAATGCAAAAATGAAAATTCGTTAATGAGAAAACCGTTTGGAATCATCTCTATTTAAGAGGGTTTACTCCAAATTATTTTATTTGGCTATCTCATGGAGAGAATTTTGCACCACGACCCAGTAATGTTGTGGAAAATTTTAGTCGGGGTATCGTAAATCATGAAGTGTCTCAGATTTTTCAAGATGTAGAAAACCCTTATGTAGAAATGGTGCAAAATGCATTCGTCGAAAGAAACGAAGATGAAAATATTGAAGAAAATCCGAATGAAGAAGCAAAAACTTTTTTTGAAATGTTAGAAAGTGCTAGGCATCCACTTTATGATGGTTGTAGAAGTGGTCTATCAAGGTTGTCTTTATCTGCACGGTTGATGAATTTGAAGACAAAAAATAATCTTTCTCAGAATTGCATGGATTCTATATCGAAATTAGTAAGAGATTATTTGCCCGAAGATAATAATACAGTCGAGTCATATTATGAAACAAAGAAGATGATGAGATCTTTGGGTTTATTGTCGTAACAAAAGATTGATGTTTGCCAAGACAACTGTATGATTTTCTAGAGAACACAGAAGAATAACAATTGGCCATGCAACAACAAACAACCGAGATTGTTGCTATTGATGAAGTTACAATTGAAGCATTAGGCACATGGGAAGTCGAAGAAATTGAAGATGAAGCGATAGAAGGAAACGAAGAAGATGAAGAATTTGAATCAAATTCAGAATCACAAGAATCGACAGAAGAATTATGTGACTCTGAATCAAATTCAAACGTTCAAAGAATTGTTATTTTTAACTTTATATTGTATTAACGAAATATATATAATGTTTCATGAATTGTTCCATCGATTGAATCCCGTCCCTCGGTCGAAACCCATCCCTCGATCGAAACGCGACCCTCGGTCGTAACCCAACCCTCGGTCGAAAACCCGACCCTCGATCGAAACCCGTCCATCGATCGAATCCCGTCCCTCGGTCGAAACCCGTCCCTCGGTCGAAACCCGACCCTCGGTCAAAACCCGTCCCTCGGTCGAAGCCCGACCCTCGGTCGAAGCCCGACCCTCGGTCGAAACCCGTCCCTTGGTCGAAACTCGACCCTCGGTTGAAACCCGTCCCTCGGTCGAAATCCGACCCTCGGCCAAATTTTCGGACGGCTTAAGGATTAGAGGGGGCGCTGGTCTGGAATTTCCAGACGAGTCGCGTGACCTTCCAGAAATAGTCTCGATATTCCGGACGGGCAGCGACCCGCGTCCGGAAATGGTCTCCAAATTTCGGACGGGTCGCGACCCACGTCCGAAAATGGTCTCCAAATTCCGGACGGATCGCGATCCGCGTCTGGAATCGATCTTTGATTTTCCGAACGGGCCGCGACCCCCATCTGGAATCTGTACTTAAATTCCGGACGGGTCTCTACCCCGTCCGCAAATGTTTATTTATTCCTGGCCGAGCTTCGTTTCCTCACAACCTCTCAGCCGAAATTTTCTCCTTCTTTGCCCAGTAGTCCGTGTTCGGTCCAACGCACGTCCGCTGTCCGTCCGCCGCCCGTCTGACAATCGTCTGTCGCGTCCGCCAGCAGTCCGCCGAGGTAACGTCCGCCGCCTTCGCCAGCAGTCCGCCGCCCGTCTGTTGAGGCTCCGCCGCCCGTCCGCCGAGGGTCCGCCGCCGCGCTATGTACATATATGTAAATATATATACATAACATTGATATACAAAAACGCCATTATAGTATATATCAATATTGTGGAATTTTGTAACATATTGTGGAAAATTTAGCTAAAAAATGAGTAATAAATTATGTAGATTAGTGAAATATATATTCATGTATTAAGTTATGTAGATAAGTTGTTCGATTAAATGTCTAAATGATATATGTGTATTAAGTTTTGTAAATGATATATATGTATATTAAGTTATTAAGTTATGTAAATGAGATGTCGATGAAATGGCTAAATCAATACAAGTATTAGTAAGTTATTTTGTTAAAAAACATATACTAAGTTATATGTTTTTGAAAATTAAAAACACATGTATTAAATTATATGTGGTTTTAATTTTATATTAAAATTAATTAATGTTTATATAGCAATTAAAATTTTTAATATAAAAATTGAACTTTTAAATTACAATTTTAGTACGTCGCGTCATGGTGGAAGAGGCGGTAACAAAAGAAACCGCTCAACATCTGAAGAAAGTGCTAATGGTCCACAACACCAGAGACAATTGGATCCAATATATTCGGATTTTATGAATCCGAATTTATATCCGACTGGATCGGCACAATATATGGCGTATCCATTCTATTAGCAGATGCCAACGCCGGTCGAACCGATGATGCATCACGAGGCTCCGATGCATCAGGAACCAATACTTGAAGAGCTTTTAGCAATGGACGAGGAAAGACACAAACTTTCTCGTATAGATCCGGATTCAAAATCTGACGAACTTTGGTATAAACTAAATTTAATTTAATTTTATAACTAATTAATTATCAAGTTTTAATTTACTTTTATTTTTAGGTTTGGTCGTAAGCAGCTTAATCGTCATATCACAAAGATAATGAAAGTTGATTATGATCGTCTATGTTATAACTGGACACGAACCGATCCCGAAGTAAAGGAACGATGGTGGAAAGCTTTCGTGGTATATTTTTTTAAATATTCATTTCATTATAAATTTTTGAACTTAAAATAATATTTAACTAAATAATTAATTCATTATTTTCAGCAAAAATTTTATTGGGATCCTGCAATAACCGGACTAGTAAAGTCCGAATTTCAAAACAATGCGGCACAACGACTGAAAAAAAAATATTGTATACGACACAAAACATGAGAGGGATGTAAAAAATATCAAACCCGTTTGGGTCCCTGATAATGTCTGGGAACAGCTGCTTGCCTATTAGGACTTTCCTGAATTTAAGGAGAGAAGTGAGCACGCTAGTCGATCCCGTCGTTCTAATAGAGCGGGATAGTGGATAAGTGCGCATACTGCTGGTTCCCGCTCTTTCGCGGAGGTTTACGAAGATATGGTAAGATTTAAAATTTTTTAAAGTTTTATTACGAGTGACATTTGTTTAAAAGGTAAAACATCAAATTTGTTTTAGACGAAAGAGAAAGGATTTGAACCGTCGTACGTGGAATTGTTAGAACGTACACAAAAGAAAAAATCCGACGGTTCGTGGGTAGATGCCAGGGCGAAACAAATTCACGATGATGTTATGAACATGGCATCGGAACGAGTGTCCCAAATCCAGCCAAGAGAAGATGGGACGCAACCGACTATTTCTCAAGAAGAATATAACGAGATGTACTTCGAGGTAACTTTAGTATATTTTTACAATAAATTTTTTATAAATAATTTAAATTTAAATTAAATGTCAATATTTTTTGTAGCACGTAACACCGTACAAAGGTCGTCTATTTGGTCTTGGAGGAATATCATCAAACCATGCGAGTTCCTCCAAAGGCAAGGAAGAGGTCGCGAACGAGGAATTACAAAACACAATCTCGGAGATGAGAGCACAATTACAACAACGAAGTTCAGAGTTCAACGCTCTGCAAAGAGAAGTTTAACGATCAAGAAGGGAACGTGAGCAGTGGCTCAGAAAGATGAAGGCACACATGCCCACTATCAATTGGGATACGGCCGAAAACAATGATGATGGCGAAGATAATTCCCAATTACCAATTTAAATAATTTATGAATACTATTTGTTTAATTTCAATTATAGTTTTTTAAATGTTTTTTAATTCCCGGACGGGAACAGTGTCGTCTGGAAACGTTGGGTACGAAATCGTCGGGTTTTGCGACGATTTCCGGATTAACCTTTTCGTTCGAAATTGCGGATGGTTTACGGACTACATATACCGTATGTAATTGCAGACAGATTGCGGACGGAAATTGGTTGGCGACGCTTATTTGCGGACGGTGCGTACCAATCCCTAATTCGTCCCGAATCTGATTTCCAGACGGATTAGGGACTGATTCGTCAGTCCCTAATCTGTGAATTCTTGTAGTGTGGAAACAATATCTTTCAATGTATGATCAAGTGCTTCAAATGTATTACGATGTGCCATGAATGCTTAATCCCAAATAATTAAATCGGTCTCCATGAGCATTTTTGCTAGCAAAGTGCGTTGTTTGATATCACAGGTTGACCTTCACGCAAATTGATAGGAATTTTAAACCGAGAATGTACTGTATTTTGAACCGTCGCTCTGGGTCATCTTTAGACGTTCTCCACCGCTTACTTTTTCCATTTTTCGGGCCCTCTTGCACCAGAATGGCAACGATCACCTTACAGTTTTTGATTCTCTGCCTAACGAATAGGATTTGCTTCAATATTAACATCGAATTAGAAAACGAATAGGGAAGGTGGGCGTCTTGAAGTTCACGAAAGGCAAATGAAATATGGAATCTGGACATGGAAGTACGATATGATGTATGTGTCTTAAATATAAAAAAATGTCAATCTGTTGTATGTCTAAAACATGAGTCTCCAATATCCATTATGACTACAAGGAAACAATAGAGAATAATAAAATAATAAATCGGACAAAAGCAATAAAATTGTTAGAACGTACACAAAAGAAAAAATCCGACGGTTCGTGGGTAGATGCCAGGGCGAAACAAATTCACGAAGATGTTGTTAACATGGCATCGGAACGAGTGCCCCAAATCCCGCCAAGAGAAGATGGGACGCAACCGAGTCTTTCTCAAGAAGAATACAACGAGATGTATTTCGAGGTAAATTTAGTACAATTTTACAATAATTTTTTTATTAATAATTTAAATTTAAATTAAATGTCAATATTTTTTGTAGCACGTAGCACCGTACAAAGGTCGTCTATTTGGTCTTGGAGGAATATCATCAAACCATGCGAGTTCCTCCAAAGGCAAGGAAGAGGTCGCGAACGAGGAATTACAAAACACAATCTCGGAGATGAGAGCACAATTACAACAACGAAGTTCAGAGTTCAACGCTCTGCAAAGAGAAGTTTAACGATCAAGAAGGGAACGTGAGCAGTGGCTCAGAAAGATGAAGGCACACATGCCCACTATCAATTGGGATACGGCCGAAAACAATGATGATGGCGAAGATAATTCCCAATTACCAATTTAAATAATTTATGAATACTATTTGTTTAATTTCAATTATAGTTTTTTAAATGTTTTTTAATTCCCGGACGGGAACAGTGTCGTCTGGAAACGTTGGGTACGAAATCGTCGGGTTTTGCGACGATTTCCGGATTAACCTTTTCGTTCGAAATTGCGGATGGTTTACGGACTACATATACCGTATGTAATTGCAGACAGATTGCGGACGGAAATTGGTTGGCGACGCTTATTTGCGGACGGTGCGTACCAATCCCTAATTCGTCCCGAATCTGATTTCCAGACGGATTAGGGACTGATTCGTCAGTCCCTAATCTGTGAATTCTTGTAGTGTGGAAACAATATCTTTCAATGTATGATCAAGTGCTTCAAATGTATTACGATGTGCCATGAATGCTTAATCCCAAATAATTAAATCGGTCTCCATGAGCATTTTTGCTAGCAAAGTGCGTTGTTTGATATCACAGGTTGACCTTCACGCAAATTGATAGGAATTTTAAACCGAGAATGTACTGTATTTTGAACCGTCGCTCTGGGTCATCTTTAGACGTTCTCCACCGCTTACTTTTTCCATTTTTCGGGCCCTCTTGCACCAGAATGGCAACGATCACCTTACAGTTTTTGATTCTCTGCCTAACGAATAGGATTTGCTTCAATATTAACATCGAATTAGAAAACGAATAGGGAAGGTGGGCGTCTTGAAGTTCACGAAAGGCAAATGAAATATGGAATCTGGACATGGAAGTACGATATGATGTATGTGTCTTAAATATAAAAAAATGTCAATCTGTTGTATGTCTAAAACATGAGTCTCCAATATCCATTATGACTACAAGGAAACAATAGAGAATAATAAAATAATAAATCGGACAAAAGCAATAAAATTGTTAGAACGTACACAAAAGAAAAAATCCGACGGTTCGTGGGTAGATGCCAGGGCGAAACAAATTCACGAAGATGTTGTTAACATGGCATCGGAACGAGTGCCCCAAATCCCGCCAAGAGAAGATGGGACGCAACCGAGTCTTTCTCAAGAAGAATACAACGAGATGTATTTCGAGGTAAATTTAGTACAATTTTACAATAATTTTTTTATTAATAATTTAAATTTAAATTAAATGTCAATATTTTTTGTAGCACGTAGCACCGTACAAAGGTCGTCTATTTGGTCTTGGAGGAATATCATCAAACCATGCGAGTTCCTCCAAAGGCAAGGAAGAGGTCGCGAACGAGGAATTACAAAACACAATCTCGGAGATGAGAGCACAATTACAACAACGAAGTTCAGAGTTCAACGCTCTGCAAAGAGAAGTTTAACGATCAAGAAGGGAACGTGAGCAGTGGCTCAGAAAGATGAAGGCACACATGCCCACTATCAATTGGGATACGGCCGAAAACAATGATGATGGCGAAGATAATTCCCAATTACCAATTTAAATAATTTATGAATACTATTTGTTTAATTTCAATTATAGTTTTTTAAATGTTTTTTAATTCCCGGACGGGAACAGTGTCGTCTGGAAACGTTGGGTACGAAATCGTCGGGTTTTGCGACGATTTCCGGATTAACCTTTTCGTTCGAAATTGCGGATGGTTTACGGACTACATATACCGTATGTAATTGCAGACAGATTGCGGACGGAAATTGGTTGGCGACGCTTATTTGCGGACGGTGCGTACCAATCCCTAATTCGTCCCGAATCTGATTTCCAGACGGATTAGGGACTGATTCGTCAGTCCCTAATCTGTGAATTCTTGTAGTGTGGAAACAATATCTTTCAATGTATGATCAAGTGCTTCAAATGTATTACGATGTGCCATGAATGCTTAATCCCAAATAATTAAATCGGTCTCCATGAGCATTTTTGCTAGCAAAGTGCGTTGTTTGATATCACAGGTTGACCTTCACGCAAATTGATAGGAATTTTAAACCGAGAATGTACTGTATTTTGAACCGTCGCTCTGGGTCATCTTTAGACGTTCTCCACCGCTTACTTTTTCCATTTTTCGGGCCCTCTTGCACCAGAATGGCAACGATCACCTTACAGTTTTTGATTCTCTGCCTAACGAATAGGATTTGCTTCAATATTAACATCGAATTAGAAAACGAATAGGGAAGGTGGGCGTCTTGAAGTTCACGAAAGGCAAATGAAATATGGAATCTGGACATGGAAGTACGATATGATGTATGTGTCTTAAATATAAAAAAATGTCAATCTGTTGTATGTCTAAAACATGAGTCTCCAATATCCATTATGACTACAAGGAAACAATAGAGAATAATAAAATAATAAATCGGACAAAAGCAATAAAATTTTTAAAATTTGTAATCTAAATCCATTTTTAATCTAAGTTGGTGGTTTATAAAGTTTAATTTTTTTCTAATATTTGTAAAATTTTAAATATAAATAATTTAATTTTTTTATAACGAAGACAAATTAATAATTTTAGGAATAATAATGAATGTTGAACATATTTGTATAATTTATTAAATGTTAAACAAATTTTAGACCAATTAATGTCAAACCAATAGGGCAAATATATTTCTATTTTTGAGTGAACACATTGTAGATCGAATTGAGGAATAGATATACATTTACATTTGTTTAATTGAAGACTAGAGGAATTTTTTTGTTAGATTTCATTATTTTGATATACTTTGTTTATTCGTAGGCATTCTATTTATTTGTGTTGTCGAAACAATAGGGAATGTTGGAATTCTGGCCTATTTTTTTAAAAAGAATATAATGTAAAAACAGTATTTGATGATTTTTTAGATACGAATTCTTAAATGGTTGTGTTTAACACAACCACGTCACTATTGACCGGTATATTAAAATTCGTTGTTGATGACAAATATAACATAGCCAATGGGGATAGCTAACGTAAATGCATATCTATTCCTAGAGCATAGGTTGTTCCTATCCGACGTTCACTTCGTCAAACATCGTTTACGGTCCATCATGCTTTTTATCTTGTGCAAATTTTCTTGTCGTTTTCTTTGACGTCGCTTCGGTTTGACGTCGGCAATCAACTGGTCCTCGACTCTTCCACCGGTAAGCATTTCAGAAAAACCGTATATATCTTGAAGGGTCCCAATGTCATAGCCACATGAAGATGGTAATTTGCGTTAGCAACTGGTGCGAGAACTATGTTTTTATTTAAATGCGGCTGAAGTTTATCGCTGCCTTGCGAGAGAGAATCCTCGGATTATTGGTGCAAGGCTAAACCTTGTGGAAAATAACTTAATTTCTACATCTGAAGCGACATTGTAAGGCTGCAAAACTAAGGTAGAAGAATGAACTGAGCGGATGATATTACTTCCATCACCTCATATGGCTGGAAGCCGTCAGTCCTTTGAATGGAGCTTTCCATTCATGTTTTACACACGCTGGAAAGCAAGCAAAAGATGGAAAATCTTAGCAGAATCAGTGTTAATGACAAAGAGGAGTGCAATGGTGCAAGAAGCTAGCAATGAAAAAGCCAGACTTTTATGCAACTTACTTGAGCACGTAGTGCTGTTCAACAACTCGCTTAGCTACTTGCATGCTAATACCATTTCCAGATTTAATGTGTTTGTCAGATTTTTTGTCAAATGTAAAACATCCCCATGTCGATTGTTCATGGTACATTATGAAGAAAGGTGAGATGAGCCAACCGTCTAAGGGGAGAAATATGGTTCATGATGTTAAGGCTTTCGAATAACTAGGGCATCACAAGAAATCCATTCATTACCAGTCACCCGGAATGCAAAAGGGTCCTAAAATAATACACTTGAAAAAGAGATTACTGAGGCTAACCGTGTTCAAAGAGTTAAAAGCAATCAACAGCTCATTCTATGTTCACCATGAAGGCATGCACATCAATTCCGATATTTGGAGAGCCCCTGAAGCATAAGCAAATACAAATCAAAACAACGAATCAAACGCAACAACAACAGTTACAATAATGTTCTATGACAAAGATAAATACAACCAAATCGGCAAAAACAGAAGATAAAGGGCATCATGGTAAACGACAAATAGATGAATCTAGAATGGAGCTAAACTCACCAAAATAGGAAGAAGAGAAAGATGAAGAGCTCATCTGCAACTCTTTTCATGTAATCCCTTATCCTCTAAAAAGAGTTTAAGCAATCAACAACTCATTATTTGTTCAACATAAAGGAATGCTCATCCATTTCGAGCTTTGGAGAGCCCCTAAAGAATAGTCAAATACAAATCTACACAATGAAGCAAACGCAACAACAATAGATACAATAATGATTCACGACAAAGATAAATACAACCAAATCGGCAAAAGAAGAAGATAAAGGGCATCATGATAAACGACAAGGAGACGTATTGTTGAACCTTTAGAAGATATTCTTAACACTAACGATACTTGTAGATATAAGTAATACTCATCTCTGGGGCTCTAAGAGATAAAGACAACATGTTCTAACATGTCCCTAAGATGAGCAATCTTAAAATACACATTGAAGAGGTAAAAGCTATGTCCTCAGATTGAATTTCCATGATTTACTTAAAATTTTCGTATGAAGACTAATTCATGTCCAGTAGTTACCAATTAAAAGGGCGTGAGCTAAATAGACATACTACGAAAATCAAGAACATAATGGGATGGTACCTGATGTGTCTCAATTTCCATGGTTTCAACCTTCATGAGACAACTTATTAGTAAAATTTGAACTCAAAGAAATACAGGTAAAACTAAGAATTACCATGTCTCCGTCGTGCGAAGAAAATTAAAGTCGAGCATTTGCATATTGAGACCTTCTGCTGATCATGAGACACTACCAACCCATTTTACTTAAAATTTCCATATGAAGACTAATTCATGTCCGTTAGTAACAAATTAAAAGAGCGAGCATTTGCATATTGCTGATCATGAGACATTACCAACACGTGTTTATGTCAATACGTATTGAGACAAATTATGCCAAATGTGGATGAGGAATCAAGATTAATCTAACCCGTAGCCTAGGACACGCACAAGTTACTACCTTTGCACTCGCGATGATGAGACAAACCATGCCGAATCAGCGAACGAAAAAAAAACATATAACACAATTTGTGCATTTGCCATTGCTGAAGAAGCTATGTGATTATGCGTCTATTGGATCTAAATGAGACACCACCAACCTGTGTTTATGCCAATACCTAGTGAGAGAAATTATGTCAAATGTGGATCAGGAATGAAGATTAACCTAAACCGCAACTCAGGACACACACAATTTACTGCACCAGCCTCGCGATTCTGAGACAAACAACGCTGAACCTGGGGACAAGAAAAAAACATATAGCACAAACAAATGTAAATAGACCATAACCAGAATACATAATTGGCTCGCTTCACTATAGGTTCATACCATGGGGCATACTGGTTCAAAGGGTTCGCAAGGTGATACCATAACAAAGAATTAGTTCGAACTGATACGAAGATCACCAAAGAGCCGAGCTAAATCATCCACTCTCTGTTTTGACTCAGAAACACAGGTATGCGACCAAGATCCTGGGACAAAACTCATTAAGAACGGGACCCTGATTTAGAAGTGGTATACAGGCAATTCGAATGAAACAGAAGACAATCTGTTTGGCCGGAATTTTTTCTGCCATAGCAAGAGTCAAAATGAATACAAGAAAAAAACATGTTAACCATGCTTTGTGCCTCACGAAGAAAATAGAAGAAGAACAATTGCTGATACGAAGAGGTAGTGGCTGGAGGCAGAGTTGAACCGACCTAAATCCATTAGTGCGATACATCACACTCGTGCCGACATAGAGAATTTGTTCGAATTAATATGAAGATCACCAAAGAATGGGACCCTGATTCAGAAGTGGTATACAGGCAACTAAAACGAAATGGAAGACAATATGTTTAGCCGGACTTTTTCCGAAATAGCGAGAATCAAAATGGATACATGCAAAAAACACGTTCACTAGTTTTGCGCCGCACAAAAAAAATAAAAGAAGAACAATTGCTGATATGAAGATGAAGTGGTTGGAGGCAGAGTTGAATCGACCTAAATCCATTAGCGCGATACATCACACCCGTGCCAACGTAGCTCTCACTGCCCTACAATGCCAGAATGGTATCCTCGTTTTCGATCATTGATCCCAATTTGATTCTCCATGAGCAGACACGCAACTATCGGCTTCCTCTCCATCAGCAGACGCGCGACCATCGCCTTTTTCTCCACGAGCAGATGCATAAACAGATGGCCTAAGCTTTGGTTTAAGGTGGAGGGCGGGGTCACAGGTACAACGAATCCAGGAGTGAAGAAGGCGAAGAGTCACGCAACAAGAGGGGAAGAGGGCGGGGTCATAGGTAAAACGAATCCAGAAGCGGAGAAGGCGAAAAGCCACGTATAAGAGGGGGATGAATCTATATATAAAAAGTAGGATAAAATGAAACTTCCTCATTGCGCCACCTCATCAACCCATGATTTTTTTTTTATTATAACTCATAATTAAATTTTACTCTCCATTAAAATTTATTTATAGCCACTAACTAAATTTAATATCCATTGTAATTATTCTTAAATTTAATATATTTTATATTTATATAAAGTTTTTCCTCTCTTAACAAAGAATTTTTTTAGAATATATATATATATATATATATACAAAGTAGGATAATTATATATTAAAGGAGGATGTTTTGCTGCATTCTCCTTGCACCACCTCAACAAACATCCTCCTTTCAATTTTTTTAATATGAAATAAAGTTTTTTAAACATTTAATATAATTATTACAAATATTATTATAATAATGAACATATATATATAAATATCATGTGATATGTAGTACCACATAAGATTAACAATTTAATCTATTTAATTTATTTTTAAAAATCATTGTTAAAATATATATAATTACTACAAATATTATTATAATTAATATATATATATTATTTTTAAAAATCATTATTAAAATACATATAATTACTAAAATTATTATTATAATTAATGTATAAATATATATATATAGATCGTGTGATCTGTAGCATAACATAAGATTAACAATTTAATCTATTTAATTTATTTTTAAAATTAATTATTAAAATATATATAATTAATAGAAATATTTATTTTATGATGGCATTAAATTTTCAAATAAATATAAAAGACATCTATTATTTTAATTCTATAATTAAACTTTAAACAACGTTATTAATTTATAAATATTAATTATAATTTAATTTTATATTTATAAATTAATTAATAACTTATGTAATAAAAATATTAAAAAATTAATTAATTTATATTAATTTATAAATATAAATTATAAAATAATTTTACATTTATATATATATATATATTACCTTATTAACAATAAATTATAAATTATATATATAAAAGGAGAATGTTATAAATGAAACGTCATGTTTAAATAAATTAAATTAAATTAAATTAAATTAAATT
>CM071863.1:18979037-19003940 GCA_036759665.1 Gynandropsis gynandra
CAAGATCAACCATAACCAATAAATTCCATTACTCATCAAATTGAAACCTCACACTCATGTCGATGTCCTCTGCAATGCAACCACCAAGCAACTTTAAACAACACCCACAAGGCACAACAATGCCTCAACAAGCACCACTCTGAATATTCCTTTTTAAGAAGCCCATTACAATTCCATATCCCTCATCATCATCATCATCAAGATCCTTAGCAACAACATCTAAATCCACATGCCGTGGCAGAGCATCTTAGGATCAGACCCATAGGAATCAATAACAAGGGACTGCAGCATGTCATGCACCACAAAAAGAAACTGCTCTTGGAAACAATGAAAATGATATATAGTACTTTCTGGATTTGGTTATTACTCGGGTATCACATGATGTTAATTTTCGGATGAAATTTTTTTTAAAACTACACACGATTTAAGTTCTCTCCGTCGCCCATTTATCACAATTAAGGAAGATCTTAGTTTCATAGAAGTTCACATTCTCAGTATGACGATGTTCGTCGATTTTTTTATATGTAATATACCCTTTCACTTTATCTCTCCATCATTATTTTGGATATTGGATTTTATTTGTAACGTTCTAAATCTTTCAATCTAAATTTATTTTTTATTTATTTATAATTTATTTATTTATCAATATATATATATATTTATTCGTTTATTTTGCTTTTAACTTATATATTTATCTATAAATAAATATATCTATATACTTTTTCATTTATTTTATTTGTAATTTATATCTTCAGAATATTATTGCTTTTTATGTGATATATTGCAGCTTTTAGTATGGAAATTGTCATGTTGATCTCTCTTAAAACTCTTTCACACAATTCTTTCATTATTTTTTCTTTATCAGTTGACATATATATTTCCAATCAAGTTATCATTGAAATTCAATATCCACTCCTCATTTGAATCATCATATTCGTTTATCAATCTCTTTTAATGCAATAGTTTACTGGAGCCTTCAATATAAAGGTTACAAAAATATTTTTCAAAAAATTATTTGAATTTTAGTGTAAAGCTCCGTAAAATTTTACTTTCATATTAGAGTTTAATCAACAAACATTGTTTATTGAGAAATATTGAATGAATGATCAAATGTATCACGTTAATATGCATAAAAAATATCTTATTACAATATTAGTCATTTATATGTTTAATATATGCATAAATAATCATTTATTATATAATAATTTATTGTATAATAATTAATAATCACTCTATTTCTCATTAAATCATCTCATTTGTCTAACGAGATTGAACAAATATAATCGCTTAATCGGATGCGACTTGCAATCTATAGTTGTCCATTTGAGAAAATTTATATGAACGAATTACTCCAACATATCAAATCTTACGTATTAATATAAAGTACTTAAAATTAATAATTGTATGTTACTACTAATTTTATGTGTTTTTTTGTTGGAGACAGTTAAGTTGATAGAGAAGAAACAATTAAATATTGCAATGATATATGTCTTCATTTACTACGTCGATATAATTTTCTTAAACTCAGAATCCTAAACAATTTCAATAATATATTTTTTATTTCAATATAATTTCATACACAATTATTTTACAAATGCAAATATAACTTAAACAATTGATCATGCAAAATACGTTAACCAAGAACATTGACAAACAAACTTCAATAATCACTTTTCTATCAAAATTTATTAAGAGTGAGGCCTATTGTTTTATCATTAGACATTGCATCGCCAAAATATTTCAATATTATCAACGGTTAATTTATTATCTTTATTTTAGTAATTGCTTTAAGCTTTAATATTGTTTATTTTAATATATCTTTTACTTATTATACCTAATGTTTTAATTTAGTTAAGCAAAAACAAATCATCATCCCGCGCATCGCGCGAGGGCTTTTCCTAGTCTGTGGAAAGAATTGTGCGCGGTGTGAAAGCAAGCTTGAGGGGGATTTTTCCTCCTCGCTGACGTGGCAGCACCAGAGGGAGGAAAAATCATCCCTTTTATATATATGATTTTATTGTCTTTGAAAATATCATATGATTCTCCCATTCCTTAAATCACCCATTAAACTGCCTTTTAATGTGACTCAACCTAACTACCTAATTATATTTGACTCGAAATATCGATTATTTAATTTGATATAATAACTTCACTCGATCTATCCTAACCAATGGATAATTTACACAAAAACAAGACTTAAAATTACTAGGTATATCGATATATCAAATTATTTTTCACAGGTTTTAGGTACAAGTGTGGATTTTATTATATACTTTAATCTAGGGTTTTGAATGAGGTTTTTGTTTTAGGGGTTTTTATGAGGGTTTCAGGTTCTGATTTTGGGTATGAATGTAAACTTTCAATATATAGATTTTGGTAAGTCAAGTTTTGGTAATGACTTGTTTTTGGTACGAATCTCTGATCAGTAAAGGTTTTGGAGTTGCATCATCATGAATTTATTCTAAGGTTTTGATTTTTTTCAATAGGCTTTTCTTTTGGTGAATAAGGTCTCTGTTTTGGGGTTGCATCATTGTTGATTTTTTTAGGATTTCGATGATGCTCCAATAAGGTAGCTTCGGAGGATGCATCATCATCCTAATATGATTTTTGTTATGATAATAAAGGCATTGTCATTATGATTTAGATTATATAGAAACATTTGATCTTTGTATAGAATTCAGATATTTATAAGTATACACCTTTGTGACTCGGTGAATTATATTATTACCTCATTCTTTTAAATCTAATTATAATAAAAATATAAACGCTGTTTTATCTTGAATGAGTTAAGTTTTTTTAAATACGTTGAATAAAAAACATCTTTTTATTGTTTTAATAAGTAAAACATATTCTTTATATGTGTAACAATTCAAATATATAAAATCTTGAAGAATAACTTTTTTTTCATATTTTTTGTTCGTTACACAAATTGATGTTCGCAATATGACATTTAACTATATAAAATAAATGAGGAGTAATTTGGGAAAAAATTAAAAATGAGGTATTCTTGCAATTAAAAGACCGTTACAGTAAAACGAGATAGTCATGTAATTCACCATGTCACAAAATGGTATATTTGTAAATATTTTTATAAAATTTGATAAATTTTTAACGATGATTTTTTTAGGAATATAGGGTTGAATAGTGATGATGAAATTGAATTGGTAAAGAGTAGTAATAGCAGAAAAAGAATTTTGTTGACCATGAAACTTTTAAACTATATTTGGGACAAACCTTCAAAGGAAGAATTTGAGAATGTTGCGATCAAATTGCCTTGAATATGGAGAAGAACTTAGAATGGAATATATGAGACAATAGTCTATGTTATATGTTTTAAGTTAGGATGTCAACGATGAGATTATGTTTCATGAAAAAGATATTAAGATGATAAAGACATTACAAAACATGTGTATGAACCAAAAGGACTGTAAATTATTGAAAATCCCTTTGATATTTTGATATATAGTGACAAAATTTGAGGATGAAAAAATATTTAAAACCTTCAAATAATAATAATAATAAAAAAACAACCATATGGGTTACCAATGCCTAAGAAAGAATAAACATGTATTCATTTTCAAAGTTTTCATTTCAATATTTTTTGGTTTTTAATTTGTTTTGTTGGAGTTAATGGAATTGTAACGAGGCTTAGACTGAGGTGAAGTCTCGGTCCAAGCTTCACCATATTAATGCTCAAAAGGTCATATGCATTAAATGGAATATTCCTATTTGATTCTTCGGAATATTCTATTTAGATGCTCTCAGAATATTCCATTTAGATATTTTTGGAATATTCCATTGAAATGAAATATTTCAATTTGATTCCTAAGAATATTCTATTTAGATGCTAAAATAATGCTAAGAGGTTAGCTTCAAAACACACAATAAAAAACAAAAACTAGAGAGAAAGAAGAGAGTTTAAAAGAAAAACTCTCTTACAGTTCCGGTGCCCCGTCAAGGAGTTGGAAGCTATGATCCGAGGCTTGTTGTGGACTATACGCAGAGGCTCAATGTGTGAGGAGCTCTGTTCCCGACCATTCCGCCATATTCATCCGAAATGGTACATAAATATGTTTATGTTTCCGCATGTAAAAAGCATGTTAATTTGCCAAAATGCAACTAGATCTCATCATATGGTTGTGTTTTTGCTTCCGCTGCATGTTATTAGCAATCCTACAGTGGTATCAGAGCGTCTAGTCATTGTATTTTAGGTAGATTTAGCATTTTTATGTGTAAAAACGGAAATTTGATGAACAACGGTCGAAACTCGGATCGAGCTTGCTGAAGCTCGCACCGATCTTCATCCAAAGAATGAACACCTGGGTTATTATTTGAAGATCAGAGCGTTGTGTACTACACATCAGACCGAGGCTTTGAGCCATCGGACTGATGTGAGTACACATCGGACCGAGCCTTGATCATCCAAGGATGGTCCAAGGTGTTTGACATATCATACTGTCGAGGCTTGGACCGAGGTGTTCACAACTAGGACCGAGGCCTTCTGTTGAGCCTGTGCCTCAGACGGTTGATAACTCGGACTGAGTTGTGTGACAAACTCGGACCGATGTGCTTGCACATCGGACCGAGCCAGGTTCACCCTGAACGGATCGAGCTGTCCGACAGCTCGAGCCAAGCAACTGAAGCCACCTCGGAATGATGTGTATGACACCATGGATCGAGCTTGACTCTCTGTTGTGATTTCATCAACTGATCGACCATTGGACCGAGGTATTAGACACATCGGACCGAGCTGAACAAGAAATGTTTAAAATTGAGGTTAAGATAAAATGTTTATCGTAAAGGATTTTTCCACTAACATAAATGTATAAAGTCTATTCCTGTATACATGAAACGAATTGACTACCAAGAGGCATGTGGTTCTGGGATAGATAATATACATTTGTGACATTAGAAATTTAGAGGGAGTAGAACTCATAAGTTCATATTATCGTCTAGATTACCCGGGGAATATGAATTTAATTGTGAAACTCGCCATAATTAATGGTTAACTCAACTATATCTACAGAAACGACCTAATAACCATGGGGCTATAGATTATAGAGCCATATAAAAAATTTAACATATTTAATATGCTTAAGAAACGACCTGACAACCAGAGTGGGCTTATGAATGATTAGTTTAAGAAATTTTACTGAAAGAGATACGATTTCTGAATACTATTATAGTATTAATGAGTAAAATAATCATTTAGATGAAAGTCCATATCTATTTGATTAAATAAGTATTCTAACAAATGTTGTAACTTTTTCCTTTTAGATTTCTCGAAGAATATCTTCAATTTCCCTACCTGTCATTCTCAATCTCCACAAGCTTGTTGGAGAAAATTTCGATAATTGGTACCACAACCTCAAGATCATCCTCAAGCAAGAGAAGCTACTCGATGCGATTGAGAATACTATCAAGGAATCTCCTACTGCTGACGATGAGGATGGCTTGCTCTCTTGGGCAAAGCAAAAGGATGACCTTGACACTACAAAGTGTATCATCCTGGCCTCAATGAGTTCAGAACTCCAACGCCAACATGATGATATGGATCCTGGTGCTATCATTGTGTATCTTAAGAAGATGTACAATGCACATAGCAGAATGACAAGATATCAATTGTCGAAGGCTCTATTCAAGTCCAGATTGACTGTGAACATTCCGGTGAGACCCCATTTTCGAAAGATGATTGGTCTTATTGAACAACTTGTGGATCTAGGGTGCACACTGGGCAAAGAGTTATCCCAAGATATGATCTTGTAGTCATTACGTGAGACATTCTCACAATTCATTGTTATTTTTAACATGAACAAGATTACATGGATCTGCATGAGATGCTGAACCAACTAATTGACTTTGAAAGTCAGTCAATGTCCTAGATGTCTAAGGGATATGGTGCCGTAATGATGGTTGACTCTTCTTCCAAGAAGGGTAAACAAAAAGCCCAAGAAGAAGCCTCATGGGCCCAAGGGTGGTGTAACCAAACCCAAGGGCAAGGCGGCCAAATCCAACCAATCTAACACTGAGTGCTTCTTCTGTAAGAAGAAAGGGCATTTGAAGAGAAACTATAAGGAATGCCTTGCATCTCTGAAAAAAGAAAGAGGGTAAGACCTGCATGAAAAATGTTTTCATGTTTTCTTTTACTACTATTAATTCTTCTATTTGGGTATTGGATACCGACAATAGTTTTAACATCTGCAATGTGTTGCACAAGTTGAGAATCAGTAGAAGGTTGAAGAAAGGTGAAGTCAACCTACTAGTTGTGAAGGGTGCAAGTGTTGCGGCATTAGTTGTAGGATCGATTTCTCTTTACATGCCTTCGGGCAAGACCTAGGTTTTAGAAGATTGTTACTATGTTCCAAATTTTGTTTTGAACATATTTTCTATGTTAGATAGATGTGGTTATAAAACAATCTTCAATAATAAAATTTGCTCTATTTTCATAATGATGAATATCTGAGTCATGATTTTCTTGATTATCTAAGGGAAAATGGGATTTTGTCTCAGTGGATTTCTCCTGGAACACCGCAACATAACGGGGTATTCAACCACATAAATCACACCTTATTAGATATGGTGAGATCCATGATGGGTTTCACTGATCTTTCAATGAACTTACGGGGCTATGCTTTAGAAGTAACTACCTATCTGCTAAACAAAGTTCTCACTAATAAAGTCTCAAAGACACCATATGAGATATGGAAAAGATGTAAGCCAAACCTAAAACACATAAAGGTTTGGGGATGTCCAGCTTATGTCAAGAGACTACAATCAGAACAAGCTTGAACCTAAGTCAGATAAGTGTCATTTTATTGGGTATCCCAAATAAACTATGAGATATTATTTCTATCACCATTCTGAACACAAAGTGTTTGAGGCCAGAAGTGCAACCTTTTTAGAAAGAGAATTCCTTGCTGAAGGAAATCATGGTGAAGAAATAATTCTTGATGAGATTCAAAAATCAGATGAACCAACACCAGCTCATGAGCATGTGAATGCAAAATGAGTGGTCTATGTTAGACCTTTTGGAGTTGACAAGGCCTTCATCCTCAACGGTTGAAGATGGAATGCATGTTCAAGAACTAGTGCTGGAACCGATTCCGGAATTCGTTCAAGAACAAGATCAACAACAAAGTCCAGCACAAGAAGAACTTCAAGTACAATTTCCTCTAAGAAGGTGTGAACGTACTTGTATGTGCCTAACAGATTAAATCTGATAGTGCAAGAGTATAGGGCTGATCATACAGATGATGATCCCAAGACTTTTGAGGAAGCGAGAGTTTAGACTCTGAGAAATGGTAGAAAGCCGTGGAATAAAAAATGGAATCTATGAGGATCAACAAAGTTTGGACTTTGGTAAAATCTTTTAAGGGTTCCAGGCTAATCGGCTGTAAATGGGTTTACAAGAAGAAGATTGAAGCGGACGACAAGGTAGAGACCTATAAAGCCCATCTAGTTTCCAAGGAGTATAGTCAACGAGAAGGTATTGACTATGAAGAAACATTCTCCCCTATGGCAATGCTCAAATCTATTCAGATTCTGCTTGATATAGAGCTACGTACTACGATTATGAAATATGGCAAATGGATGTGAAAACAACTTTCCGTAGTGGATAGCTCCAGGAAGAAGTCTATATGAGTCAACCTGAGGGTTTCAAATTGCCATCTAAGAGTAACAAGGTATGCAAGCTACAGAGATCCATTTATGGAATAAAACAAGCTTCTCAGAGTTAGAACATACGCTTTAACAAAGCAGTTGAAAAATTTAACTTTGTTAGATGCAATGAGGAACCCTGCGTGTACAAGTAGTTCAATGGGAACATCATCATTTTTCTTGTGTTATATGTAGATGACCTACTACTTATAGAAAATGACAAAACAGCCTTGCAGGAGACTAAGGCTTGGTTATCCGAACAGTTCTCCATGAAAGATTTGAGAGAAAAAAATATATATTCTGGGAATAAAGATCTATAGAGATAGATCAAGGAGGTTGCTTGGAGTATCACAGTCCGAGTACATTGATACCATCATGAAGAGGTATAACATGGAAAATTCCAAGAGGGGCTATCTACTGATAGGCATTGGAATTACTCTATCCAAAGAGGATTGTTTTCAGACTCAAGAAGAGGGAGAATGCATGAGTAAGATCCCATACGCTAGCATAGTGGGAACAATCATGTATTCCACGACATGTACTAGGCCTGATGTAGCTTTCGCGTTAAGTGTAGCGAGTCGGTATAAGGCAGATCCTGGTGAGGAATATTGGAAATTGGTGAAAACCATTCTCAAGTACTTGAGAAGGACTAGAGACCAATTCCTCGTGTATGGTGATTCTAACTTGGAATTAGAATGGTTCACGGTGCCATCTTTATGATCGATAAGGATGATAGCATATCAATATCAAGGTATGTCTTTTGCCTCAATGGGAATGCAGTGTGTCGGAAAAGTTCTTAACAAGCTACTGTAGCTGATTCGATCACTAAAGCAAAATACATAGCGGCTTGGGAAGCTGCTAAGGAAGTGGTCTGGATGAGAAAGTTCATAACTGAACTTGTTGTGGTACCTTTGATAAAGGAACTAGTTCCTTTATTATGTGATAACACCGGGGCAATCGCCCAGGCGAAGGAACCAAGATCTCATAAAAGATCCAAGCATGTTCTGCGGAAGTACCATCTGATAAGAGAAATCATTGAGCATGGGACATTCAAATTCAGAAGGTAGAAAGAAAACAAAACACAACAGATCCACTCACAAAGGCGCTTGGTTCAAATGAATTTGACAAGCACAAGTTGAAGAT
Organism: Gynandropsis gynandra; assembly: GCA_036759665.1. NCBI lineage: Eukaryota > Viridiplantae > Streptophyta > Magnoliopsida > Brassicales > Cleomaceae > Gynandropsis > Gynandropsis gynandra. Next base: position 18,987,837 of record CM071863.1, read on the forward strand.
TAGATTGAAAAGCATCGCGTGTTGGAATTAGTTCTAGTAATAGTACAATTGTTGTAACTATTTAATGGCTATTTTTGTGTCATGTATTTTTGAACACTTATGAATAAATAAAAATGGTATTCTTTTATCATTTTGATGATATTTGCATAATATATATGTGTATATATTTTCATAACTAGTATGATAGAGTCCATGATTAAGTTTAGAAAATTGTCATCATGATAGAAATCATGATAAAGAGAGCCAAGTTTTGGTAAAACTTAATCCAAATCGTTCTTGATCATTGGATAACAAATTGGAGATTAGTAATCCTGATAAATCAACATGTATGGGATAGTTTCTATTTGATAGAATTTAGTATATCTCTTTTACTAATTCACACATATGGATGATGCACATAGAGATGCGATCATTTAACAGACCCAAAGGGGGAATTCCTAATGGCTGCATTACCATTGAACTTTCAATAGGACTTTCTCTGAAAGGTTGGAATATTATGATTTCCTTAGACCTGCGATCAACAAGGTAACTGACAAATTATCTACCATTCTTTGATTCTGGATACCTTGTGTGCAAGTTAAAAGGATCTTGGGAATGATTAGATGTTGTTGCAGTTAGTGATTGATCAAGATGGAAATCCGTCAACTCTAGGTAAAGTGTTGGAGCTTTATATTGTCAGAAACATAATGACTGAAAAGACCTTGGCCGGGGCATTTGAATGAGAGAAGAAAAGAGTTTCTTGCGATTATTCAGCAGTCAGTTATGTTAGGCATGAAACATAGTTGATAATCTATTAGGACTTGACAGTTAGACCATGTCGTAGGACTATTCGGAGTTGTAAAGACAGAAAGAAATAATAATATTATCCTTTAACATGGTTCTACAGAATAAGGATGTTACGTCACACTATCTGGTCGTTGAGAAGTGTTGCTAGACGCCGACCTCGATTAGTTAATTAGTAAGACTAATTGACTACCAACTTTGTTTGAACCTACGGGGTCACACACTTACGAGTGTTTCCATCTTCGCTGAGATTTGAGACGATCTACGTGGGATATAATTGTATTCTTCTCTAGCACTAGGAATATAATTGTATACAAAACAAACTTTCTCTCTAAGTTAGTGTATAAGATATGCGAGAAGCATATGCATAGGAATACATGCAAAATCATAATGACGTATGAGCAAGTGCGAGATTGATGGAATCGTAATGAGGCTTGAACCAAGATAAGGCCTCGATTGAGCTTGTCCGAGCTTAATCGTATTAATGCTCAAACGGTCATATACATTAAAATAGAATATTCCGATTTGATTCCTCGGAATATTCCATTTAGATGCTTTTGGAATATTCCATTGAAATGAAATATTCTATTTAGATGCTCTTACAAATCACTATAAAAATATGCTAAGAGATTAGCATCAAAACACACAATCAAAAACAAAAACTAGAGAGAAAGAAGAGAGTTTAAAAGAAAAACTCTTTTACAGTTCCGACGTCCCGTTAAGGAGTTGACAGCGATGATCCGAGGCTCGTTGTAGACTATCCGCCGAGGCTCTACGTGTGAGGAGTTACATCCCCGACCATTCTGCCATATTCATCTAAAAAGATACATAAATATGTTCCACACGTAAAAAAACATGTTTAATTGCCTAAATGCGATTAGATCTCATTATAGGTTTGTGTTTTTGCATCCGCTACATGTTATTAGCAATCCTACATGAGTTATATTTGGCATATTCACTGGTACATTTCATAAATAGTTGCACGAAATCTCTTAAACCAAGAGTCCAAACCCGACAAAAAAACACCTAGCAATTTCTCTTTAATTCTTCGAGTTCGATCATCACCAACATAATCTATGTAAGCAAATATCTTTTTTCCTCTCAATGAATTTTTATGTTTTAGATTATTAAATTCATTCGTGGATCTCAAAATCTACAAAATTTCAAATAAGCACTCCGAAGATAGGTGCTTGCTTCCCAAACACGTGATTACATTTCTTCATAACTTCTATAAAAAATGATGGAAAGTTGAAGAGTTATTAATACACTACATCAATGGTTCTCTTCTTACATGAATTAAATAATCATATATGGATTTGAAGATGGGTTTTACAAAATGGATTTGTGCATGAGAAATGCGTATAAATTATATAGTTAATGTAAAATACGTATCAATTAAGCATGATTAATCCAAATTATTTTTTAATCTCGAGATTAAGTATTATTTTTTTCGGAATTCAAATGTTCACGCTAAAAAAAACTAAATTCAAACGGTCAAATCCGTTCGGAAAGGTCTTTCCAGAAAGATTCAAGATGGTATTGGTCTATCTTGAAATGAGCGTTCCTATTTAATTTTATTTCGGAATAAGCCCGCATTTTTATATGGAAAAGATAGTCAATAAATCGTCCATAAATATGGACGGACGTTTTCGTCAGTACTATGTCAAAAATATAGACCGTTTTCTAAAGGAAATGGCATCAATTATTTTCCGGACGCCGACAGTCTCGTCCACATTTTACAGATGAATGTCCATCTGAAAATATTGTGGATGGATGGTATGTGCAAAAATATTGCAGACAACCCGTTCAAACAAATTGCAAACATACCGTCCGTTCGAAACTTTGTGGACGACATTTCCTTTCGTGATTTCCGAACGACATTATTAGTCCTTAATTTTTTAGGATAAAAATACTGGTGTCATAGTTGTCACCATCGTCGTCTTCATCCAAGTTAATTGAAGATGTTTTCGTCATGAGCATATGCATTAACCGTTAACGTCTGTTTATATTATATCAATTGGTTGTACCACTCTTCATCTCTTCTTTCTCCTTTGCCTTTAAAGGAAGATGAGCATTGTGATGTCATTTCTCCAAGAATGAAGATATGACTTTTGTACAGCGTAATCTGCTACAAAATAAATTAAAAATTGCAATATTAGATCATAAAATTTTAAATTATATTAAAAACAATAGATTTACCTCGAGATATATCTCATTTGAATTTGTCATCATTTATACATGGTTCTGATCCATCCTTTTTTGGGAAAATCTAAGACACTCATTCATATGTCATCTTGTGAATATTATTGTGAACCTTTTTCGCTCTGGCATCGACCTAAGAATCATACAACTTTTTATGCCTTCGCTCAAATAGTTCGAAATATGTTGGTTTTGTGCCCTATACTTTAGTTTAAAACAAATGATAAACATATCTTTTATCGCTAAGGTAATAAATTTCTAATTTTTTTAAATAGTCTAATCATACCAATTAATTCTACACCGTAGTGAACAAATGAGATCCAGCGGCATGAACACTCATACTGAAGCACTCTTTATTAGATCTGCAAGATTAACTTACTCTCTCATTTCTTTGTTTGGCTCCAAGATCATCTTAATAGGCGCAGATGTCTTCCACGCGTCAGAAGCCATCCAGATAGGTTTTCCCTTTTTTTTCGTTCATGTTTGATCTCGTTAACGAGAGACTTAAGCCTTAATCCCTCGATCCTTAAATTCTAACTTTATTATTTTGGTAATCTCGGGATTCCAATATATGTATTTTAATTATTGTTATTAAAATCATACCACAAACACTTTCTACCAACGTTCTTTGATTTTTATATGAGATTATGTCCACGATGGATCAAAATCAGCTTTTATTGTTTAGTTATGTGATGAGAAAAGATAATCATATTCAAACATATAAATAAATTTTGAACAAGATTTTTATTATATTAATGAATTATAAATTTTAATTTTAATTTATTATTATGTACTACTGTGTTCCTTCTTCATGGTTTGGATCTGAACACGGGAATTTACGTATTTCTTTATCCACCGCTAATAATTTCTTGACCATTGGTTTTTGGTGTAGTTAAGATGACGATGACTTGATGGGTGGAGGTGGGATTGAATAATAATAAGGAAACAACATATATTGTATCGATCCAGAGTATGAAACACAGTCGAATTCATGAAATTTGAAAGTTGTGTCTAAACCCTTGGTTGTTCTGGAGGAGACGACCCTTTGGCATTCTCCTCAGCTAAAAATTCATGATATACCTTTTTAAAGTGTCTTCGCGACTCACCATTTGAGGGATGACACATTTCTCCATCATGACTCGAGTACTCATCATGTTATCTCATGTGGATTGCTATCTTTTCAGATTGAAACAGTCTTTTGATTTTGTTTGTAATTGGTAAATATTATATATAATGATGTGCAACAAATTTTCCCTTTCTTGTCAAATAAAACCAATATTTTCCGTAAAATTGGAAATTACTCAAACTCGATGTCTCTTTCCAAAAAATCATGCAATTGTGTTGATATATATCAATGTTTTTATATCTTCAAATTCATCAAACATGCATACAAACACAACTGTGAAAGCTCAATTTTACACTCATCATGAAGTGGACGTCTAGCACTTTCTAACATTTCAAAAAATATTTTGAATTTTCATTTGAATTGTCTTCAATATTTTTTCGTTTCTTTCACCAAATATATCTTGCAAAATTTCCACATAAGGGTTAATTTCTACGTCTTTACGGGTCTTACCTCTTTAGTGCAATACCCTATTAAAATCTTCAACAATATTACTAGGTTATGGTACAAAATTCTCCCCGTGAGATAACCGCATAAAAATAATTATGCGTAAAACCTCTTAAATAAAAATGATTCCACACGGTACTCTTGTTAACATTTTTTTTATTTTTGCATTTGATGTAGGGACAAATCGACTTTTCAATTTCTATGTAAACTTGTTGATTTATCGTCATCATCATAAGCCATGTAATGCCTTCCATAACTCTTTCGATATACCTTGAGTTTTTGGATCATGTATTCTATACATCCATTAACTTGAAACAAAAATATTCTATCTTGACAATGATTCCATTGTAATAAGAACCAAGAAGATTATATTGAGTAGAATGGTTGATAATTTTGTGTTGGAAACGAAGGAAGGTGTCGTGTGATTTATATAAGCAATTTTTATGATTTTTGGATGGATTAGAGACGGATTAGAGACTAAATACAAGCAATATAAAATTTTCATCAATTTTCAATAAGATATCCATACACCGTTTCGAAATTCTAGATGGTTTCCAAACATGTTAAAAACCGTCTAGACTTATCCGAAATTTCCAGATGGGCATTAAGTCCTTCTAGAAATTCTGAACAGATGATGTTTCTAGCTAAAATTTGAAGATGTATGGTCGTCCCATCCATAAAATATGGACGAACGCATAAGGTGTCCAAAACCCGTCCACTATTACAATGGGTTATGGACGTCCTATCCGTCTTTGAATTTGCAGATAGATTACCGGATGCAATATGATATTGATCCGCATTCCTTCCACAATCAATCCAAAGATTTATAGACGACGACTACCGTCTAGAAAATACTTTTCGAAAAAACGATTTTCTAGTAATGCATGAGTTTTTGAACAATAATTACTTTCTTAACAGTCATGCTTCAACGAAATTTAGTCTACATAAGGCTCCCAAATCTCTATAAATAGAAGAAATGTCATGGAAGAAAGCAACAAGATATGAAAGTCATTCATATGATTGTTGCATCATCTAGACGGGAACAAATTCTATCTTATGATATTCTTTTTGTGGACATCTCAATCTAGAAAGTTGGTATTTATATATTTATATATCTTTGATTCTGTTAATATATTTAGTATATTATATTCTAGTCATGCAACCGAGAGATTTTATTCCGAAAAGTTCTAACAAAAAAAAAGTTTTACATTCAAACTTCTCCTAGTCATTCCTCGAGACTTTATAGTCCAAGTATCATATATGTATCCACCTGAAAAATTATGAGAACCAAATGAAATTAAGGAATAAATATGACGAGGTCTTCACATTGGCTTTAAATAACGCAAATTCATTCAACTTACAAGTGGACGACATTACATGACCAAAACTGATTCTTTGGTAAAATAACTTCAAATTTACATGGCCAAGAAAATTCAAAACTTCAGGTAAGAGAGTCAACTCAAGGTCAGAAGCTCGAAATAATGCATTTAATCCAAAATTCAAATGACTGGGACACAAGCTCGAGCGAGCCCTTTCTACGTCCCCCGAGTGTAAGAGTCGATAGGAATGCTCGGGTCAAACATTTCAACACACGGTTCATGTAGATCTTTTGATCCTTCATTGGCATGATCGCTTGGGTCAAGCGCCAAGTCACATGGGTTAATTTTTCTCATGGTTTGTCAATCAATCGACCCGTTTGGGTCAAACGTTGGACGACGCGACCAAGTATTGCTTCGAGATCAACAAAAATGCCATAAATTCTACATGGATATTTCTTTGAGAATCAGAAAATCACCTAGAAATTTTCCTAATTAGATCTAGTAGAAACCTACATTTTATCTTCTATCCTATTATTTGTAATTTTCATCAAGTCATTGTTTAGTTTTGCATCTAGTTTAGAGATTCTATCTTTCTTTGTAAAGATTTTCAAAAATGTTGACTTTTAATTTGATAGGTTTTTTCTTAAAAAAAATCTTTCAACTAGTGTTCAAACTTTATTTAATTATGTTTGTAGTTCATATATCAACTTAATAAGTACTGATTTTGCACGAGAATTGTGGCACTATTCAAAGTTCATTCTTTTCTAGTTCGATTATTTGAGAGGCTAGGATTGATCTTTTTCACACGATTGCGGATGTAGGTTTAATTTTCTTTTTGATAAAAATTGAAAGAATATTTTCACGTCATTATAGTAGCGGTGGAAAAATCTCCCACACACCCACATAACCGGAAACCCGACCTAAAGGTGTTTCAAAAATTGAAGTGATTGTAGATTCAAATTACAAAACTAAAATATCTACAAGTTCAGATTTGAGTTATTATTCTAATATAAAATTAAAAAGTAATCGCGGATATCCATAAAATTTAGAAGCTACCATAATACCTTTATATGTTCAATCTAAACTTTAAAACCCTAAATTCACTTATATTTTCCATTTCCTCGCTCTCTTTCCCGTTGCCTCGCTAACTCCATCTCTTTCCCCTTGCTCACTACAAGAAAATTGGATTTTCGAACAATAAAATCCGTCCCTAATTTGTCTAGAAAACGAATTTCAAACGTTTTCCAGACGGATTTTGTCGGTTCGTAAATAAACATCGCTAATTAATATCAGTTCGAAATTCATCTGAAATTCCAGAAGGATTTAGCCGTCCATAAAATGTTCATAATTATTTTTGAAATTCGTCCGGAAAATTTTCTGAAAAATTTTGAACAGATAATTTCGTCCGGAAAAGTTTTTCGATATATTTAAAAAAAATTCCGGACGGATTTTTTGTCTGTTCGGAATTTTTTTTCCAAAACAATTAAAAAATATAAATTTTATAAAAATTGTAAAATGTACAAAAACAAATCCCTCCTTTGTAGCCGCCGTCGTCGCCTCCTTCCCCTCCGCAATCGCCTCCTCCTCCACCTCCGTCATTGCCTCTTCCTTCTCATCCGCCGTCGTCGCCTCCCATTCCTTTTTCTTTATTTCTCTTTCTCTTTCTTCCTTTCTTCTTCTTTTCTCTTCTTCATATTCTTATTCCTTTCCGACTGAATTTATATTCTTAGATTTCAGAATTTCAGACGGATTAAAAACATTTTCCCTAATTCTAAATGGATTAAAAAAATATGTCCCTAATTCCGGACGAATTAAAAAAATCCACTCTAATTCTGGACGTGTTAAAAAAAAATTCGTCACTAATCTAGACGGACTAAAAAATCCATCACTAATTTCGTTTTTAATTCCAGATGGATTAAAGTTATCCGTCCGTAATTTCGACTGGATTAAATAATTCGCCCCTAATTCCGGACGAATTAAACAAATCTGTCCCTAATTCCGGACGGATTAAACAAATATGTCCCTAATTCAGGACGAATTAAACAAATCCGTCCCTGATTCCGGACGTATTAGGGACAATGTTTTTTATTTTATTTTTTAAACTTTTTTATTTTTTTTGTAAAAAATATTACTTAATTTTTTTTATAAAAAATATTTTTCTAAACAAAATTTCTGTAAAAAAGTTATTTTTTCGTAAAAAACTTCCAGACGTGTACGAAAAGTTGTCCTTAATTTCTGGAAGGACTTTTTAGTCCGTTCAGAATTTATTTTTTATAAAGAATAATAAATATTAAAAACAAATACAAATTAAAATTAAAAAAAATAAAAAATTAAAATCCGTACCTAATTTGTCCGGAATTTTGGGACGGATTAATGGTAGTCCTTAATCCGTCCAGAAATAAAAACTTATAAAATTACGGTAATCCATCTGAAATTTAAGGACGGACCGAAATTTTCGTCTGAAATTTATGAATACATCAAAATCCATTCGGAAATTCCATCCCTAAATTAAAAATTTATAATAGTTACTTGCTATCTTTTCCCTCACGTCCTTTCATTTCCTATTTCCCTTCCTCTCCCTCTAATTGGGCGGAATATCAGAAATACCCTCATAGGGCTAAATCACTTCAAAAATACCCTTCCCCAAAATAATTATTAAATCCGAAAAATAAAATCTGAAGAAAAGACAAATTTGCCCTTAACGTTCGAACGTGGAAAAATGGAAGTTCGGCAGTTTTTCGACGTGAAAAACTGCCGAAAACGAGAAAGCCGAACAGTTTTTTGCCGTGAAACCTGTTTAAAAGTTGATAGCAAGAAAGAAATAAGTGATTTCGAACTTGAGAGGGAACAATTTGAAGTTGGCGAACGATTTGAAGTTGGCGAGAAGGAAACTGGCGAAGAGAGCACGAGTCAATCTTCAATGGCGTCAATAAGTGTAAGTAGTTCGATTTCTAGGGTTTTGCAAGCTTTCGAGTCACAAAATGGTTTATTGATTTGAAATGGGTGTCAGTGTCAGTGAGTCGGTTAGGTCGCAAGGGTCACAGGAGTTGCATGAACATCTTCGACTCCGTGAGTCGGTTGAGTAGCAAGGGTCGCAGTAGTTTCATGACCATCTTAGACTCAGTTTATTGATTTGAAACGGGTGAGTGTCAGTGTCAGTGAGTCGGTTAGGTCGCAATGGCCGTTTGAGTGTCGCGGAGTGTCTGAGGGTCGTTTGAGTCGCATGGGTCGCACACGTCGGTTGAGGGTCGCACGGGTCGATTGCGTCGCATGGGTCGGTTGGGTCGCATGGGTCGCTTAGGTCGGTAGAAGTATAATGTATTCGTAATTGGTCATTTTGCAGGAAAAAGGGACTAAGAGGAAGGAGTGCGTGAGTGATGCTGATGCTGATGCTGCAGTCCCTCTGACACTGGAGAAGAAATTAATAGGGGAAATAAGGAAGTCGGAGAAGAGAATCATCAACGCCGTAAGAGACCTTCTAAGGGATGTCGGGATTCATGTGCCTAATCCAAAATCAAAGGCTGCCGAGAAAGTTGCGATCACCGAAACCCAATCTTCCGACACTGTTGGTGATTTTGCTTTTGAATTCCTTCGACGTCCAAATCCAGTGTCAAGAAACCTTGCTCCTGATGGAGTTCCACCAAGTAAGTAATATTTAGTGAAAAGGTCATTTGAGTGTCAATTTCCATCGAGACATATAAGTCGTAGGGTCGCATAAGCCGTAGGGTCGTTAGAGTCGTAGGGTCGCATAAGCCGCAGGGTCGTTAGAGTCGCATGGGTTTCATATGTCGCATGTGTCACTGGGTCGCTAAAGTCAAATGGTCGCATGGGTCGCATAGGTCGCATTGGTCCCATTGGTCGCATAGGTCGCATTGGTCCCATTGGTCGCATAGGTCGCATTGGTCCCATTGGTCGCCATATGTTTAATGAGGTAAATTTTATGCAGGTGCTGGACCTTTATCGAAGGAGTCTGCGCCATATGTTGAACCTCCGCCGGCGAAAAGAGCAAGAACAATTCAAGAACCCGAAAAAACGGTGGTTCAAGAACCTGAGGAGTTTGTGTGGAATCCCAGAGGATTAGTAAAGGGCTTGATAAGCCGATTTCCTACGTTCACTGATGCTAGCGGTGAAAAGTTGACTAAGCTATATTGGTTCCTGAAGGCACCTCGACATGAGCGGTGGTGGATATCTGAGCTAGATATTCCCCGGGGGCCAAAGTTTTGGGAGATTATATTAAAGGCCAACGCATGGCTTGAAGATGAAGTAAGTTTTTTTAAACCCTTAGTCTCACGGAGTTTTGTGTCATATGCATTCCTGTGTGTTAATTTTTTTTTGCAGCAATTGGATGAGGCGTTGATGGAGCTGTCTTCTCGCTTGGCATCGGATCCCAGCGCGTATCAGAATTATTACGTTTGTCCTGTTGCTTTCATGCAGACGCTCTCGATGTGGACGTACGAGGATATGGAAACTTTGCCGGAAAAGCTTAGTCAGTTTTTGAACGCCAACCCACCAATTAGTGATTATGAAGGTTTTGTCTCGGTTCTAAACATTCCATCGATAAATAATCGATGGGTAGGATGTCATTGGGTAGCCATCAAAGCGGATTTCAAAACCCGATGCATCACGGTATACGACTGCAGGATGAGCCTTAAGGAAACACATATCGATCCGGTGATTGAGAGGATAAGAAAAGCTGTCCCCAAGATGCTCATTCTCGGAGGGTTTCCTTCTTTGGCTTCTGGAGAAGATGAATGGAGGTATGTGTATTATGATGGTCTGCCACAGAACCAAAGCGGGAATGACTGTGGTGTTTTCTCCTATAAATTCGTAGAAGCCTCGTTATCAAAGGATATGGATATGTTTCTTCGTATTTGCGACGACAAGGTTACTTCCATGCGTGAGAAGATGGCGGCTGATATATATAGTAATGGAGAACGTATCTATGAACCCGAAGATGACTAAATTGATATATGGTACATTGTTTTTTTTGGACTGGTAGATGTGAACATTTGGTACATTTTTTTTAATATTTGGTACATTCTTTTTTCTATTATTTGGTACATTGTTTTTTTTATAATATTTGGTACATTGTTTTTTTTCTAATATTTGGTACAAGGGTCACAGAGCCTCATACGACCCTTGCGACCCATGCGACCCATTTGACCCTTGCGATCCATGCGACCCATGTGACCCAATACACTGGACCTTCTTGAGTCTCCGACCTTCCCAGTGTATTGGACCTTCATACGACCCTTGCCACCCTTGCGACCCATGCGACCCTGCGACCCATGCGACCCTTGCGACCCTTGCGATCCATGCGACCCTTGCGATCCATGCGGTCAAAGCTTTTTAATGTGGTCAATACATTCATTCATTCAAGACCTATATTAAAAGGTTCTTTAATGTGGTCAATGCATGCACCTTGGTTAAAACGGAGTCCATTTATTTTTCGTTGAATATGAGTTTATAAATAGAGGAGGAAAAAACAAAAAGCTACAATAATTTGTAGCACCAAATCATCTCTTGTTTCGTCACGAAGGTCACATGGTCGACCCAGGTCTTGGTAATCGTCGGGTGATTTCTCTTTCTCTAGCACACAAATCATCTCTTGTGTTGTATAAAAACGTCGGGTGATTTGTATAAAAACGTCGGGTGATTTCTCTTTCTCTTTCTAATATCGCTTTAATGTCAACGGAGCATTTCGTGAAGCTTGTGAAGGAGGAGTATGACTGTGGGTTGATGAGGAAGAAGAAATCAATATTCTTCTTGTTCCTCTTCTGCCAAATAGAGCTACCGTGGAACTCACCATACATGACTCAAAGCCCGAAATGACAACGGAGCATTTCGTGAAGCTTGTGAAGGAGGAGTATGACTGTGGGTTGATGAGGAAGAAGAAATCAATATTCTTCTTGTTCCTCTTCTTTCTGGCTTTTTTTTATTCTTCATCTTCATGTTCTTCTTCTTAAACCTCTTTCTGACGTTTTGTAACTCTTGTGACCTTTGAGACCTTATGTAACCTTATGTAACTCTTGTGACCTTTGTAACCTTTGAGACCTTATGTAATCAATATTTAAACGTTGAAAATGTCTTATTTTGCATCTATTGTTCGTAAGATTATGAAAGAAGTCGAATCAATATACAATCTTCGAAAATATTATACGGAAAAGGAAATATAATATCGCATAATATTATACAATCTTCGAAAATCATTCTGATTTAAATAAGATATCAGAAAATATCCAGAATATCTCATAGAATATCATCAGAATAACTTTTGTGACCTTTGTAACCCATGGACGACTCATGCGACCACATAATACCCTTGTTCGACTCATGCGACCTATGCGACTCGTGTGACTTGTCGTTTTGCTGTCAGACTCCTGTCTTGCCACCAATGTGACCCGTGCGACCCATGTGACCCTTCCTACCCATGGACTTGTTGTTTTGCAGTCCGAATCTTCTCTTCCGACCCATGTGACTTGTCTTTTTGCTGTCAGACTCCTGTCTGCCGACCCATGTGACCCTTCCGACCCATGTGACCCTTCCGACCCATGTGACCCTTCCGACCCATGTGACCCTTCCGACCCATGTGACCCTTCCGACCCATGTGACCCTTCCGACCCATGTATATAAGTTAACGTCTACGTCTCTTCTCTTAGTCTGCGTATCTAACCCATATTTCTATGAAAAATCTTTTTTACCTTTGTGACCTGCGTGGCGTAGTCACCATTGTCGACGCAGGGCATCGTGCTGTCTATGTGTTACTCAAGGTCTTGGTAATCGGCGGACTCAGGGTCTATGCAGTCACTGACGAGTTGCGGGGGTGAGTTAGGTGACGGTGTTGGGTCACTCTCTGCTAATGTAATATTTCTCCAGTGAACTCATGCGACCCATGCGACCCATGCGACCCTCATTTGGAATTCATTAGTTTGACGTTAAATGTATTGTTTGATTGGTTTTTGTCATTTTATCATCTTAAACCCGTAAATTCGCCGAGTTCGCATCTATTCATCAATCCATGTGACCCATGCGACCCATGCGACCCTCAATGAACTATTTTTTGGATGATTTTTCTTAAGCTCTCGGTTGCCTTTTATAGGTGAGCTCTCGGTAACCACCATCCATAAAAAAAGGTCGGCTCCTAAAAAAGGTCGGCTCCTTGAGACTAGGGAAGAGTTGTTGGTCATTTTTCTCAACATTGTTTTGATTTAGAATCTTTGTAAATGTATTGTTTTGATTTGGAATCTTTGTAAATGTATTGTTTTGATTTGGAATCTTTGTAAATGTATTGTTTTGATTTGGAATCTTTGTAAATGTATTGTTTTGATTTGGAATCTTTGTAAATGTATTGTTTTGATTTGGAATCTTTGTAAATGTATTGTTTTGATTTGGAATCTTTGTAAATGTATTGTTTTGATTGGTTTTTGTCATTTTATCATCCTAAACCCGTAAATTCGTCGAGTTCGCATCTATTCATCAATATATGCGATCATGCGACCCTAATTTGGCATATATGCGACCAAGCGACCCATGCCATTATCAATATGCCATTAACAATATATTTGAGTTGTATATGTCTAATTTAGAATCAATATAGATAATAATATAAATAATATCGACATTTGAAGAAAATGTTAAATGTATTGTTTAATCATCCCCCGAGTTCTTAAAACACTACTATCACTTTTGAAACACGGGCATTGGTTATACACAACTCAACTAGGTACACATGGGTCACAATCTGTTTTAACCGTTGATTGACGTTGTAAATGTATTGTTTTGATTGGTTTTTGTCATTTTATCATCCCAAACCCGTAAATTCGTCGAGTTCGCATCTATTCATCAATATATGCGATCATGCGACCCATGCGACGCATGCGACCCTAATTTGGAATTCATTAGTTTGACGTTGTAAATGTATTGTTTGATTGGTTTTTGTCATTTTATCATCTTAAACCCGTAAATTCGTCGAGTTCGCATCTATTCATCAATATATGCGATCATGCGACCCATGCGACGCATGCGACCCTCATTTGGAATTCATTAGTTTGACGTTGTAAATGTATTGTTTGATTGGTTTTTGTCATTTTATCATCTTAAACCCGTAAATTCGCCGAGTTCGCATCTATTCATCAATACATGCGACCATGCGACCCATGCGACCCTCATTTGGAATTATTTCATTTTCACCAGAATTCCCGCCGAACTTTTCGCCAAAATTTGAAAAAACTTTTCGAATTCCATCTGACGGACGGCGATTCGTATTCGAGCTGTTTCCTTTTTTCTAATAACGAAACTCTCTCTCTAACTCTCATCATCATCATCATCATCATATTGCCGAAAATGCAAACGACTGGTGACGGCGATTCGATGTCAGGGTCATCTTCTTCTGAAGAGAGGATTTTCACGGTACCAGTCACGCGTTCAAATCTGGCCAGAGATGCAGTGGTAAGTGAGGATTTTCACGGTATCATCATCATCATCATATATGCATTAGTTTGACGTTGTTGTTAATTTATTCGGTTATCGCAGACACTTCCGATAGAGTTTGCGAGGTCGAATGGTCTTTGCGGTAGACGAAGTAAGGTTGATCTGCCAACCAATTACACAGACGTTTGGGAGGCACATCTAAGGCCCGTGAAACGCAATGGCGCTAGCATCACCATGGGTTGGACAAAGTTTTGTCAAGATAATGGCTTTAACGTAGGTTGTACCCTCAAAGTCGAACTGGAAGCCATTCTCGATGATGTACCTTGTCTACTGCTTGCCCCTATAATCTTCATAGATTGAATTTTGTTGTATTTGGTTGGTTTTTGTATTTGGTTGAACTTCATTTGAACAACAAAATTCATGATTGTTTTCGGTTGGTTTTTTTTAACTATTATTCAATAGAATGTATTATTGTTACTATCGATGTTTTTGTGGATTTACTATTATTGTACAAAAAGTCGCATGAGTCGTACAAGGGTCTTATGTGGTCGAATGAGACGTCCATGGGTAATATTTGGTCATATAGGGTCGCATGAGTCGTCCATGGGTAATGTTTGGTCGCATGAGTCGTCCATGGGTCATATGTGGTCGCATGAGTCGTCCATGGGTCATATGTGGTCATATAGGGTCGCATGAGTCCTAGAAGGGTCTTATGTGTTCGCATTAGACGTCCAAGGGTCATATTTGGTCGCATGAGTCGTCCATGGGTCATAGGTGGTCGCATGAGTCGTACAAGGGTCTTATGTGGTCGCATGAGACGTCCATGGGTAATATTTGGTCATATAGGGTCGCATGAGTCGTAGAAGGGTCTTATGTGTTCGCATTAGACGTCCATAAAAAAAGGAAAGAAAAAAGTTGAAGAAAAAGAAAAAGGAAGTTCGAGAAAGAAGAAGGCAAAGTTCGAGAAAAAAAAGGAAAGAAAAAAATGTCAAATTTGCTGAAGATTAGTGACTCTTTCACCGCAAGAAATGCTCCATTGACATTTCGGGTTTTGAGTCATGTACGGTGAGTTCCACGGTAGCAAATGACCTCCAACCGTGACCTTAGGTAACGCGGATAGAGCTTGATGCCTGAGTCCGTCGATTACCAAGACCTTATGTAGTGCAGATACATCACAAAGTACTCCATCCATGTTGTAAGTACTTGTGTGTATCTGCATACCGACTGAGTCCGACGATTACCAAGACATTGAGTAACAAATAGACAGCACGATGCCTTGGGTCGACCATGTGACCTTAACGGTCACAAAGGTAACAAGGATTTTTCAGAGAATTAGATGTTAGAAATCGCCCTTTTGGGAGAATGAGAGACTCGAAACAAGAGATGATTTGTTGCTTGTTGTTGTAGCTTTCCTCCTCTATTTATAACGAAACATAAATGGACTCCTAAATTCAGAAAGACAATAAATACAAAGAATGACCAAGGTGATGTATTGACCACATCTTTACGTCTTCACTGTGGCATTGGTAAAATAAAAAGCATAGCTAGAACCTGGAAAAGGCAGTGTAGTCTGACATTGAAAAGACTAATCGGAAGGGTCGCAATGGTCGGAAGGGTCGCAATGGTCGGAAGGGTCGCAATGGTCGGAAGGGTCGCAATGGTCAAAAGGGTCGCAATGGTCGGAGGGGTCGCACGGGTCCAACATATTTTGAGTGGAGCTGGATTTTCAAATTTTATTTATATTATGTGTAAATATTTTGTAATTAATAAATTAGTATCGCAGGGGTCTAAGGGTCACAGAAG
>CM071863.1:19005078-19042871 GCA_036759665.1 Gynandropsis gynandra
AGAGGGACAAGGGTCGCAGGGGTCCAAAGGTCGCAGAGGAACAAGGGCCGCAGAGGGACAAAGGTCGCAGGGTCAAACTGGGTCGCTGGGTCGAACTGGGTCGTAAAGTCGCAGGGGTATTTTGGGAATATCAACATTTATACGGGTACTTTTGAAGTTAGAAATTTTTTCTTTTCCGGGAATGGTATTTTTGAAGTGTTTTAGCCATACGAAGTTATTTTTGAAATTACCCCCTCTAATTGCCTCCCACCTCGCCTGCTTCCGTTTCTCTCTTTCTCGTCATTTCTCATTAGATATACGAAGTCATCGCAACAAAATTCAAGATTAATACTTACGATAGCTCGTCTCAGCCGTTTTTTGTCACCTTCCTCCCTCACTTCCATCCTTCGTTATTTCTCGTTGCCTACATCCCTCTCTCTTCTTCCCGCTGCCTCCATCCCTCCTTATTCTTTGTTCTATTTAAATTTTTATTTATTTTTTTTTGCCAATGTAGGTACTCATGGTATCATTAAAATTTGATAACATTTCACAATATTTTCAAAATATTAGAGATTTAGAAGATTTATGAGATCTTTACAAAATATATATTAATCTATCAAATTATTTTTTATAGATTTGGAAGATATAAAAAATTAGAAAATATATATCGAATATATCAAAAAATTCGTTACATAAGATTTTATTATCACATATTCAACTTTTTGTTCTAAAGAATCCAATATATCATTTTTCTCGAGGTTCTCTTCTTTCCAAGATATTGTCTTTCAATTTATCAATATATCAAAAACATGGTCCAAAATTTTGTATATTAGGGCTTGGAGTTTTATTTGATTCCCTTTTTTTCTTTCCATTTTTTTCTTGTTAAGAGATGACATCAAAATAACTCCCAACAAAAATATTTGTTTTATTTATAAAATGGTGACAATCTCTTTAAGGAAATTGATACATAGATATGATAGGTTATATGCTTATCAAGCTTTGAATTTAATACAAACTACACGCATAATATCACGTAAAACTTGACAAAAATCTTCTATTAGATATTTAGAAGAATTATGAGATCTGTAAAAAATATATGGATCTTTAAAAATATTGATATATTAAAATATATCGATATATCAAATTATTTTTTAGAAGTCGAAAATATTTTGAGAATATATATGAAATTACTTCAGATTTTTTTATATATAAAGATGTCTTTAACGTTTCATTCTAAAGAACCCAATATATTATTTTTCTTATTTTTTCAGAGGTTCCCTTTTTTAAAAAATAATGTCTTTTAATTTATCATGATATATGATCCAAATTTCTATGGATTAGGGTTTCAAGTTTTGTTAGCTTCCCTGTTTTAGTTTCCATATTTTTGTCTTTGAAAAATAAGGTTCGGGTATCCTTTATCTCGTTGATGCCTGGGGGCCTACCTAATAAATATGCAGTCTCGTTTCCAGATCGCATCTAAATCATTCCCATAAAGGATAATTGTTTTATTTATTAAATGATGACAATATCTTTAACGAAATTGATAAAAGGTATGATAAATTATAGGCTTATCAAACTTTGGATTTAATACAGACTACACAAGCGTAATATCACTTAAAACATGATAATATGTTCATGAATCTTTTACTAGATATTTAAAAAAATTTTGAGATTTATAGAAAATATATTTTAATATGTCAATTTTTTTTGTAGGTACAGAAGATGTAGAAAAGCTTTACATAATACAAATCCAATATATTAAAATATTGTTTCGAGAATACTTTGGTTTTCTATATAAAGAGTTAACTTTTTATTCTAAAGAATCAAATATATTTTATTTTTTCCAAGGTTCTATTCTATATAAAATAAACAGCGTTATGAAATAACATTACCAAAAATACATTTGAGACAAGTGGCTTCATGTGACATTCACTAAATTAATAAAAATGTATTGCAATACAAACGGTAAACAAGGAAAAACAAACCAATCATGATGTGAACCTAGATGACTGTCATTAATAATAGTATGATAAGATGAAGAATCAAAACCCTTTCACAAACTCGTTTAGTGATGTAAACCACTTCAAACCTTGCTACAACCCGATTAAAGAATCACAAGTTGAAATTGATGTAATAATGCCACAACACTTGTGGTAGTGTTGATGAATCACTCGAATACTTAGAAGACAAATTTAAGAATCATTTAGCTAGTTATTAATAAAAGATAAACACTTTATAGCTAATGAAAATTTTGTTAAACTGATATAGCGTCTCCTAATGAACTTAAAAAAGAAACATAACCTAAGTTACAAAAAATAAGGCATTTGACACATTCAAAAAATTAAAAACGAAAAATTGGAACATTCCCTCGTGTGAATCATAATTTCGCAATCGAGCAGCGTTTAAGGGTTTTCTCATATTACCTTAAGACATAAGTTTTTGCTTGAGTAGTGAAAAGGTTTTCTCGGCCGAGTGGATCACAACATTAGGAGAGTCATGGTTTTTCTTGGGCAACATAATGTCATTCACCCGAATAATTTAGAATAAGATGATGATTTTTAATGTAACTGTAACATAAATACAAAGAATACACTTATTTTCTATCGTTAAAGTATTAATTCAATTGCATCAACAAGACTTAGCAATGTCACCACGTTTTACTGGGTAATGTGTGTGTAACGTCGTTGCATTGAAAACGTGCACTAGCACCATTTAATTTTATTGTTACAAGCATCAATGCAGGTGCGTTAGAAGTTCTATAACCGAGGCAGGTAATGCCACCGCGTTAGAATTTAGTACTCGTTGGCGTCAACACAAAGTTAGCATTCATGATATGATGTCTCATCGTGGCTACACTAATAATGTAATGCAATTGTGTATCTTTTGATAATGTCGGTGCAATGCAATTGCATTGAAAGAGTTATTGTAACGAGGGTTCTTTCTCTCCCCATTTTTCAAAATTCTTTAAATTTCGATTTTTCTCTCACTATCCGATGATATCTCTCGTTGTTTCTCACCGAATTCTATGTTAATTAGTATTTTACACCAAAATTGATATTCCTCTAAGGTGTATTTCTTAACTCGTTTATGTGCAGATTAGTTTTATGGTCATATATTCTTTTTGTTGCATAATTTAGGTGTATTTAGTATATTTCTAGGTTGTCAGTTTGTTCCTCGGACGGACCTTCGGTTTCGACAGGTATGTTTAATATCTCTGTATCTGATGTACTAATATTTCTGTAAAAATAGATGTTTCCGAATTTTGACTGTCTTCATCGAATACAATGTTAGTAGACTCAATAACAGTTTTGGTACAAAAGTTATAAACTCGAAAAAATAATGAATTTGTACCATAATTCAAAAACATTCCCTCATCACTATTTGAATCAAACTTACCAAGATACTCATGATCATTAAGTATGTAGCACTTGCACCCAAACACATGGAAACAATCAATATTCGGTGTCTTTCCTTTCCATATTTCGTAAGTTTTTTCAGTACATATTTGGGGATAAACTCTGTTGATGATGTGACAGGCAGTGTTTATGGTTTCTGCCCGAAATCAAGGTGCAATTTTCTTACCATGCAGCATTGCCCTAGCCATTCCCTGTAAAATTTGATTTTCCATTTCCACAACTCCATTTTGTTGTG
The DNA here is from genome assembly GCA_036759665.1 of Gynandropsis gynandra. Classification (NCBI taxonomy): domain Eukaryota; kingdom Viridiplantae; phylum Streptophyta; class Magnoliopsida; order Brassicales; family Cleomaceae; genus Gynandropsis; species Gynandropsis gynandra. Next base: position 19,008,709 of record CM071863.1, read on the forward strand.
GGGTTTTTGGAACAGAATATTCATGTGATTATCAAGTTTGTCACACAAGTTTTCAAATGACTCATTCTCAAATTCACGACCATGATCACTCCTAATCCTTTTATGCTTCCTTTTTATTTATCACGTTTAATCACAAATAATGGAAGATACGAAAAGTTTCACCTTTCTTTCACAAAAATCTAACCCATATATATCTTGAAAAATCATCAACACATACGAAAACATACTTTTTTCCACTTATGTTTTCGGTTTGCATAGGTCCCATCAAATCCATGTGAAGCAAGTCAAGAATGTGGGTGGTCTTGATGACGTCCTTCGTCTTTATCTTTTTGGGCCTACATCGAATCAACTCAGAATTAGACAATTTAAAAATAGTTTGTTAATTGATATATCCTAATCGTTGATGCAAAAGATGAATAGGATCTTGTGAAACGTGGTAGCACTTTACTTCTTCTTACCAAATGTAGCAGTTGTTGGATGCTCTTTTCCTTACATAATCATTCTTACCATCTTTATTATTGACAACACATTTCTCATGTGAGAAAACAAACCTTGATCACATGACTGACTAATACTTATTAAATTGACTTGAAGTCTTTGTACAAAATGTACATCTGTTAACTCTGGTTGTCCAATGGCTATGATATCACATTTTCATTGTATTCTTCCTTTACAATTGTCCCCAAAAGTCACACTTCCACCTTTCATAATTTCTTTAAAATTAGATAACAAGTTAATGTTACCTGTCATATGTCTTGAACAACCACTATCAAAGTACCACATAGATTCTTGCTCATCTTGTATCGAAGTGATTGCAATATTGCAATTAAGATCAAATTTCTTTACTCAAATATGTTTAATTGTAGGTTTCCTTAATATCACATATCTTTCAGCCTTTTTAACCCATATTTATCAAACTTTAGGTGTTGACCAAAAAGAAACCATACCTTGATGTCGTCATGACTTACCTCGATGTTATTTTGGTCGATGTTGATTCCATCATCTCTTTGGTGTCATTTTGTTAAATGCCCTTTGTGGTATCAAGTTATAGCAATTTATTTGATAATAGTTGATTTGAATGTGACCATTCTTTTCCGCAGTAGTAACATCTTCTCTGCTCTCTTTGTGGATATTTATGTCTCAATTGCGCTCGAGGTGTATTTCGTGATTTCTGAGGTGTTACAAGCGTCAATAGTTTTTCACTTTTAACAAGTTTACCTTCATTACTCGAGCTTTCTCCTTTATAACAAATTGAAAAAATGGTTTGAGTCCGTTTTTCTTAAAGTTAGAAGATAATCTAGCTTTTCCGTTCCGTTTGATAACATTTTCAAATTCTTCTTTGTTTCTTCAAGTTGATTTGAGATTTGTTTTACTCCATCTTCTTTTTTCATGAGTTATTCTGTGACAACTTTTAATTGTGACTCAGTAACATCATTCTCTTTCAGAATCTTAATGTTGAGTTGACTCATTATAACACATTTCTCATATAATTCTCCATGGTCAGTTCATCATCATCATAATCACTTTCTTCATACAACTGTTCACCATCACTTGCAATGACATCGTAGAATGTTACATAGCTAGTCATGTCCTCATTTTCACTTTCTTCCCTGATTTAATTGAAACTTATTGAGTAAGAAAAAAATTTCTTGTCTTAAATATATATATATAAATTTATTTATTTATTTATTTTATGTGCTATTTTTATTATTAAAAAAGCTTAAAAAATATTTTATTGTAAAAATATTGAATCCAATTAATTATATAATAAATAATTCATATATTAATTTTAAAATTTTAAAATTATAATTAAATTATAATTACACGTTTTATAAAAATAATTTTTTAATTATTATAATTAAATTATAACTTTTGACTTAAATTTTAGAGTGAGAATTTCCTACTAAAATATTTCAAAAAACAACTTTCATGTTTATAGCTATTGATAACAACTTCCATGTTTGTAACTAATCACACATTTATTTTTTTTATTTAATAACAATTACAATATTGTATTTCATACTCAGAAATTATATATTTACTATAATAAATTAAATTTTATTTTACTCCTACATAAATTTTTCGTGTTAACTTAACAATCATAAATATTTTAAAAGATTATTATTTGTCATATATGATATATGTCATATATATTCCCCAAAGAAACATTAAAATTTCTTATATATATATATATCAGGTATTATCACACATATGTTTTATTTTAATTTTTGTAGCTCATAAATTCTATTATTTGTTGTTATTACTATTACTATCATTAATAACAAATAAATATTTTTTTTTCATTTTTTTAGGTACAAAAATTTATTATAAATTCTCAAATGTTAATATTTTATTATCCATTAATTATATATAATTTATTTTTTATTTCTTAGTTAAAGTTTATTTTATTTATATGTCTTAAATTATTAATTTTAATTTTTATCTAAATTTTATATTCGATTATAGTGAATATATTATCTATAAAATTGTTATATTTTAATTACTTAAATTAAATTATTATTTTAATTTAATCAATTAATAAAAAACACATGATCATATACCACAATAAACATTTCAAAGTTTTTGTTCATTAAATCACTCTCACTCTTGACAAATTTATTGAACAATATTTTAAAAAATTATACCACTATAAACTTTCATAAAAATTGTTATAAAAACAAATAAATATAACTTAAAATTATTAAAATTATGTAATTACTTGAACTAATTACTTTTCAATTTTTATTTCAATCTAACTTATTATTTCTTTTCATCTAAGATGAATATATTAAAATGATAATATATAATTAATACTTAAAAATTATATATCTTATATTATATTCAAAAAATTTATTAATTTCAATTTTAATAATTTTAAAGTTCGTCTAACGTTGAATATACTTATTTTTTATTTTTCATCTAACCTTGAATATATTTAAATGTTAATATATAATTACTATAAATTAAATAATTAATTATACTTATTTTTTTATTTTCATCTAACCTTGAATATATTTAAATTTTAATATATACTTACTATTACTATAAAAATTAATGAATACCACTATATACCTTTTATCATTTAAAAATTATACATCTTACATTATATTCAAACTATTTATTATTTTCAATTTTAATAATTTTAAAATTCGTGCTATGCACGGGTAATATCTAGTTATGATAATATGACAAGTTAAAAAGATCGTAACCAAGGTTAACACTCACACGTGATGATTTTGTCAGGCTGAGCGAGATGTTTGGCCCTTTTTCGTGTGAAAGGTATGTAACTATAAAATGGTAAATTCGAACTAGATGAAAAGGGTCTAATACTCCAAAAAATGGGGAGTATCTCTTATAAAAATACATAGGCTTAAAAGTCACATTTAAGAATGATCCTAAGATGACTAAATGTTGCTTTGTCCCACGAAAACATAAAATAACCTAAGCTCCAGTTCCATAATACGATTATATTCGATAATTCATTCATAATTCTTAGTTGATTGTAAGTTTGGTATATGTAGCTATCACAGTAAGAAAGATTCTTTAATCTTCTATACATCATTATGACTCGATTATCTCGTGGCTAGGCTAAGAGTATGGTTGTAACCTAAAATGCAACCTAAGTGATCCTATGTAATGGCTAAGATGTCAGCCAATGACTCCCCTAGGCTTATACTCGTCAATGTCCTCTGTGTCCAGCTAATTTGAGAGAGACGAGATAACAGATAAGGAAAGTAAAATATCATAAACCTTGATATCACTAAAAGTAATGATGTATTTGTGCATTTGTTTATGCTAAATATGGTTTTCAATTGTTCCATTGTGTATTACATCATTTTAGCTTGCGGTCTTTCAATCCAACAACAATATAAGGAAAAATTAAAACAAAAAAAAAGAAAAATGGATGAAATGTCACTGTTGGAAAAACCAATGTCTCATAGCCCAAAGCATCTCGATGTGATGTTGAAGCATCTTGAGGTGTGTCTGATGTGTACATGCTTCGACATATGCAAGTTCAATGAAACATATGAATTTATGTAATATAAGCATAAAACTTTTTGGTAAGGCCCAAGAAATTGTTCGACCCGAGTTAACATGGTCGAGCAATTATGTTGAACCCTAATCTTGCATGAGCGCTTGATTTCCTATCATCTTCCTTATTGGAAAAAAATGCTTGGTCCTTCCGTACAAGATTTGGACAAGCACGGTATGACGAGTTCTAGAATACAAACAACATACACAATTCGAAAAAAATGAGAAAAGAGAGAGAGTGACAAAAACACACGAAGAATTCTACAATATATATGGTTTTGATACATTTTTTATTGGGCATTATTGTTTAGACGAAAAAAAATCGAAGATTTTTTTAGCTTTTATAGCACTGAAACCCAACACTCGGTTGAGCAATTGGTCAAGTCATTGGCGCACATCCTGAGTTTCTAGGTTTTCTGATCATTCCTCCTAAAAATCCATTGTTTCTATAAAATGAAAGAGTTTTTCAAAAAAAAAAATGAAAAAGAGTCTTTCAAATAAAAATTTTGGGTTGCCACCCAAAAAGTGCTCATTTTATGTCCCTAACTCAACTATATTCGATCTATTGTCGAGGATATTGATCGGGCTTCATCGGGAGTGTCCCCACTATTTTGGATAGAGTTGACTCAAGCTGGGAAACTTGATTTCCTAGCACCTTGAGGTGCATATGAATTCTATCGATTTGTTGTCCTAAAGCGCACTTGAAGTTTTCAGCCATAAATATCCTCCTTGTTGGTTTGTGAATGCTTCTTGCAGTTCTTTTTTCGATTTATGATACAAGTGCTACGAGTCTTGATCTCTTAGCACTTTTTTCATAAACTAGATATCTGCAAAATAAAGAGAAAAGGAGATGCCATTAGCATACTAAAGACAAAAAATAAAAATATGACCTAGATTCGTAAAATTAAATACTTAAATCTTCTTTAGTTTTCAAAAACGATGCCAAAAACTTGATGTGTCGTCTAGGTGTGATCTAATGCATCTGAGCTACTAATTTTTATACCTAGAAAAGATATTTTGCAAGGATATGGATCATGTAGTACCATGGTCAAATACAAGAACTAAAAGGGATTTAGATTATTGTGATATGATCCTAGATCAATGTTCTTTTCTTAGGTGGATAGTATTGGAATGAAACCCACAAGCAATCCGATAATAGAATATAGAACTTGTCTTTCGAAGAAAGAACATCATAATCCATGACTACAACCTGACTAGATAATCTCAAACTCAGCGAACAACACCACAACAATTATGATATAGTGTTGATAAGTCAATGAAAAACCCGAAATTTCTTAAAGTGTTTGATAGCTAAATCTCTAATATTAGCAAGAAAAAGAAAATTTTATTAATCAAAACTTAGGTAATAATGTCATACAATGGATCCTTTATTTCTAGGGACAAAATAATAACTGCTCGGTCGAGAGCCATTAAGTCTTAAACTTGTCTTAGCTTTAGCTCAGGTGACTGGTACTTGTGTTGTCGGTGTCTCAATCGGAGTCTCATCCTCAAAATCCCTTCCTTCTTCAAAAGTATTTGACATCAAATTAGGATCATCATCTATATCAAAACTAGCCAAGTCCGCAACATTGAAAGTTGGACTAACATTATACTCACCAATTAACTCAATCTTGTAGGCATTGTTATTGATGCGTTATGCAGCTGAGTAAAACATTCTTTGAATAAATGAATCCACGCAAGATCACTGGGTGGTAAAAAGTCCATGTAAACCGGTTTAAACGGGTTAAATCCATACATGATTTCAAAATACAAAACCTGAGTAGCATTATAAACGACCCTATTATAATAAGATCGACAAAGTCCTATTAACCATTTTCAGTTGTCCATTGGTTTGAGGGTGACAAGTAGTGGAGAATAAATGCTTGGTGCCTAACTTAGACCACATCGTTTTCCAAACCAAAAGTAACTAAGAAACTTAACATGTCTATTCGACAAGATAGTCGTAGCAATTCTATGTAATCGTACAATGTCCCAAAAGAATAATATAGCTACATCCGATGTATCATCAGTCTTATGACATGAAATGAAATGAGTCATCTTAGAGAATTGATCAACTAAGACAGAAAGAGAATCATGTCCTGATTTTGATCTAGGGAGACCTAACACAAATTCTATGGAAATATCACTCTAGGGTGACTCAGAATAGGTAAGGGTGAGTACATATTGTAGGGTTGCAATCGAGACTTTGCCTTCTTACACTTGACACACCTTCTATAGATGCGCTCAACATCTCGATACAAATGAGGCCAGTAGAAATTCTCTTGCAATATGGACAAAGTATTGGCCACTCCAAAGTGCCCTATTAGTCCTCCCCCGTGTGCCTCACGAACCAATTAAACTTGAAAATAACTTTCGGGTACACAACTTATTTTCATGGAATAAATATCCAAGGACTAAAAGGACATACCTGTGGCGATGTTCTCATATGAATTGAATATATCGCCAAACTGAAGATTAGTTTCTGATAATGTCTAAATTATTCTAGTTTTTCATCTCATTTCTATAGTTAGTTTCATTATTTGTCTAGACTTAACCGAGTATAAAGTACAATTTAGTCTTCTTCTAGCGTTTTTTGTGTTTTGCAAGAAATGAGATATGGAGATACAAATACGAGTAAATGTCGAGAAATGTTGGCAAAACTACCCTCGGTTCAGTTGTACATGATTAGCACCAAGTTTTCTAAAGCCACAAATAGACATACACAGGTGGAGAAGAGAAAAAGAAACCGCCGACTACTTTCACAAAATAGAAATAGCGGCCGTGACTCACATAAATGGAAACATCGTTGAAACAAAATGGAAAATTCTGGTTGCTCGAACAACAAGTGGAAGAGCACGGTTGAAACATGAAATGGAAACGCCACTTACACAAAATGGAAGTTCCTGGCCGTTGCACAAAAATGGAAGTTGTTGGCTGCTGCACAAAAATGGAAATGCTGGCCGTTGGACATAAATTGAACGTGCACGGAAGAAATGAAAATAGGCTGAAAGGAAAAGAATAAGAAAAGGAAAGAAGCACGAAAGGGCAAGGGAGACAGTTCAGTTCGGGCAGAAGACACACAACACACACGAAAACACACATAGAGAGAGAGGAGAGCAAAACGTAGAATAGGATAGAGACGGGGCGACGAACTCGGAACGCGGAGGAACTGTTGAAGACTACTGTATTAGAATAGGGAGGAATCTCATTCGGTATCTATGTTTAAGATAGACTTTTTTTGTGTTTTTTCTATGTCCATGTCCAAGTAAATCCATTGCCACGTTTTAGAGAGTTTTGCCAATAGGTAATGAAGTCTTGTGCTTAATGCTTGGTGGTTTTTAATGCTTTTATTCTTGTATGAAACTTGAATATGATTCGGGTATTTGATCGTTTTCAGAATGATTGGTTGTTCTTAATGTTTTTGGTCATGTACGCCATTTGAACGAATGATTATAGAAGTCTAATGAATCTACGCCAGGGGATTAGACTTTGGAACTTAGCCATGATTTAGAGTCTTAATCGATTTAGAATCTATGTCAGGTCGGTCGATTGAGCCTAGGGATTATGTTAGAGGTCTTAATGCATCTAGTGGGTGAGATTACGCAGTCGGAATATTGGTAGTACGCACGCTAGTTAATGGATAAGTCTACGCCAGTCAGTTCCTACAATAGAGCTTGAATTCCCTGAATTCGTGATAATATACCAATGATCTTTGTTCGCACTTCATTGCATTATTGTGCATCTCTCGAAACCTGTGGTGTTTAGTTTATTGAGTTTATCTCATTAGTTAGTTTAGTCTTGATTGTGTATTCCATACACTTATTGATTTGTTACTCATCCTATTCATTAGTTTAATAACTTTATTGTTGCATCGATTCACCAGAGTTCGACTTTGTACTACACGTTTCGAATTCTTGCGGAAGCGTTAGTCTAGGTATTTATTACTTGATATTGACCACATCAGTTTCCTAAAGTTCCTTAACATGTTCGAAACGGAGCACCATTATGTCTATTGTATAAAGCAAAGTGTATCACCGAGATAATGTATCAACAACAACATTTTCCTTGCCTTGATTAACCTTATATTGTCCTTTGAATTGCTTGAGTGATTCATGGTCAGTATGAATCACAAACTCCTTGGGCCACGAGTAATGTTACCATGTCTGGAGGGTTCGTACCAAAGCATATAGCTATTTATCATATGTTGGGCATCCTAGCTATTCTCCGTCGAGTTTTTCACTAAACTACGCAATGGTTCTATACTTTTGTATCAATACTGCTCCAATTCCTACACTTGATACATCACATTCAATTTCAAATGTTTTAGTCAAATAATGTAATGCAAATAAGAGAGCCTGTGTCAACCTCTCTTAAGTTTTGCCCCATTGGAACATGGCGTTCTTCTTGATTACTTCGATCAAGGGCACAACCAAGGTACTGAAGCCCTTTAAGAATCACAGGTCAAAATCGGCCAATCCATGAAAGCTTTGGACCTCTCCAACCATCATAGGACTTGGCCAATTGTGTATAGCCTCGATCTTTACTCATCAACTTGTATTCCATTTTCACTTATAATGAATTCTAAGAACATAAGTTTTTTAGTATAAAAAACATATATTTTAAGATTAATGTATAGTATTTCGCTCTGCAACACATCGAGAACCGACCACAGGTGCCTTACATGGTCTTTTAAGGTCTTGTTATACACTAAGATAACATCAAAGTATACAACAACAAATTTTCCTATAAATTCCTAAGAACATGATTCATTAAACGCATAAACGTGTTAGGTGAATTGGTTAATCCGAAAGGCATGACTAATCATTCATACAACCTTATATTGGTTTTAAATGTTGTCTTCCATTCATCACTCTCCTTCATGTGAATTTGATGGTACCCAATCTTCAAATCTATATAAGAAAATATGGAAGATCAATGCAATTCATCCAACATATCATCGAAACAAGGTATGGGATGAAGATACTTTATCGCAATTTTGTTGATTGCATGACAATCAGCACACATATGCCATGTGCCATTTGGGAATGAGTAGCACCAATACAATGTAAGGTGACATACTTTCTCACACATACCTTCTCCATGAGTTCATGGACTTGTCTCTCAAGCTCCTTAGTCTCATCGGGTTTGGTATGCTAGCCCGTTTGGGATGCTAGTGCCAAGCACAAAGTCAATTTCGTATGCACTAGAGGTATGTCGTTGCATGTTTCATCGGGAAACATGTCCTCAAAACCCTGAAATAACTCTGTGAATACACTAGGTAATGAAGGTGCCTGTTTGTTAATGAAATATGATTCTTTGAGCAAGAGTAAAAATATAGGTAATGACAAGCCTTCTTGAATTCTCTCACTCTCATCAAAAGAAAGGTTGTGCTCACGGGTTGTCTCTCAAAGGCTTATTTTTGGGGTTCTCTCAAGACCTCACTATTTTTTAGAACTACGGTCATTCATAAGAATTTCCTTTTTCTTTTTCTTTAGTAACCTTACATGATCCTCGGATACCTCATTGTGTGTGAGCAAAGCTAGACAAACATGTCGTCCTTTCAAGTTAGGAGAATACTTGTTGCTAAACTTTTCGTGTTGAGCTTGGGTATCTAATTTCAACGTTCGTCCCAATAAGAGGTGACCTACTTTCATTGGAACTACGCAACATAATACCTCATCTTCAGACACAACTGCTAGATGTAACCTTCGCTTGACGATGAACTTTGGTTTTGCCACATTCGTTCAGCCACTGCAACTTGTAGGGTTTGAGATGCTTTGTGGTATTCAATCCCAATTTTTCCACAATTGATACAGTAGACACATTCGTGGAATTGCCTCTATCCACTATGATGCTACACACCTTGTTCTGCACAAGCTGATGCGTGTAGAAGAAGTTTTCTCATTCAGGAAGGCTTCCTCTTTAGCTTGTAGATTTAAAGCTCCATGTGCTACATATGAACTCACCCTTTACAACCTTGTATTCCTTTAACTTTTCATCAAAATTAGGTATATTCCTCTAATTCGTTGGCTCTTCATCTTCTGATGTCATCTCGTATCCTCCATTAGCCCATATGATCATGGCCTTCTTAATCGGATAGTGTTGAGCAAAGTGTCCTCGACCTTAGCACTTGAAATAGTGAGTATCACGGTTTGGTAGAGGTGTTTCGGTAGGAGCGACCGGTTTGGGTCGTGAAGCCTCCACTTTGTGCTCAGTCTTGTGTTTGTATACTATTTGTTAAATCGATTAACTTCAGGCTAATAGTTGGAAGAGTTACCTTACCTTTGGAAGTTCATTTCCTCCCTAGTTGTGTCTTTATCTTTACTGCTAGATGCAACAAGTCGTCTATGTTTACCTAATGGTCAGTTTCTACAAGCTTCTGCATGTCAAGATTGAGGCCGCTTAGAAATCAATCCATTGTTGCCACCCGATCTTCCTCGATGTTCAACTAAATCATTAGAAAGTCCTTCTTTTTTGTAGTAGTCTTCTACGCTCTTACTGTCTTGCACCAAATGTCTCAAACATTGATTGATCTCTCAATGATGATGATACGGTATGAATTGACGTTGCATGATTGTACACATCTCGTCCCAAGTGGCGACTACACTCTCTAAGATGCCTTCGAGAACGCGCACGTTGATCCCACCATGCCAATGCATAGTCGTTGAACTTGGTTGCTACCAGTTTTCACCATCTTGAGTTTGGAGTAATGATGTCATTCTAAAACCATCTCCATCTTCCATTCATATTCCAAATAAGCTTCGGGATCGCTCCTCCCAATGAACTTAGGAATCTCCATCTTGATGCTATTGAGGTCATCATCATATGGATCTCCCACACGTTGATCATTCCTTACGGGACGATCATACTCCTTGTCAAACACCTCGTCATACTCATACTCATCCATGTCTAGAGGGTATGGATGACGAGCTACGTGTGACCTCTTACGTAGTTATTCTGGGTGATTCCCACGTGTTGTGTCTTCCACCCAACCAAGCCGTTGGCTGAAGTCTTGTCTCACGCACTTGAATTCATATATCATTAGTTTCCAAAGTGAATGCATTTATGTGGCTTTCTCATCATAAGGTGGTTCATCGCATTGACATCCAGAACTAGACATCCAAAAGTTAAAACAGAAAATATGAAGGAAAAAGAAGATGAACGAACCTCTTAATCTCTTAGAAAAGTGTTTTACTCAATTTATCTCACTCACTCGCCTATCTTTCTCTCGACTTCTCCTCTTCGATTTATTTCATAACTCAAGAACAACTTGAAGTGAATTTTCGATACTTAAACTTAATCTAGATGCTATAAGTATGTAACATCGACACTTTTCTAATTTAAGTTGGTGTTATTTTTGTCAAATATGGGCTGAGCCTAACTAATCCCAAGAGCTAGCTCAAGAGTTTAGGGTTGCCCAACACCATATATACAAGTCCCAAAGTTCATGTCCTAGTCGATGTGGGACAACTTATCATAACACTCCCCCTCACGCCCAGGCTCGATCCTGGAGCGTGGACATCGCAATCGAAGGCTCAACATCGTTATATTCAAATCGGGACGAACCGAGCTCTGATACCATGTCAAATATGGGCTGGGCCTAACTAATCCCAAAAGCTAGCTCAAGAATTTAGGGTTGCCCAACACCATATATACAAGTCCCAAAGTTCATGTCTTAGCCGATGTGGGACAACTTATCATAATGTAATTTGGTAAAATCTCTTGATTTCCTTTATTGATATGATATTTAAATAAATAATACATGAGATCCTAAGAATATGGAAAGTAGGTAATAATAATAAGATACAATAATAAGTAAGTACATATATGCTAATACTTCTAACTAAACCATGTACACTTGTAAACAAGTAACTTTTATTTTGTGAATGGTAATCTGAATTCGTTGAGGCTGGAACGGAACTCCGAGAATAGTGAAGAGGGCAATCCCTTGGTGAAGATGTCCGCAAATTGGTGACTGGATGAGACGTGTAGTACTCGTAGAGAGCCAAGGGTGACCTTCTCACGAACAAAGTAAATGTTGATCTCTATGTGCTTAGTGCGCTGATGATGGATTGGATTGGAGGACATGTACACCGCAGAGACGTTGTCACAGTATACCAAAGTCGCGCGGGGTAGCGGGCAGTGCAGTTCTAGGAGAAGGTTGCGAAGCCAGCATGTCTCGGCCACAGCATTGGCCACCGCTCTGTATTCGGCTTCTGTGCTCGATCGGGAAACTGTAGGTTGTCGTTTAGACGACCAAGAAACCAAGTTGTCACCAAGGAATACGCAATAACATGATGTAGAGCGACGTATATCCGGGCAGCCTGCCCAGTCGGCATCGGAGTAAGCCGTGAGACCTACGGTAGTGGACGGTCGAAGTTGAAGGCCATAGTGTAATGTACCTTTGATGTACCGAAGGACTCTCTTCATGGCGTTCAGGTGACTGTCGCGGGGATCATATAGGAAGAGGCACAATTGTTTAGGTGCTGCGTGTGAATATCAGGTATTGTAAGGCGCCCACTATGATGTGGTAAGAACTTGGATCCTACACTGGAGAGCCCTCGATTTTTTATAGCTTTGGCTTGGTGTCAATGGGGGTTGTGCATGGGTTTCAAGAGTTCATCCCGGCGTGCTTGAGAATGTTTTCCGCATATGAGGATTGATGGAGAAATAAGCCGGCGGAATTCCGTTGAGCCGTCATACCGAGGAAGTGATGGAGATTGCCAGATCCGTCATCGCGAACTCCTGCATAAGAGATGAAATGATACCTTGGAGGAGTCGAGTGGATGAGGCGGTGAGGATGATATCCTCGACGTAGAGGAGCAACATGGCTTGATCCCTATTGCGGCGGAGGACAAATAAGGTGGAGTCCAAGGCGGAGGTGGTAGGCATTGGTATTGCTGCGACGGTTGGTTGGAGTACCAGCCGTTAGATTTGTTGTTACGGCCACGAAGTGCCCTGTGTTACCGCGTGAGCGGCCGCGTGAGCGTCTGTGTTGGTGCTGATAGCACGGCCGCAAATCTCCCCAGGTGTAATCAGCCCGCGCGGATGGCTGATGTTGCTGCGAATCTGCCCACGTGTAATCAGCCCGCGCGGGTGGGAGATGTTGCTCTAGATCTCCCCGGGCGTAATCAGCCCGCGCGGGTGGCTGATGTTGCTGCCAATCCGCCTGCGCATAGCCAGCCCGCACGTACAGGGCAGTCGGGGCAGATCCGTGGTTGTGGTGAGAAGGATCCGAGCGACGGTTTCGCGCGAGACGTTGCTCCTCCAGTAGCAGCATCGATCGAGCATCTTCAAACGTGGGGAATGGGTTTTGGTGTTGGACGTCGTTGACGATGTTTTCGAACTTTTCGTTCAACCCATTGAGCGTATGCATGACGAAAGATTATTCATTCACCGGCGCCTCTAGGTTGGCAAGGAGATCCAAAATTTTTCGGATCTTTTGACAGTAGGCATGAATTGATAGATCTCCAATGATGATAGTGTGTGCCTCTTTGTTGTCACGAAAAAGGCGTTCAAGTCGTAGCCACGTCTCGCGAGTCGTAGACTTTGTTTTGAGGATGTCTTGGAGGAGGGACTTTGAGATCGTCCCATAGATCCAGATTTTCATGAGACCGTCAATACGCTTCCATTCATTGGATCGAGGAGCGGCCGGTGGGGCGGAGGCGTCAATGTGGCTCAAAACGCCGAAACTCTCACAATGGGTTTCGAATACATTGCACCATGAGTCGTAGTTCAATTCTTCCATGTCTAGGGTAATGGGGATATGGGATTGAATGTTGGTGATCCCGAATGGCTTCTCAGATGTGGCGGCCATGGTGAGACACGAAGAGGACGACGACACTTACATATATTCAGGCAACCGAATGGCTATCTGAGACCACCTGCAAATACATATATTCACCAAATTCAGAATCCAAAGTAACCCAAAGAAAGTGAAATATATATATATATATATATATATATATAATGTGTGTGTGTGTGTGTATACAACCTCAACGTTAGAATTTCATGATTTACTTATTCACAAGCACGACATGGAGCTCAATGATCAAGTTTTTTTTTCTTGAGAGAAAGCTCCTTTTTTTTCAAGTCAGGTCTCAAGTAGTGTATCCACCTTAATCTACAGCTCTTTCCAGATGTTTGCAAACCTGTGAATTAAGATAAATGATTTGATGAACTTTAAGGTAGAAAACAAAAACAAAAAGGTAAAATTGTTACTATGTTAAAACACAAACCTGCAAGTTTATAAGAAGAAGATAGAAGCAATAACGGTTGCCATCAAATTATATTTTCAAAACCAAGACAAAATCTACATATAATACATGTCACAACACTAAAATAAACTATTCAAATTCTCCATGTTGTTACTGCCCTTTGCACCACATAAGCACATTCAAGCAGAAAGTATGGCATAAACTGAGCATACATCAATAGTTGTTTCAAGATTCCTATCCAAATGAACAATACAACAAAAATGTACGTTTTTTATATTTCTCTATGGAAGTTGCATTGAGAAAGTCAAAACAAAAAGGAAGAAACAAATCTCAAAATCTAAGCCTCAAAACCAACGTGTTAGAAACAAACGACCATCTGGAAGTAGTGAGGAAGCTAACCTGGAAGATTTGAAGATGACAACAAAACACAGAGAAAAAACCCCAATATGCTAATGCAATGACAAAAGATATTTGAACCTAACAGCCATTATATCATGCATTCATCACTTTATCTGGACAATCTCTACATCTTTATAAGAAGGAGAACAATGGCTGCCATCAAATCACATTTACGAAACAAAGACAAATCTATACATAAAACTGTCACGTCAATGAAAATGCAAACTATTCAAATCTCCATGTTGTTATTGCCCTATGCACCACAAAAACGGATTAAGTAATTGTTTCATTTGACTGATATTAATATCATACTTTATCCAAAATTGGTAGTGTAGAAAAGACCATCAATGCAAGAACTTACACAAGAGCCATTTCACGTTTATGTTATTTTAACAAACATGCTTGAAAAGAAGAATGGCTGACTCAACAAAAAAGAGCATTATCATTCCACAGCTGCACTGCTCTGCATGACCTCGCTCGTTTTCTACACAATGAATGGAGGTGAATGGGAATGGTATTGATCATCTCGTTTTCATATGTATTTCTTGCACGATTTTAGAGATGTTTATGATATAGATGCGATGCTTTACGTATGATTTCGTATCTATTTTACTTGTTTTCGTGTTTTCGTGTTTTCATGTTCTTACAGGTTTTTATGTGTATTCGGTTCATTTCGGAGCTAAAGGACGTGCACGAGACAAAGTACCAACATCGAGGATCATCACGGGACAAACGGGACGAGAATCGGCAAGGAATAGCCACTACCGCGCGGGTAACTCCCTAACCCAAGCGGGCATTTGTTACGGTGATTTTTTCCAGCAAATTGAGCACGAGTCGGGCAAGAACTACCACGCTCGGGGCCTCAGCCCGAGCGGGCAGCAGCTTAGCCCGAGCGGGCACTAGACCAGCCCGACCGGGGCACCCTCTAGCCCGAGCGGGCTGCCTCTTACTCCATCGTGTTCTTGTGCGATCATCCGCGCCGCACCCGAGCGGGTCACACACCCATCCCGCGCGGGTCGCGTCCGTCACCTGCAACTCCAAATAAGTTAATTTGACTTAAAACAAATGGAAGTTTGTTGTGGACTTGTACAATAAGGAAAACGACTTTAGAGAAAAGGAATAAGTGATATTTCGCTGGAGAAAGTAATGGAAACATCACCCAACTTATTCAAGAATGGATACTCATGAAAAGACAACTATCGGTGACTGCTGCAACATAAGAAAGAACTGAACGTTCAGAAGGAAAGAGAGGGAGAAAAGGAAAGAAAAGATGAAGGAAAGAAGAGGAGAGGAGTGATAGGTCGAGCTGATTCACTCAGTTTTGGAGTTCTTGATCGAGGAGAGAGAGTAGAGAGAAAGAAAAGGTTCTTGCGAAGTAGACTTACAAGGAGCATTGGAGATCAACCCCACACTTCGGTTTCGTTTGGTTTTCATGTTCCTTAGACCTTCTATTTCGTTTATGATTGTTTAAAGACGCATGAGCGAGTATTTTGTTTGTTCTAGGAGAAGGGAATAGCCCATGGCTATCCCGGAACCACTTTTGATTTATCTTTGAATGCATCTTCCCATTTTCGTTTATCTATTCTTTATCTGAGTGCTTAATTGACTTGTGTTTGCAATGGCCACGTAGATGCATGTGTTAAGGATTAGGAGAAGGACCGAAACGAGAGTTCTAGTCCTGGAAGATCAGGTTTAGAACAACCGAGGTTAGGCCACGAAGTAGGGTAGCAGCGGTTGAGGGTAAAACAGATAAATCACAGGTCTTATGAGTTTAGTTCAAGGTGTTAGCCACGAAAGTAGGGGATAACTTGACTAGATCATGTGTCTATACCTTGAGAGAGGGTAGATATCATATTAGGATCGTCTGCCTTAGATAACTTGACTGGGATTGCATGATAGATAGGTTGATCGTTGGTTTCGGTAGTATTGTTGTGAAACTGGATTTTTGGAAAATTTGTCTCATTCTTAAAAACTCGTTTGTTTATTCGTTTTTAGTATTTCATTCTCAAATCTCATTTTTGTTCGTTGCAAGTTTGATTCACAGTTTGAATGTAGGTTGCGTTGCATAATCCCTTTTCGGATCGACACCTAAAGTGCTACACACGTACCGTGCACTTGCGAGTAGTTTATATTAAATATTTGTTTAACTTTGATACGTATCAGGTATCGCCCAAACGTCGCAACAATATCATACTTTATCCAAAATTGGTAGTGTAGAAAAGACCAATCAATGTAAGAACATACATAGGAGCAGTTTCACGTTTATGTTCTTTTAACAAACATGCTTCTTAGAATCCAGATGCTGAAGTCAACGATGAATTAACCTCCACCACAAAGCTACCGAAAGTTAGTTGACACCGATCAGTCCCTCCACACGGATATGTTCTGCAATTAGAGCATTCTGTCTTTCGATGATATTAACACATGAAAGCTTATTTTGCAACCTAACCTACCTGATTCCACCTTCTGATTCCAGGTTGATAAAATTATCAGGAGTAGGAGATGCCTTTTTATGTGCTCTTGTTACTCCGGGATCTTTCCCACCATTATTTTGTGTTCGTATTAGGCTTCCACTCCTTGTTCATTGAGGCTGCTGCATAAAGTCAAGACCATCAAATCTGCCAAAATAGAAAGTGTCCATAGTCATGAGAATAAATTATCTTTCAACTATAACTTGTAAGCAATATAAACCAAAAATGTATGGAATGACTCAACAAATTTCTAAACACATGATCATCATGTCAATTTTCCGTGGCCTTCCACTGCCTCATCGGCTCATCATAATCTCGTTGCCCTCTCAAAATCATCATCTCATCTTCCTCTCATCGCCCTCTCACCAGTGTTTTGTTGCCCCACCGCCAGCCCGATGCCCCTTGATTATCCAGACGTACTCAGCCATATGCCAAAACGATCTACAAAGGTACAATCAAATCTGAAGCTTAAGTGAATGATGAAGAGGTATTTCAGATTTCACAATAGATTAACCGAAGAATGATTATCATTATACGATTGAAACGATCTATAGAGGGTTATCAGAAAAAGAAAAAAACTTACCCTTCCGTTGTGATCTTTTTCTTGCTATCATCTCGATTAGCCTTTTCAATCCTATCCAACTGCAAAATCCCACAAAAAAGAGCAATATCATTGTGAATATCGATGGTTGCACTGCTCCGCATGACCTCGTGCATTTGACTTTTAGGTGCTCTTGTTACTCTGGGATCATTCCCACCATTTCTTTGTGTTTGTTTTAGGCTTCCACGCCTTGTTCATTAAGGCTACTGCATAAAGTCAAGACCATCAAATCTGCCAAAATAGAAAATGTCCATAGTCGTGAGAATAAATTATCTTGCAACTATAACTTTTAAGCGATATAAAACCAAAAAGGCATGGAACGACTCAACAAATTTCTAAACACATGATTATCATGTCAATGTTTTGCGGCCTACCACTGCCTCATCGGCTCATTATCATCTCGTTGACGTCTCAAAATCACCAACTGATCTTCCTCTCATCGCCCTCTCACCAGTGTTTTGTTGCCCCATTGCCAGCCTGCTGCCCTTTGATTATCCAGACGTACTCAGCCATAAGCCAAAATGATCTACAAAGGTACTATCAAAGCTGAAGCTTAAGTGAATAATGAAGAGGTATTTCAGATTTCACAATAGATTAACAGAAGAATGGTTATCATTCCAGAATTGAAACGATTCATAGAGGGTTATCAGAAAAAGGAATAAAACTTACCCTTCCGTTGTGATCTTTTTCTTGCGATCTTCTCCATTAGCCTTTTCAATCCTTTCCAACTGCAAAATCCCACAAAAAAGAGCAATATCATTGTGAATATCGATGGTTGCACTGCTCCGCATGACCTCGCGCATTTGAACTTTAGGTGCTCTTGTTACTCCGGGATCATGCCCACCATTTGTTTGTGTTCGTTTTAGGCTTCCACTCCTTGTTCATTGAGGCTGTTGCATAAAGTCAAGACCATCAAATCTGCCCAAAAAAGTGTCCATAGTCATGAGAATAATTTATCTTGCAACTATAACTTCTAAGCGATATAAAACCAAAAAGGTATGGTGCACCACCGCAGACCGCTACCCTTTGATCATCTAGACGTACTCAACCATAAGCCAAAACGATCTACAAAGGTACAATCAAAGCTAAAGCTTATGTGAATGATGAAGAGGTATTTCAGATTTCACAATAGATTAATCGAAGAATGATTATTATTCCAGAATTGAAGCTTTCTGTAGAGGGTTATCACAAAAGGAATAGAAATCTTGCCCTTCCGTTGTGATCTTTTTCATGCTATCTTCTCGATTAGCCTTTTCATTCCTATTCCTATTGTAGAGGGTTATCAGAGGGTTATCAGAAAAGCAGTTTCACGTTTATGTTCTTTTAACAAACACGTTTATGTTCTTTTAGCTGACACTGATCAGTCCCTGCCACACGGATATGTTCTGCAATTAGAACATTCTAACTTACGACGATATTAACACATGAAAGATTATTTGATAGGAAAACAAAAAATGTTAATTCTTACCCGCGGCAGCGAATCCACACGATGTCGCAACAATATCATACTTTATCCAAAATTGGTAATGTAGAAAAGACCATCAATGCAAGAACTTACACATGAGCAGTTTCATGTTTTTGTTCTTTTAACAAACACGTTTATGTTCTTTTAGCTGACACCGATCAGTCTCTGCCACACGGATATGTTCTGCAATTAGAACATTCTGACTGTCGATGATATTAGAACATGAAAGCTTATTTGATAGGAAAACAAAAAATGTTAATTCTTACCCGCGGCAGCGAATCCACACACTGGGCCACCATCGGCATCGTCTTTTGCGACACGACCCCAGGTGAAATAGCTAGACACAAAGCTTAAGAGAGAGAGAGAGAGAGAGATAAAACCTGGTTGGCAAAGATTAATGGAACTGATGGAAGGTTCAGGCTCGTCATCGTCGACTCCTTCGCCTTCACCGTCCACTTCCGGTCACCTGTAACCTAAATTGAGTATAAACCTCGAAATCGACATCATTGAAGACGCAATTGGATAGCGTGGGGGTTGGAGGGGAGAGATATGGCGGTACATTTTCTTACCCGAGTTAGATGGTAACGAAATTCTCATCGTCGACTCCTTCGCCTTCGCTGTCCATTTCCGGTCACCTTTAACCAAAATTGAGTATAAACCTCGAAATCGACATCATCGAAGACGCAATTGGGTAGCGTTGGGGTTGGAGGGGAGAGATATGGCGGTACGTTTGCTTACCCGAGTTAGACGGTAACGAAATTCACATCGGCTGAAGGAAAAGCAAACCTCAAATTCTAATCTATTGAACGGTTGGGTAGCGGGAGGGTATGCAAACCTCAAAATCCATGTCGCGGCGACTCGGTTGGGTAGCGGGAGGGAGACAGGGTTGGGTAGCGGGAGGGAGAGGTATTTCATGCGGCGATTTCGTGAAGGAGAGGTTGAAGACAGGGATTTATTGAAATCGAGGAGTTTGAATCCAAAGAAATTTATGTGATTCAAGGAATATAAATTGTAAACGATCCATTATATTAAAGCAATCTACTTAATTATTGTGTTCTAGAAAGAACAGGAGGAAGACGAAGAATGTGTTCTGTAATTTTTGTTTTGGAAGGGGTTTTTTCTTTCAACGCTGACGTGGCAATAATAGAGAGACATGAAAAACTCCTTTTTTATATGATTTGATACATTTTTATTTCAAGTGATTTTAGATTTAAAAAAAGAAACATAAGAAACATAAGAACATTTTTTATACCAAAATATTCACATTCAAAGTTTAATATGTTATTCTTTTCGACCATTAATATTCTTTTAATTAAATAAATATTTTATTGATCACTATTGTGAAATGATTATTTCAAATTTGTTTAACTATAGAAATAATATAATAGTCTGACCGTTTTTAAAATTTTTGAATATTTTACTCACTCTTCAATAAAATAATATATACATATGTCATGAAAAAATATTTCGTCTCTATAATGTGATGATGTATTTGTGAAATATTAAGTCTTATTATATTATTGCAAATTGTTAAAATTCTGCGCTTCGTACCGGTCCATTTTCTAGTTTAAGGTAATTATTCATCAAGACAATCTTTTTACATATATTAATAGAGATAGAGTAAATTATAAATATATAAATCAAACTGTGCTTGCAATTTTATTAAGATTTCATTAGACAATTTATGTTTGTAGAAATTAGACAATATGTTTTATCGTCAAAGACAGAACAAAGGTGAAGAGTGAACATATAAACATACACAAAACAACACAGGTAAAGGGAAGGAAAACATCAGCATACACTTCAAATGGAGAGACTTGGATCGGACTGCTCTTACTTGCTGCCTGGAGTAAATGGAGGGGTCGATGAAGCAAAATAAGCTCCAAGAGAATGAAGAACTTCACCAATGCTACCATGGAAACCAACAAGTTTGCCACCTTTTCCATCAAGTTCAAATTTCTGGTTGCTTGAAACTCCAAATTGCGCAGAGGTTCTTCCCTTGGATGTTTTGAATATAAGAGCTGAAATGAGCGATTCGGTGTAAGGATATACCTTTTCATAGTAGCCTTCCACTGATGTGATATATTCGCCCAGCTCAAGCTCGAACTGCGATAGATTTCAACGAAGGGAAAAGGGTTCAAGAATACTAATAAACTTCACAAGTTGACATAATACAACTTGCTTAAGTAGAGAAGAAGAAACTACCTCTTCGGCACCTAGCTTTCCTTTCTTTCCGTGAGCACGTGATTCAAGTTTAACGTTGTTTTCATACTCGAACTCAACATATGTCACACCAGAGTCACCTTGACCAATATAAATTTTTCTCACCCCATCAAAAGCACCATCATCAAACGTAGTCTCACCTTTACCACCTTGGGCTTCCAATTTGTTGACAGAAGATGGTAGGGAAGAGGAAGTCGGTGCAAAGTACGCTCCAATGGAATTGAGATAAGTTTCAGCATATCCATGGAAGCCGACAATCTTCTTGTCCTTGACCTCAAGTGTAAACTTAGTCCCCTTGCGATATCCAATGACTTGAGAATTCCTCTTGTTGGTTTTGACTTGTAGACCCTGAATAATGTTATTGTTGTAGTAACCCTCGAGTGATACGATATATTCATCGGGTTGATCAATGTCAAACTGCACATGTTTTGAAGTAACAAAGGTCATTACATCAATAACACTAAAATCAAACATTAAATTCATCCAAACTAGAAGTGAAATGTTATATTCCATACAGTTGGTGGTGGCGAGAGGGTTCCATTGGTGAGTCCGTGTATTTGTCCATCTTTGAGCTGGCCACTCTTGTGGTAATCAAACTTGATATAGTGGACGCCTTTCTTGCCAACTCCAATGACGATATTTCTTACACCGTCATGATCTGCTACGTCATCCCACTCTTTGCCTCCTTTCCATCCTTGGACTTCCAGTTTATTGATAGAAGAAGGTGATGATGGGGGAATCGGTACAAAGTAAGCTCCAAGAGACTTGAGAGTCGTATCAGCATATCCATGGAACCCAACAATCTTCATGTTTCTAACTTCAAGTGTAAACATAGTACCCTCATTCCAATATCCAATTACTTGAGATTCTCTCTTGCTGGTTTTAAAACGAAGACCCAGAATGTTGTCACCCTCGTAGTAACCAAAGACTGAAACGAGATACTCATTAGGATAGTCGATGTCAAACTGCAGATATTACGAAAAACAAAGGATGACAGTACGTAATAGGAAGATAATACGCGCAATAAACAAAAACTTTCGGATATTGAAGCTTATACTGTGTACGGTGGTGACAATGTTCCATCGGTGAGTCCATGCATTGGTGCATCTTTGAGTTCTTTGCTCTGGTTATAGGCAAACTTGATGTAGTGGACGCCTTTCCGACCAAAGCCAGCGACTATCTTTGTCACCGCATTGTGATCTGCTCCGTCGTCCCACTGTTTCCCTCCTTTACTTCCTTGGGCTTCCAATTTTTTAGTCGAAGGCGAGGATGCGGAGGAAATGGGTACAAAGTAAGCTCCAAGAGAATTGAGAGTCATATCAGCATATCCATGGAATCCGACAATCTTCCTATTCTTGACCTCAAGTGTAAACTTAGTACCCTCGCTGTACCCAAATACTTGAGATACCCTCTGATTGGTTAAAAATTGAAGACCATTAATGATACCAACGTTGTAGTAACCCTCGACTGACACAAGGTACTCATTGGGACGATCAATCTTGAACTGGGGAGATGGTGAACATACACAGAAGGGTACTAATGTTCAAATGACATTAAAGAACTTTATATCAAAACTAATACAGAAACACAATATGGAAATTTCTTACAGGTGCCAGTGAGAATGTTTCGTCTTTGAGCCCATGCGTCGGTGCATCATTGAGTACGCCGCTCTTATCGTAATCGAACTTAACATAGTGGATGCCTTTATGACCAACTCCGACCATAATATTGCTGACGTCATCATGATTGGATCCATCATCCCATATTTGCCCTTCTTTCCCTCCTTGAGCATCCAACTTCACGGCTCCAGAAGGATCTATGGGTCCAAAGTGAACGTCAAGACGGGTGAGATAATTGTCACTCTTGCCGTGGAAACCTACGATGTGGTTTCCTTCGGGTGATTTTATCTCTCTGTGATGATAACTTGGGGCTGTGTTTCCATAGGGTCCAAAACTTCTTTGGTTACTCTTAAACGTGAAAGAAGCGGAAATGTTAAATTCGTAGATATTCACTTCGGTGAGGTACTCGTCCGCGTTCAATTCAAACTGCGAATTGTGAAGTAAAAACGTTATATGGATCTATTTGATTCGATTTCTTGATAAATGAATTTTTGGGTTTAATTATCAATCTTTTAGTTGTCCAATATATGGTTTCATGTCCTACCTAGTACCTAATAGTGGATAGTGCAATCTATATATAAAAAAAAGGTAAAAAAATTTAAATCATCGTGAATAACTTTCAAATGGACTTAATCTAATATATATGAATATATGAATTCATACCTTAAGCTATAGTAGACAATTACAATCAAACACTTTTGTTCAATTATAATGAATTTATGGTAAGTGCAGAAAGAACATAAACAAGAAGTTATTGTACCTCGGCTGATTGGCTCCCGACGAGTTTTCCGTGAACCTCACCGTGAACGGTGCTTCCACTGCTGCAGTAATCAACCTGTAAAGAGTAGATGTCATTGCCTTGATAAGTGATCTTAACCTTCTTCACCTTCTCGTGCTTTCCATCATCCCAATCCGCCATCGTTCCCGCTCCAAACTAGTGACGAACTTCTAACAATCTTAGATTGCAAAAAAAGAAAAAGAAAAAGAGGCAGTTAAATTTGGGTCAACTTCAATTGTTTTTCATGAACCGATTAAGAGAGAGAGAGAGAGAGAGAGAGAGAGAGAGAGAGAGAGAGACCTGTGATATGCGAAGCGGAGAGCCATCTATAGAACTGCATATAAATACTAATGTAAATCTTTGTGAAAGCAATAATAAGTCCTTGAACCGATTGATGTACCCGAGAAAGAGAGAGATTCCCTCAGTTATGACTATTATTTTAGTGATGATCCATGATGCCGCAATTTCGTGACATTATTGAACCTTTAATTGATATGACAATTATAATAATTCCCCAACAACCCGGAATTTTAATAAAAAAATATGAATTAGTTTTATATATTTATTTTTAATGTATTCATTATTTTCTAATAACATATAAAATAATGTTTATTTTTATAATAATATATAAAAATATATTCCATTGTATTATAATATATAAATTTTAAAATTATTTTTAAATTAATTCATTTGATAGATATATAAAATATTACTTTATATATTTGTATATTGTTGTGATGAATTCTAAAATTATTTTGAAATATAATTTTATCCTAATTTTTCATACGTCTTGTTCTCGGATGATTAGTATTTTAAATAAATTTTCCATAATTACGAGGATATATAAAAATATGATTTTTTATGCCATCTGTCGGTTCATAATTAGCGTAGTCACTAATGGGCCACCATTACAAATAAACAATGCAGTTTTAAGATGTATCAACCGGTTCTTTAAAATATGATTTTAATTTGTTGGGTTTAGAAAACCCGTTTGAATAAAACTGATTTGTTATTATAATATAAGGTATATTAGTTTTGATTAATGTTATAACGTGTTATCAACCATCACTATAAATCTCGTGTATCAAATTTCAAATTTCAAATTTCATATTTATAGCTGTTCAATTTCAAACACCATTGCAATTGCAATTGATATTTAGATGAGTTCTAATGCATGTTTCAAGAATTCACTATCGTCAATCAACGATGTGACCGGGTGAAAGATGTAACATGTGGGTGTTGGGTTGATTTCATAATGCGGAAACGTGTTTTATCAATCCAATTATAGATTTAGTCATGTTTACGAGAAGTTTTCCGATTATCAACGATATACAAATTACAGAAACGATTTCGTAATACCTGTCGTTGAACGTGTTACCGTCGGATGCGAGACTTGATGGTGCAAACCCTCTACGCGTATCTACGCCGAGATCGTGACTGCTTTGATGCGGAAATCGGAAGAACGAAAACTGTTTTTCGTTCTTCGGGTTTTTTTTCTTTCTGACGGCTATTAGGGTTTAGATTATTATTTTTGATAGTCTGATCACGAAAACTCGTTTTCGTTCTTTAAATAATTATTAAGACTTCTTAATAATTGCAACTAAACCTCAACTATCCAATATTACATATTAGGCATAGAACTTTCAGTGGGGTTCGCAAAAATCTACGCTAGAGGGGACCAATTGCAGCACGTCATCTATACCTTCTAAACATGGATGATTATGCTGATAGTCTAGAAACAGAGTATAATTGTTCCATTTGGCACAACCCATGCACGAGGGATAGAATCGATGATGATAGAGTGGTGTAGAAGATTATATGGAGTGGGAGCAGAAGAAAGAGATAGTTTTTCACTGACATTAGTACTCTGAAATAAAGAGGGTTCAATTGGTAACTACCACTGGCGTTATAGGATCAACTCAAGCTTTCTCTAAAGCGTAATGGAGACCATGTAAGTAAATCATACTACACCCCTGTCCACAGCTTGGAACAAAGGAAACCACGTAAGTATTTCTTCCATTGGTTCAGAAAATACAAGAATCTCTTCAAAGTATCAGTTACCTATCTCGCTGCTGGAACAAAAATCCACAATTGTAGGTTCACTACCGCCCAGTTCCTGCATAACCAGCTCAAGCTCCACAACAACCTCGTCTAGGGTGTCTTCTCCCTCTCCTCCAGTACAACAACCTCCACCAACACAAGCTAATCTCCAATGCTTACACGATCTCGCACTAGTATCTCTAAGCCAAACCCTAGATACGAACTTCTTGCTCTAAATGAGGTACCCTTTACTCCAAAGTCTTTTATCACTGCACACTAAAACATCCAGGTTGGCATGCTTCTATGTGTGAAGAACTTGCGGCATTAAACGTAAACAAACTTGGGAACTAGTACCATTTGAGTCAAATATGAATATAGTTGGGTGTAAATGGTATTCAAAGTTAAATTAAAACCTGATGGTTCCTTAGATAGACTCAAGTCTAGATTGGTGGCTAAGGGCTTTTATCAAAATGAATGAATTGATTTTCTGGACACTTATAGTTCTGTTGTTAAAACCTCTACTATCCGAATTGTCTTAAGTATTGCTGTTATGAGTAATTGGAATATTAAACCACTCGACGTTAGCAATGTATTCTTACATGGAACATTACAAGAAACTGTCTTCATGGCTCAACCTCGAGATTTTGTTAATCCCAAACATCTTGGTTATGTGTGTAAATTGAGAAAGTCTCTGTATGGACTTAGACAAGCCCCAAGAACCTGGTTCAACACATTTAGGTCCTTCTTGTTAGACTATGGATTCATTTGTAGTGGTGTTGATCCATCCTTATTTATTTTCAAGCACAAAACCATTATAATGTTTTTATTACTTTACGTTGATGACATTGTGCTCACAAGAAATTCAGACTCTGTATTAACCAACCTAGTTAATCTACTACATGAAAAGTTTTCTATGAAAGACTTAGAAAAATTGCATAACTTCTTAAGCATACAAGCAATATTTCATCCTACAAGCCTGTTTCTTCATCAGTCACACTATGCGCATGACATACTCGCACGAACAGATATGATTCTCTGTAAACCTCTCCCCACTCTATTACCATTAAAACATAATAATAACTCTCTTGATATTGAAAAGTTTCATGACCCAACCTTCTTTTGTAGCATTGTTAGAGCATTACAATATCTTACACTAACACGCACCGATCTCAGTTTTGCAGTTAATCACATCTACCAGAAGATGCATGAACCTCTAAATGCAGCCTTCAAGCTCCTCAAACACATTTTACGTTATTTAAAAGGCACCACCAATCTTGGTTTACACATTTGCTCTTGTGGCACTACTAACCTTTACTCCTTTAGTGACAGTGATTGGGTTGGCTGTCACGACACCAGGCGCTCCACGACAGGTTATTGTGTCTTCCTCGACAACAATCTGGTGTCTGGTCAGGAAAAGACAACCAACAGTCTCTCGATCTTCAACTAAAGCCGAATACAGGGCAATGGCGTCTCTTTCGGACGGAATCACATGGATTTATTTTCTCCAACGTGACCTTGGGATTTCACAACTACAACATATGATTGTTCACTGTAATAACCTATCGACAATTCACCTTTCTATTAATCCGAGGTTCAATAAAAAAACCAAACATATTGAACTCGATTATCATTTCATTCGCGAAAAAGTTGCTCCAGGCTGCATTATAACTAAACATGTTAGTTCTGAGTTCCAAATTGCTGACATCTTCACAAAATCTCTATCTAAGGTACACT
Organism: Gynandropsis gynandra; assembly: GCA_036759665.1. Taxonomy (NCBI): domain Eukaryota; kingdom Viridiplantae; phylum Streptophyta; class Magnoliopsida; order Brassicales; family Cleomaceae; genus Gynandropsis; species Gynandropsis gynandra. Next base: position 19,036,288 of record CM071863.1, read on the forward strand.
TTGCGGTATTACGGGAGAAACTTGGCATTGGAATTCAACCCAACAAAATTTTGCGGGGGATATGTCTACACATGATTCTGATTCAACCATGACTAAACATAGCCCGAGCAACAATACAACAACCTCACATTGTTACTCTGTTTCAGATGGCAAAAACAGAGGGAAAACAGAACCTCTAGCAACTCAGCCCATCACTCCAAGCCCGTCGCAACCACAACCGATGTTGAAACCCTGCACGATAGAATCCACAGAGAGTGGTCCCCAACACACGGACAACGTCACAACATACGGGCTACTCATTTCCAACAAATTTGCAGCTCTGGCATAAACACGAGTTGCAAAGCCATTATGACACCATTTGTCATTTAGCGTACTGAGATACTATAATTCAATCATGGTTTCTCTGTAAAGGAACAAACGTCATTAATTTAAGGAATAGCTTTCTTCTTCCTTCATTTGTTCTTAAATCTTAGTTGATCCCCAAAACCTTGAATGGATGTAATCTCCAACTCGAGGTTTTTCACCAATTTATTTTAGATAAAGTTATACCGTGCAAGAATTTATTTAAACTGTAACCTCGATGTCGTTAATCTCGCCTTCATCCTCAATGTTCTTTCAGTAGTGAATCCAACAAGGTAATTGATGAAAGTATTATGTCTATTACGTAATATTTCAATAGTTGAGGGTTTAAGTTGTAATTATTAAAAAGTTTAATAATTATTGAAGATAAACAAAATTTCGTTATCAGATTACACAATCGAAAAAATCAAAACCTTACCCGTCAAAAGAAAAAACGAAGAACGAAAAGCTGTTTTCGTTCTTCCCCAATTTCGCACCAACGGTTGGAAAGCAGATCCAATCTCGGCGTGGATATGCGTAGAGGGCTTGCGCTATCAAGTCTTACATAACGATAATAGGTATATTCAAAATCGTTTTTAAATCTATTCATCGTTGAAACCCGAAAAACAAATCCGAACATGACTAGATCTAATAATTCGGGTTGATAAAAACACGCTTCCGCACCCAAAATCAACCCAACAGTTGTATCAGAGCGTTTGGTCATCTGTTTAGAATTACTTTTTCGAATTTTTATGAAAAACAAATCGAAAAAACGTAAAAGTCACGCGAGCTACGCGCGCGCACACAAGAACAGAATGCACACGAACAGTGAAGGAGAGGGTGAGCCGCACGACCGAAACCCTAGCCGGCTGCGCGTTCGATGCTGGACACAAGCAAAGGGCGACTGGCTACCTTGGACCACCGCGGGCGACCGCAAGCATGAGACAACGGCCGGCGAATCGCACGTCCTGTGCGCGAGCAATTGCTGCGTTCGCCTGTGCATGAGGAATGTCGCGACGGCTTGGCTTGAGCGACGGTTTGGAGTGACTGGCCGGCGAGAAAATAAGGGCTTGAGCGACCGGCCGGCGTGAGCAACGGTTGCAACGAATCGACAGCCGACGAATCGAGCAGAAGGGCAGCGGCGCGAGATGGGTTTCAGAAACTCTAGGCGAACCTAACCGCCCCTTTTCGCCTGAGCTGACGGTTCGCAGAAGAACCGAGCGGGCGTCCGATGAAGACGGCGGCGGTTGGGTTCCAGGAACCCTAGCCCCAGTGGGTAGCTCCTCCCAGCCCGACCGAGCCCTGCCTCCGGCGATAAAGGGGCGGCGACATAGAGGGCGGCGACAAGGGGGCGGCGGCTAGGGTTATCCTAACCCTAACCCCTTTAACTCAAACCCTAACCTTAAAAAAATTAAAATTAAATTAAAATTAAATAATTTTAATTTAAAAATTAATAATTGAGTTTTTAGACGGTAAATTGTTTATCGTTAGGCTTTTCCTTCATCGTAGACGTTTGAATAAGTTCTCATTTACATAGTATGGCCTGACTACTAGAAGGCATGTAGTTCAAGAATTCGATTCATACGTCTATGACATCAGATGTCTAGTGGGAGGAAACAATTAGTTTTTGTATACGCCTGGACTACCCGGGGGACATGAACTTAATTGTTATCCGACCATGAGCTGAAGGATGAACTCAACTATATCGATAGCAACGACCTGACTACCAGGTGACTATGTGATATTATAATGAATAATTTTATATGTTTGGGAAACGTCTTGACTACCAAGGGGCTCAAGCATATAGTTATAGATTGATGCTAATTGGAAATAAGATTTCTAATGTTATCATAATATTGATTAGCGAATATATCATTTAGATGAAGTTCATGTCTTAATGATATATATACGATGTCTAACTCTCTGCTGTAAAATTTTCCTTTCGTTTTTAGATCTCCTGAGAATGTCTCAGTTCAATTTGCGTCCAATTCTCGTGACCAAAGAGCTGGTTGGTGAGAACTTCGACGAATGGCAACACAATTTGCGCCTGGTGCTGACACATGAGAACTTGATCGATGTAATCGATAAACCGACTCCTTCAGCGCCAGATCCAGCGAATGACGAGGCCTTTAGTGAATACACCAAGTATGAGAAAAAGTGCATCACTATGAAATGCCTTATCTTGGCGTCAATGAGTGGCAAACTCCACAAGCAACACGAGCATATGGATGCTAAGCAGATCATGGAGCATCTTAAGAAGATGTTTGGTGAGTAGAGTCGGACGACAATGTCCAAGCTGTTAGGGATGTTGTTCAAGTCCGCTCTGAGTGAGGGCTCTCCTGTGGGACCCCATGTTCTACGGATGATCAATCTGATAGAACAGCTTGAGAAGCTGGGGTGTACCTTCTGCAAGGAGATGCAACAGGAGATGATCTTGCACTCACTTCCGGAGTCCTTCTCTCTGTTCGTGGTCAACTACAACATGAACAAGCTGGACGTTGAGTTGCATGAGATGCACAACATGTTCACTGAGTATAAGAAACAGATGTCCATAGGAAAGAAGGGATCAGGATCTGTGCTGATGGTTAGGCAATCCTCTTATCAGAAGAGGAAGGGCAAGAAGAGGCCCAGGACTAGGTAGAGCGCGCCTAAGACTGGTGTGACCAGGGCAAAGGGTGGCACCACCAAGGCCAACCAATCAGAAGCCGAGTGTTTCTTCTGTAAGAAGAAAGGGCATTGGAAGAGGAACTACAAGGAATACCTGCAGTCTCTCAAGGGCAAGAAACAAGGTAATAGATTCATGGAAAATGTTTTCATGATTTCCTTAACCACTATTGATTCATCTAGATGGGTATTGGATACCGGTAACAGTTTTAACGTCTGCAATATGTTGCAGGGACGGAGGGTCGATAGGAGGTTCAGAAAAGGAGAATTCAATCTGAAGGTTGGAAACGGAGCAAGTGGTGTTGCTCTAGCTGTAGGATCGATTTCTCTTGTAATGCCTATGGGCAAGACTTTGTTGTTAGACGACTGTTATTATGTTCCGAAGTTTGTTTTGAACATAATTTCTATTTCTATGCTTGATAGACGTGGATTTCGAACAGTTTTCAGTAGTAACATTTGCTCTATATATCATGGTGATGATTTATGTGTGAATGGTTACTTGCAACAAGGAATTTATGTCTTATCTGATGTTAATGTAGATGATCGTCGAAGACATACGTACCTTTGGCATTGTAGACTTGGTCACATCGGTGAGAAGAGGATAAACAGGTTGCATAAAGATGGTCTTTTATGCCATTTTGATTATGAATCTTATGCAACTTGTGAGTCCTGTCTCACTGGTAAGATGACCAAATCTCTGTTTAGTGGAACCGGAGAGAGAGCTACAGAACTCCTAGGACTCATACATACCGATGTATGTGGACCTATGAATATTCAAGCCAGGGGTGGATATTCATATTTCATCACGTTCGCTGATGATTGTGTTCTTGATGAGACACAAATCCGAGTCTTTTCAAATGTTCAAGAGATTCCGCAGTGAAATGGAGAAACAAACCGGAAAGAGTATCAAGGCGTTGAGATCTGACCGGGGTGGTGAATATCTTAGTCATGAATTTGTCGATTATCTAAGGAAAAATGGGATTTTGTCTCAGTGGACTTCTCCTATAACACCACAGCATAATAGTGTGTCCGAAAGGAGAAATCAGACTTTATTAGATATGGTCCGATCCATAATGGGGTTCACGGATCTTCCAATAAACCTGTGGGGTTATGCTTTAGAAGCAGTTGCTTATATATTAAACAAGGTTCCCACTAAAGCAGTCTCTAAGACTCCATATGAGATATGGAAGGGATGGAAACCAAACCTGAGACACATCAAGGTTTGAGGTTGTGCGGCCTTCGTTAAGAGACTTCAGCCGGACAAGCTAGATGCTAGGTCTGATAGGTGTAGGTTCATAAGTTATCCCAAAGAAAGTATGGGATATTATTTCTACCACCCGTCTGGACACAAAGTGTTTGTGACCAGAACGGCAACCTTTCTTGAAAGGGAATTCCTTGAGGAAGGAATTCATGGTGGGAAAGTAGTTCTTGACGAGATTCAAGAACCCGACGAACCAACACAAGCTCATGGACATGAGATGTCAAATGAGCGTTCTTGGCTGGGTGATACAGTGTTAGGCTCTGGCGCTTCATCTTCAAATGTTGAAGTAACAGTGCCCGTTCAGGAACAAGTTCAGGAACAAGTTCAACAAGAGGTTGAACTTGCTACACAGCCTTTCTTGAGAAGGTCAACACGTTCTCGACGTGCACCTGACAGACTTAATCTGATGGTGCAAGAGGACGTGGTCGGTCATAGAGATGACGACCCGTTGATTTTCCAAGAGGCTATACAAGGCCCAGATTTTGAGAAATGGTGGAAAGCCATGGAATCCGAGATGGAATTTGTGAAGATCAACAAAGTATGGACTTTGGTTGATTTTTCACAGACTTCCAGACCGATCGGTTGTAAATGGGTTTATAAGAAGAAGATTGGAGCAGACTAGCACGTAGTGACCTATAAAGCTCGTCTAGTTGCCAAGGGGTATAGTCAATGAGAAGGGATTGACTATGAAGAAACGTTCTCCCCTATGGCAATGCTCAAATCAATTCGGATTCTGCTTGCGATAACGGCGTACTATGACTATGAAATTTGGCAAATGGACGTGAAAACAGCTTTCCTTAACGGAGAGCTCCAGGAAACGGTTTTCATGACTCAACCTGAGGGTTTCACGTTGCCAATTCAAAGTCATATGATATGCAAGCTTCAGAGGTCCATTTATGGACTCAAGCAAGCTTCTCGAAGCTGGAACATTCGCTTTTGACAAGGCAGATGAAGAGTTCAACTTTGTTAGATGCGATGAAGAGCCTTGTGTGTACAAGAAGTTTAGTGGGAGCACAGTTGTCTTCCTTGTGCTTTATGTGGATGACATATTGTTCATGGGAAATGACATTCCGACGTTGCAAGAAACGAAGTCATGGTTGTCTGATCAGTTCTCCATGAAGGATCTAGGAGAAGCAGCCTATATTCTGGGAATAAAGATCTATAAGGATAGATCGAAGAGGTTACTTGGATTGTCACAATCCTAGTACATTGACACTATCGCGAGACGATACAACATGGAAAGTTCCAAGAAGGTCTATCTATCGATAGGCACTGGAATTTCTCTTTCTAGGGAGGATTGTCCTAAGACCCCGGAAGAAAGAGAACGCATGAGTCGGCTTCCCTACGCTAGTACAGTGGGAGCCATCATATACTCCATGACGTGTACTAGGCCTGACGTAGCCTACGCACTAAGTGTAGTGAGTAGATTTCAGGCAGATCCTGGTGAGGAACGCTGGAAGATTGTTAAGAACATCCTTAAGTACTTGAGAAGGACTAAGGACCAGTTCCTCATTTATGGTGGTTCTAACTTGGAATTAGAAGGATTCGCTGATGCGAGTTTCTCGATAGACAAGGATGACAGTCGGTCCATTTTAGGCTATGTATTTTGTCTTAATGGAGGCGTAGTAAGTTGGAAGAGTTCCAAGCAGGCTACAATAGCCAATTCGGTGACTGAAGCATAATATATAGCGGCTTGCGAAGCAGCTAAAGAAGCGGTTTGGATGAGAAAGTTCATAGATGAACTTGGTGTGGTACCTTTGATAAAGGAAGTCGTTCCTTTATTGTGTGATAACACCGGAGCTATTGCTCAGGCGAAGGAACCAAGGTCTCATCAGAAATCGAAACATGTTCTGCAGAAGTTTCACCTGATACGAGAGATCATAACGCGTGGGGACGTGCAAATCCAAAAGGTGGATGGAAAGGAAAACGCAGCAGATCTGTTCACGAAGGCGCTTGGGTCAAAGGAGTTTGACAAGCAGAAGCTGAGGATCGGATTGAGAGAGATGACTAGCTGGCATTAGTTTATAGACATGTAGCGAGTTGTAATTTAGACATCGATTTTATTTTTATAATATATGGCATTATTTTCATTTGATGAATTTTCATAAGTGTATGATAGAGTCCAAGATTAAATCTGAAACTTGACATTATGATAGAGATCATAATAAAGAGAGTCAAGTTTTGGTATGATTTATCCTGAATTGTTCTTGCTGAATTTTTCTTGTTCAAAGGATCACTACTCGGACTACAGTGATCTGGAAAGAACAACATGTATGTGATAAGTTTCTATGGTGATAGAAATCAGTAGATCTCTTTTACT
>CM071863.1:19050490-19073314 GCA_036759665.1 Gynandropsis gynandra
CCGCGCGAAGCGCAGTGTCATGATCTTGGTAATAATCTTATAAATTACATTACAACAGGAAATAGGGCGATAATGCTCAACTGTCGATGGGTTGTCAGTCTTCGGGATGATGGCGACTATGGTGTGATTGAACTGCTTGAGGAGTTTCCTACTACCGAAGAACTCCTTGACTGCTGCGCACACTTCGACACCCGTGATCTCCCACGTTGTTTTGAAGAATTTGACCGAGAACCCGTCCGGGCCTGGGGATTTGTCATCACGCATGGACCATAAGGCATTCTTGATCTCACTTACCGATACAGGAGATATCAGGATCTGGTTGTCTTCCTCCGACAACCTTCCTCCGCATGCAAGCTCGTCAGCATCGGGGATCGCCGTGTTCACCGTCGTTCCAAATAGCCCTCGGTAGTATTCTATGAATTCCGTTGCCACCTCGTCCATTGAGTGCGTCCTTGATCCATCCCTTTTGGAGATTGCCGCAATATGATTCCGTTTGCCATTAAATTTCATCAGAGTATGAAAGTACTTTATTGCATTTATCACCTTGTAGAGTGTATCTTGATTTAGCGAGTTGAGTCAGAAAACTCCCCTCCGCTTCGTTTAATTGTTTAGCCAATTGCTTTGCCTCTTTCATTCTGCTCGGCCCCCCATCCCTCTCTGATTATTTCCATGAATCTCGGATGCTTAGTCCACATATTGAAGAACTTGAAGTACTTCCTTCCTGTTACCTGCAATCTACTCAAAGAAACAATTCCCGGCTTGTGGTCCGAAAGGTGCCACTCATCGGGAAAATCAGTATCACAGGTAAAAGCAGAATCTGACCATGCGGGGTTAACCAAAACACGATCGATTCTGCTCCAAATAGTGTCGTTAGTCCAGGTCAGCGGGTTCGTTATCGAGCATGGTGCATCTACAAGGCCATGACGACGGCATGCATCAATCATGTGTTGGCACTCATACATCGATACCGGTGCTCCGTTAACCCTTTCCTCCTCATTCATAACTGAATTGAAATCTCCTAGGACAATCCATGGTAACCTATAAACATGTAGGAGATTATCTACGTGATCCCAAATTTCCCGCCTATCAACTACGCTATGCAAGCCGTATACAAAACACACTCCAAATTGCACACCGGTAGTCCTACAAGAGGCAAGAACCCCGATGTGCTGGGTTGAGGAGTTAATAATCTCTACATCGACATGATCCATGTCCCATGCGACTACTATACGGCCACGTGAGTCAAGCTTAAAGTTCGTTACAAACTTCCAGCCAGGCACCACATTCCGCATCACTCTTTCTACATTAATACTAGTACACTTGGTTTCATATATACCCGCTAAACATGATTGGGTTTTTCGAATTACCTCCCTTAGGCCTCTTTGTTTCAGGGCTTGGCCCAGCCCTTGTATATTCCATGAGATGATCTTCATGAAATCAGGGTAGGGGTGCCCTTCCCGTCATTCTCCTTTGCGCCGCTCCGAAGATTCCGCATCGTCTGAGGCCACTTGGTTGCCTTCAACGCCTGCACTATGGGGCGGGCCGGCGGTGTATCGGCCAACCTCTTCTTTTCCTTAGCGCGTTCCCTCTTTTTCTGTGACTTAGTCATCTTCCCTCTAGGGGTTAGCTCCCTTTCCTCCCTATCCTCATTGACGCAATCCCCAACGGCCACAATCTCGAGTTCTTCACGGTCTAGACAGTTTTCCCCTTCGCTTGCCTTGGTGCCTATCCGATCATTCTCGCCCTTCCTGGCCCCTTCATTGACATCCTCTTCCTCGTCAGCCTCGTCAATCTCAGAATTACCGGAACTCTCAAGGATGACCTGCTGCCCATCCTTCATTCCGTCATAGTTGTCGTTGTTCTCCTCGTCACCAAAGGCTCGAGTCAATTGAAAGTTGGAGGTAGCGTAGGTACCACCGGGACGCTCCAATGTGGCTGACTCGACCGGTTTGGGCTGCTGTACGCCTACCTTCTTTTGGGGAATAGATGCCCTACCCTCTGCCGTTGCATCACCTTCCAGCTGATCTTGCACTGGTATGTTTGTTCTTGCCGCATCTTGTCGATCCGGACCCGCCATGCCCTCCTTTGCTGCTCCTTCCTTAGTAGTTACCACATTCTTCCTCGGTTTTTTGCTTAATATTTCCTTCTTCTCCTTGAATGAGCAAGTCTCATTCTTATGGCCGAAGCAGCAGCAAGTTGAGCAGTATTTAGGTTCGTTTTCAATTAGAACCAAACAAAGAATCTCCTCCCCATCATCAAATGCAACCGGGATCTCTCTAGAGATAGGAGCAGCGAAGTTTATCTCTACGAGGCACCGTGCGTATGATCCTCGGCGTCGTCCTTCTGTCACTGGATCGGTAAAGAGAGGATTCCCAATGTAAGAGGCCAGCCTACCGAGTATTTCCTGCGTCCAAAAATTGCGTGGGAGGCCAAAGATACGAATCCACAGTGGTACAGTGGCTACATCTCTTCGGTTGAACGCAAACTTGTCGGGAATGTTCTTCAATATCATAGGTTTATCGTTGATAAAATAGGGGCCTCCCTTTAGCACTTTGTCCTTATCATCCTCCGAGTCGAACTGAAAAAAATACCAGCCCTCCTCAACCCGATATTTAGTTCGGACTCCCCAAGACCTCATCATTGCGTTTATGAGAAAGTGACCGGGAGGATATCCTACGTATTGGCCTAATAATGCCCAGCCCCACACCTCCTGCTTCGTTAATCTCTCGCTAATCTTGATTGAAGCTTGGTTAGAGATTGGTTTAGTATAACTTAGTCGACCTCCAACTCCGGAGTTCATGAATATTCTCTTAGAGCCCGCTGCCCATGCATTTGGACGTGACACATTGGATGGATGTTTACTTCCCCCCGTTGTGTCATTCCTTCGTGGAGCTGATTGTGCCTTAGATACATCTGCAGCAAGTGATTTTACCCCTACCTCTGTCCTCCCATCATCACCACTTCGACCCACCCCTTTCCTTTCCACTCCGCTCCGAGGTAGCGGAGGAAAATTCGTTTGGAGATCTAGTTCATCGTCCGAAAGGACATCCCCATTCAAAACAGTCGCTTCCTCTTGATCTTGTGCATTGGCCATAGGAGTGGTAAGTGTGGCGCCAGAAACTTCCCTTTCCGTAGCCATATGTGCTGTCACCGAGTTACAAACGCCTTCAATCACCTCAACGCTTCCCTTTGCAGCCAAACCAGAATTATCTTGGCCATCCTCCTTTCCTTGAGTTTTTACCATGTTTGAATCGCCTAGTGCTGTTGAGGATTGCAGACCTTGCCCTCAAACCGTGCACCGCTCGGACAGATTCCAGACCGTGACCGCAAGAGCCCTGAACTGCAGATTCTCAACTTCCGAAACCTTAACCTCAAACTGATAGGCTTGAACCTGCCAAGAGCCTAAGCCTCTAGCTGACCAGACCCGTGAAACCGCAGAACCCTAGCTAGACTCGGAGCACCCTAGCTGACCAGACCCGTGAAACCGCAGAACCCTAGCCAGAACCGCACAACTATCAGCCTTCTTCGAGCAGACGAACAACCTGCAGCCGCAAACCTATCCAGAACCCGAACCAGACTTGGCTTGAGCTCAGCTGTCGGACCGCTCTAGCAACCCAGAAACCTGCAGCAAGCTTCTATCCAGAATCTTGAAGCCGCAAGAATCTCGAACAAGAACCTGCACACGCAAACAAGAACCCTGAAACCAATCTTGAAGCCGCAAGATACTCGAACTCGAGCAAGAACCCAGAAACCAGTCAACTCGAACAAGAAACCTGTACCCAGACCTTCGGCAGCCAAGTTCTTGAACCAACAAGAATCGTGTAGACCACCCAGAACCAAAAGCGAAACCTTCAAGAACTACTCCAGGTCCGCCAAGAACAAGAACCACCAGTTGCGCCAGTATCAAGACCCAGAAACCGGCCAAGAATCAGTAGATTCCGGCGGATTCAAGCTCCAAGGAGCTCCAAGAAGCCCTAGGAAGGTCGAGACCAGCCTTTACTTAAGCTTGCCGAACCTTATCCGCTTCTCAGTCGTGTCGTTTGTTGCTACTTGAAGGGAAAAACTCGCCGGAAAACTCGCCGGAACCCTAGAAACGCCGCCGGAAAACTCGCCGGAACCCTAGAAACGGTCGCCGGAGAACTCACCGGAAATCACCCTAGAAATCACCCTAGAGAGCATTTTCCTTCCTATTTTCCTATTTGCGTTTTCCTATTTGCGTTTACGAATGGGATGTTGATGTCAAGCTTCTTGAGACCCTCTACGAATCTGCCCACTCGTTCTTCATTTTACTGCTCACCAAAGGTTGAGGAAATGATATAGGAGGTTGGTACGCCGGTGGAGCAACGTATGGTTTGCCTAAATCTGGTTCGACTCATTCCATAATTACAATCTTATCTTTTCCTCTTTTCATGGACGTACCAGCAGTATGCTCTCGCTCTTTCGAGGGCGAATCCTCGATCATATCAGTGCTGCACACAGAAATAGCATTCATATACTCTCTCGGGTTCAATTCGGGTTTACCTGGAAGCTGTCCGGGATTCCGAGAGGATGAGGCAGCCTTCTGCACCACGGAGTTCTCTAAACTCTTCACATGATTGCTCAAAGATTCCATCTGAGTGATGAGGCAGCCTGCTGCACCACGGAGTTCTCTAAACTCTTCACATGATTGCTCAAAGATTCCATCTGAGTTTTGAGCTCGTTGATCGCTGTCCCCACATCCGCATTGAATTTGGTTTGAGTTGAATGTTGCTGCCTTTGCTCCTTGATAAATTTGAGCAACACTCCTTCAAGGTTTGACGAAGGGGCTTGAGGAGGTTGAGGAGCTTGCGGAACTTGCTGGTTATTTTTCTGGTATGGCTGCTGTGATTGCTGAAATCCCGAATACTTCATCGGTTGAGTCGTTCGGTATGACAAGTTTGGGTGATTCCTCCAATTCAGGTTGTAGGTATTCCCGAATTGTGTGTTTCCTTGCTGCTAGGCATAATTCATATATTCCATGTTCTCTTTCAGCGTGCATTGATAAGCCACATGTTCTGTATCTCCACAATTTACACATTACATGGCGTTCGCTGCATTGCCCGTTGCTCTACTCTGATTCGGCTCGTACAGGCGACGAGTGCTGTTAGGCATACCTCTCGGTCTTGACCACCCACATGGTGTGCTTCATGGCAAGGTTATCGATCAGCTCGTATGCCTCCTCGATGCTCAGATCCATAAATGATCCTCTAGCAGTGTTATCCAACGTCGTTCGGTGTTCATCTGAAATTCCGTTCTAAAAGGTTTGGATAACGTACCACTGCTCGAGATCCTGGTGTGGACACATCTGTAGAAGATCCTTAAATCTGCCCCGCGCTTCAAATAAAGTTTCTCCATCTCTGCATCTAAACGTTGTGATTTCCCCCCTCATCTAAATCGTCTTGCTCGGAGGAAAGAAGCGTGATAAGAACAATGTGCAGAGCTGGTCCCAAGTCATGATCGAACCAGTGGGGAGCGATTGCAGCCAAGTTTTCGCTCGTCCCCCAATTGAGAAGGGGAAGAGACGCAGTAAGATCGCATCCTCTGAGACTCCGTGTATCTTGAATGTACCGGAAAGCTCAAGGAAGTCTCTGAGGTGCTGATGGGGATCCTCGTGATTTTCACCCATGAATTGCTTCTAATAAAGCATGTTGATCATTGTCGGCTTAATCTCAAACTGTTCTCTCGGAATGGCATGCATCCTTATGGTTGTTTGCACGTTGTTCATGTTCGGCACCACGTAATCTCTAAGGCCACGTGGTGGAGGAGCCTGATGTTCTCGCAGTTGAGGCACGAGTTGTTGTTGTTACATCTGTCCATTGTCGTTCTGATTATCCATCTCTCGTTGATTTGAAGGCTCTGCAAAGGACAAATAAAGAACGATCTACGTCGAAAGAACAAAAGAAAAGAAAACAAAAACAAAAAAACAAGAAAGACTCTAGGCTCGTATCTAAGACGTGTTGACAATAGTCCCCGGCAACGGCGTCAAAAACTTGATGCGTTATCAAAGTTAAACAAATAACCTAAACTACCCGTAAGTGCACGACACGTGTGTAGTACTTCAGGTGTCGATCCCAGAGGGACTACACAACACAACCTAAACTCAAACTACGAATCAAACTTGCTAACGAATGAAATATGGTTTTAAGAATGAAATACTAAAAACAAATAAACAAACTAGTCCTTAAGAATGAGACAAACGTTCCAGGAAACCTGTTTCACCACAAGACTATCTAAACCAACAATCAACCTATCTATCATGCAATCCCAGTCAAGTTATCTAAGGCAGACGATCCTAATATGATATCTACCCTCTCTCGAGGCATAGACACGTGATCAAGTCAAGTTATCCCCTACTTTCGTGGCTGACACCTTGAACTAAACCCATAAGACCTGTGATTCATCCGTTTTACCCTTAACCGCTGCTACCCTACTTTCGTGGCCTAACCTCGGTTGTTCTAAACCTGATCTTCTAGGACTAGAATTCTCCTTTCGATCCTTCTCCTAATCCCTAACACATGCATCTACGTGGCCATCGCAAACACAAGTAAATTAAGCACTCAGGTAGAGAATAGATAAACGTAAACGACAAGATGCATTCAAAGATAAATCAAAAGTAGTTCCGGGACAGCCATGAGCTAATCCCTTCTCCTAGAACAAACAAACTACTCGCTCATGCATCCCTAAACAATCATAAACGAAATAGAAGGTCTAAGGAACATGAAAACCAAACGAAACCGAATTGTGGGGTTGATTTCCAATGCTCCTTGTAAGTCTCCTTCGCAAGAACCTCCTACTTCTCTCTCTTCGATCAAGAACTGAAACTGAGTGAATGAGCTCGACTTCTCACTCCTCTCCGCTTCTTTCCTTCCTCTTTTCTTTCCTTTTCTCCCTCTCTTTCCTTCTGGACGTTCATTTCTTCCTTATATTGCAGCAGCCACCGATTGTTGTCTTTTCATGAGTTTCCATTCTTGAATAAGTTGGGTGACGTTTCCATTAGTTCCTCCAACAAAATATCATTTATTCCTCTTCTCTAAAGTGTTTTTCATTATTTTCTAAGTCCCCAAAAAACTCCCATTTGTTTTAAGTCAAATTAACTTATTTGGAGTTGCAGGTGACGGACGCGACCCGCGCGGGCAGGGTAAGTGGCCCGCTCGAGTACGGCGCGGAAGATCGCGCAAGAACGCGATGGAAAAGAGGCTGCCCGCTCAGACTCAAGGGCTGCCCGCTCGGTCTCATGGTCTGCCCGCTCGGGCTCATGTGTTGCCCGCTCGGGCTCAAGCCCCGGGCGTGGTATTTCTTGCGCGACTCATGCTCAATTCGCTTGACAAAATCATCGTAAAAAATTCCCGCTCGGGCTAAGGAGTTAGCTGCGCGGGTAGTGGCTATTCCATGCCGATTCTCATCCCGTTTATCCCGTGATGATCCTCGATGTTGGTAGTTTGTCTCGTGCACGTCCTTTGGCTCCGAAATGAACCGAATACGCACAAAAACCTGTAAGAACATGAAAACATGAAAAAAAAGTAAAACGGATACGGAATCATACGTAAAGCATCGCATATATATCATAAACATCTCTAAAATCGTGCAAGAAATACGTATGAAAACGAGATGATCACAACCCTTCTATCAAGAGCTAAGAATATAATCAAGATTGAATATTATGAGACACGCTTCAATGGAAAGGCGCCCGAAACATCAAAAGAGGTCTAAGGTGGAGGTAGCAAATCTTCTACTATAAATAGCATGTGCTATCTTGACATGACTTATTTAAGTGTATCGATAGAAGACATTTTTCTTGGGATTTCTCAAACCAAAGGGTTATGATCCTAACTGATGACGATGAGGTCTTGGATGCATCATAAATAGCATAAGGTCCAATAACGAGGACAAGAACAAAGGAGGTTTGGAACAGGTTTGCTCACATGAACATGGAAGGATGTCAGTGATAATGTCTTATTTATCCTAGTTTTTCATCACATTTCCATAGCTAGTTTCATTATTTATTTATACTTAACCGAGTTATTTAGCACAATTTAGTCTTCTTCTATCGTTTTCTCGTGTTTCGCATGAAATAAAATATCGGGATACAAACATGAGCAAATGAAGCAAAACCACTCTCCTATCAGTTGTACAAGGTCAGCATCCAAGACTCCTTCGGTTCACAGCAATGGAAACACATGGCTAGACACAAGAAATGGAAATAGCGGTTGTTGCCTAAAAGAAATGGAAACGAGCCGTTGGCCTAAAAGAAATGGAAACCGGTTGCTGCCTCCACAAAATGGAAATCATGCGGTTTGCTAGAGAAATGGAAAGAGGACACGGTTTGCTGCACAAGAAAAAAGGAAACCGTTGCTGCACAAGAAGAAATGGAAACACAAGCCGTTGGAACAAATTGGAAACACAAAGCTGCTGCACAAGAAGGGAAATCGATTGGGGCAAAAAAATGGAAATGAGCTGGAGCAAGAAAAAGGAAACAAAAGGCTGCATGACTGAAGAGACGAAAAGGAAATAGCTGCCGCAAAAGAATAAAAAGAAACCGAGAACAAGAAAACGAGTACAGAAGAGGAAATCATCACGAAAAGGAAAGGATGAGAGCTTAAATTCAACCAAGAGGAGTTTGGACAGACACACGAAGGCTAGAGGAGGACGATTAGGAGCTAAAGAAGATAGGGGAAGATATGTTTTTGTTTTGTTTTGTGATTAGCGAGTAGTTTCGTAGCTACGGGTTAGAGTTTGCCGATATGTAAATTTTTCGATGAAGAAAAGAAGAGACTTTTGGAAAGTGGTTCAGGTAGCTCAGCTAGTTAGAGCAAAGGAATGAAAATCCTTGTGTTAGTGGTTCAAAAAATTGAGAGAGCAGATATAACGATATAAAATCGAAAGGATAGATAGAGATCTAAAGAAAGGCCTTTAGAGCCATTGGAAGATGCAACAAGTGAGTTTGAAAGGTGTCGTTTAAAGTTATAAGGGATTTCGCAGCAATAACCGAAGCAGTAGAAATCAGTGGATTCATGATAAATTCCTCACACCAAAATAAAGAAATAGTTAATGATACAATCATCCAATGACTTAAGACTTAATTATAATTAAGTCATCGCTAAGATTCATCCAGCCAAAATAACCAATAAAATGAAGGCTAGTGCTTAATGCTTGGTTATAATATTTGATCGTTTTGAGATTGATTGGTTGTTCTTAATGTTTTTGTTCTTGTACGCCAGTTGAATTAATGAATATAAAGTCTAATTGCATCGGAAGGTGGATTAGATTTTGGAACGTAGCCATGATTTAGGGTCTTAATTGATTTAGAACCTTGATCAGTCGGTCGATTGAATTCAGGAATTAAGATAGCGATCTTAACGTGTTTAGTATTTGAGATTGCGTAGTTGGAAGATTCGTAGTACGCATGCTAGATAGTTGGTTTAGGCATCAGAAGAGTCATTCCCTAGGATAGAGATTGAATTACTTGAATTAATGATAATATCTATAATCATGATTTCAGTAGCACTTCACCGCATTATTGTATTGGATTTTTTTGGATTTTAATGCTTGATTTCGAATTTGTTCTCTTAATTGGTTTGATGGGTTGTTCTTAATGCTTCCATCCTTGTTGATCACTTGTTTGAATGAATTTAGAGGTTTGTCTAGGCTAAAAATTCAGATTTAGGTCTTGGAAATAACCCTAGAATGAATTAGGTTAATGAGAACCTTGGTCGATCGGTTAATCTATTTTAGGAACCGTTAGAATTGAGGTTGAATTCCGTATTAAGGTTGAGTTCCCCACTAATCTTAATTCATCTAGATATTCGATTTGTTGCATCAGGAGATGAGTACATTGATTTTCTAAGTAGTGAATTTAGGTATTGATAGAGGCAATTTAGAAAATTGATTTTGAGTTCCCCATTGATTGAGATAATCCAATTCATGATTCATAGAGACGTCCATTACATGTCCCGTCATTTCTCGAAACCTGTGGTGCTTAGTTTATTGCATTTATCCCGTTAGTTATTTTAGTAATTACTTTGCATTCCAACCTATTTTTATTTATTACCCATCCTATTTATTAGTTGAATAACTCTATAGTTGCATCGGTTCGCGAGTCTTCGACCCTGGTACTACACGATCCGTATTCTAGCGGAAGTGTTAGTCTAGGTATTTTATTACTTGAGATTGACCACATCAGTCAGCAGCCTCATGAGGATGTCAATGAGCACCGAGACAATACTACAAGACCCATCTACAAGGAAACGAGGTCAAGCATAACAAAGAACTAGAAGAATTGAAGGTGCTCGACCCGATAAGGAATCACTCGACTCAAGTGAACTCTCTAGACCAATGTACACAAAAACACGTTGATCTCTAGGCTAGAGTGACAGTGTGCTTGACCGAGAAAACTCACAGGGATAAGAAAGGACTTAACAACACTGAACACATGGAGTGAGCATCACACAACGTAACCAAGGATTGGCAGACTCAACCTAGCAGAATAACTACTTGACCATGCATACTTTATAGTTGTATTTTAGGGTTAGAATTTTATGTGGCGCTCGAGCGAGAATTTTACCGTGTTTTGTTGAATTAGTTTGTTTTATTTAGTCTTTCTTTACGGTGTGGTCCTTATTAATAAAGAAGTCATTGCATGAATTTTTAACTAAGTTTTATATAATTGAGAGTATCTTTTCTTTGCTAATATTGAGATTTAGCTACCAAAATCTTAGAGAGATTCTAAGTCTTAACCAACTTATTAGATCACAAGTGTTGTAGCATCATTCGTTGCGGCTGAGGTTTTTTAGCTTTGGAGTTTGGGGTTTTCATCCTTAGAAAAGAGTTTCTTGTTCTGCTATTGGGTTGTTAAGGGATTTCAGTACAATTTCACACATTTAATAAGAGAGTGTCGAGCTAAGTTCATATCTCTAACAGAAAACCGAGCCTATGAGTCGCTACACAAAAATGAAACAGAAAGACATGGAAGTGGAAGTTGAGCACCCTGATAGTGAGGAGCTACATTGTAATGCAATGGGCCTAAGCAACTTGTGGATCCTCATGACACATCATTTTACAAGATGTAGTGTAAGGAACAAGGTATGTGCCCTCATCATCGATAATAGATCTTGGGGTAACATCACTAGTGCCTACATGGTGAAGAAACTAGGTATAGAGACCAAGAAGCTTTCTTCAACATAACAGCTTTAGTGGCTCAACAATCAAGGTGAATTCAATGTGACTGAGGAAGTGGTTCTACCTTTCAAAATTAGAAAATATAAGGATGAAGATGTAGTAACAATGCAAGCGGGTCACATCCTTTTAGAGAACCAGGACAATTCGATCAAGAGGTAACATATTTTGATCTCACCTACCATTATTAATTCATATTCAATAGACAAAAGGTACCCCTAGCAGTCATGAGCCCATTGTAAGTCATAAAATGCAAATAAAACTAGCTTCAGAGGATAAACAACATAAAGGTTCTATCTTTTATCTCAAAACTAGTGATGTTCTCGAGTCTTTGAAGACTAATAGTACGGTGTTGGTGATTATTTTTAAAGATGTAACAATGAAAGTGATATGTACGCAAGATTACTCTTAGAAGATCACACAACTACTCAAAAATTTGAAAGAGATATTTCCCTAAGAGGCTCCAATAAGACTACACCCATGAGCCATTGAGAATCAAATTGACCTAATTCCAACAGCACCTTTACCAAATTGTCGATTGTATCAAATGAATAAAAAAAACTAAGGAGCTACAAAGCCAAGTGCAACAACTTTTAGCCAAAGGCTACATACAGGAGAGCTTAAGGCCTTGCGTGGTACATGTCCTCGCTGTCGTAAATGAGAGCCTTACTAGCACCCAATTTTTCACACTCCTAGATATTGACAAAATGTTCAAAATGGATGCATATGGAGTGGGAATTGGAGTCGGGATTATCAAATAGAAGTTACCTACACCCTTTTCAACGAGAAACTAAATGGAACTATA
Source organism: Gynandropsis gynandra (assembly GCA_036759665.1). NCBI lineage: Eukaryota > Viridiplantae > Streptophyta > Magnoliopsida > Brassicales > Cleomaceae > Gynandropsis > Gynandropsis gynandra. Next base: position 19,062,486 of record CM071863.1, read on the forward strand.
CTCAACTATCCAACATATGACAAGAGCTCTATCCTTAGATCTTAATTTAGTAAACTGGAAACATTATTTGTTAGCAAATGAGTTTTTTATTCACGTCGACCACAAGGCGTTTAACCATCGTAATTGATAAGAAAAAACTCTAAAAAAGACGTGTTAAGTGCTTGGAGTTCATCAAAATCTTCCCCTATGTCATAATTTACTTGAACACCTCAAGGAGTTGTATGACCAAGACACAAAACTTGGGGAGATATTTCAGATGTGGAAGGAAGAGTTAGCGATCCATTCTAAATATATCAATGAGAGGTTTTTGTTTCAAAACGTACATGGAGGAGCTCTCACGAGATACTTTGGCATGGAAAAAACATTGACCATAGTGAAGGAGAATTTCCTTTTTCCACACCTAAAATGTGATGTTGAAAGGCTTTATGCACGATGTATCATGTGTCACCAAGCCAACTTTCGCGCCGACCCCCATGATTTCAATCTTCATGTACCTATTCCTACTCATCCATGGACTGACTTATCTATGGACTTTATTCTCAGACTTTTAAAGATCAAAAATAAAGATTTTGTGTTAGGTGGTGTTAACAAGTTTTCTAAGTTGGTGCAATACATAACATACTCTAAGACCAACGATGCAAGCCATTTGTGGACCTTTTCTACAAGAAGCTCATGCACATCCACTATATTCCAAATACTATCGTATCAGACCGAAACACAAAATTTGTTTGTCATTCTAGCGAACCCTTTAGCGATAACTAAGAACTAAACTTGTGCTCTCCAACACATGCCATACAAAACCCAAAAGTCAAACATAAGTGGTCAACCACATGCTAAATATTTCTCATTGGATGGTACCATAAGAAGTGATTGGATTAATTGCTATTTGTCGCATTTGGGTAAAAGCAAACCAATCAATCCACACCAAACTCTTGTCTTTAGAATTTATCTATTGGTTTAATCCCATAACACCCTAAGAACTCTCACCCATACAAAGCTAATAAGTCACCAACCTTGATGTCTGAAAAACATTAATGTGAAAAATGAAACAATACACTAAGCAAGCCAATAAGGGACATTGAAAGATGGTGTTTCGATAAAGAGATTGGGTGTGTTTACACCTAAAACAAGATAGGTTCCCTTAAAAAAGGTTCAAAATGTGCACCTAGTGAAGATAATCCATTCTACATTCTAGAGTGAATCAACGACAATGTCTATCATCTTGAACTACCAAAATATTTCTTCAGCTGGTGCTTTAGAACGAAAGTTAGGCTACACCTCTCACATTTTTTGCTAAATATGTACAAAGGCTGGACATGACGCTATATATTGATGAATCGGATTTTATAATTCTTACCAAGAACTTTCTAGAGTTGATGGAAAACATATTCAACAAACAAAATAAAATCATTCAGCATGATGGTGATGGAGAATTAAAAAAATATGAGTTTTATCAATCACTCATATGAGTGTGGTGTCTAACTACAAATTTCATGCACATAGTCTTTGCAAATCAATCCTTTTTTAAAAAATACATTCTTAACTTTTTGCCTTCCACATATATAGGCAACATTAATCCTTATATGAAGCACTTTGGAAGAGAACTAACTGCTACATCTCTGCGTGTATTTGGTTGTGCATGCTTTCGTTCTTACACTGCTCATAACTTGAATCTTGCTCTCTACTTTTATGGATGAAAACAGACTGAAATGATGTGTTCCAAGTTAAACAAATTAACATAAACTATCCGCAAGTGCACGACACGTGTATAGTACTCTAGGTGTCGATCCTACAGGGATATGCAACACAAACTAACTCAAACTAAGAATCAAACTTACTACGAACGAATATTGGTTTTAAGATGGAATAATGAAAAGCAATAAACTAACGAGTTCTTAACAATGAAACAAACGTTCTACGATACGGTTTCACCACAAGGCTTCCGAAACCAACAATCAATTATCTAATCATGCATTCCCAATTAAGATATCTAAGACGGACGATACTAATATGATTCATACCCTCTCTCATGGCATAGAAACGTGATCTAGTCATGTTATCCCTACTTTCGTGGCTGATACCTTAAACTAAACCCATAAGTTCTATGATTCACTCGATTAACCCTCAACCGTTACTATTCTACTTTCGTGACCTAGTCTCTGTTGTTCTAAGCCTGATTATCTGGGATTAGAATTCTCCTTTCAGTCCTTCTCCTAAATCCCTAACACATACATCTACTTGGCCTTCGTAAACACAAGACGTTCAAAGACTCAGAGTAAGAATAGATAAAACAAAACGGGAAATTACATTCATAGATAAATCAAAAAAGGTTCCGGGATAGCCATGGGCCGATCCCTTCTCCTAGAACAAAACTACTACTCAGACATGAGTTCGAAACAAATCAACATAAATGAAAGAGATATCTAAAGAGCATAGAAATCAAACGAAATGTAGTCCCGATTCCATCTTCCGGTCTCCTTCAATATCTCCTGCCAAGAGTGCTCTGTAAACGATGAATAATCTCCAGTCTCTGCTATGAACATCTGTAACCCAAAAGTGGGAACAACTCCCATGCAAAAATCCACTCAAATCAGAAAGAGGAAAGTTTCCTAAGTCATGCCCGACCGTGCTAGACAAAGTGCCCGGTTGTGCATGTTCCTTTTTATTTTCTTCACTCGGTTTCCTTTTCCTTCAAGTAGGGCTCCATGTTAATTTTCTTCGGGTTAGGGTTGGGTGCCCGACCGTGCATAGCATGCATCTCAGTCGGGTATGTCATCAATGCATGTGATCGGTCGTGCTTGGTAATGTGCCCGACCGTGCATGGAGTGCAGCTCGATCGTGCTCTCTTCAATTGCTAGTGATCGCTCGGGCTTGATGGAGTGCCCGGCCGTGCCTGGTTGTAAGCCGATCGTGCACCATTCCATGAGGGATGCCCAATCGTGCATTTTGAGTGCCCGGGCCGTGCATCACCTCGGGGAAAATCTACCAAATTGAAGCCCAGTCGTGCGGGTTCATCATGCCCGGCCGTGCATGTCTTGGTCTTGGGCAAGTTCACACCTTGTTAATTTCTTGGCCATTTCTTGTCTCGTTTTCTCCGTTATGATCCTCGATGCTCGTACTTTGTCTCGTGTATATTCTTTAACTCCGAAACAAATCAAATACACATTAAAACCTGTAAAAACATGTAAACACGAAAACAAGTAAAACTTATACAAAATCACACGTAAACATCGCAACTGTCATCACAAACATCTCTAAAATCATGCGAGAAACGTGTACGAAAATGAGATTATCATGAAACTCCCTAATAATTCGGTAGTAGAACATATAACCTGTTTTCTCTAAGAAAGGACATCCTAAACCCTTACTACGACCCAACTAGAAAACCCAAAACTCATCGATTGATGCCACAACACTTGTGACCTAGTGTTGATAAGTCGATGAACATTCAAAATCTCTTCAAAAGTTCAATAGCTAAATCTTAAGAAATAGCAAAGAAAAGACACTCTCAATTTTATTCTAACTTGGTTTCAAAAGTCATACGATGGATCCCATATTTATATGGACAAACAAGAATAGAAAAACTTAATAAAATAAACGAACTTAACAAAACTCGGTGAAAGTGCTTGGTGGAGGGGGTGTAACCACTCAGTCGAGCATCGCAAAACTTAAGTACATTTGGTCGAGTAACTCCTATGGTCGGTCGAATCCTCTCACGCTCAGTCAAGCTGTAATGGTGGAGCGGTCTAGTCCTCTGATTGCTCTATTTGTCCAGAGAATTCGCTCGAGTTTGCGCCTTTATCTCCTTCAGCTTCTTGCTCCTCTTGGCCTCTTCCACTTGTAGATATGTCACATAAGCCTCCATTGACCCCTCATGATGCCCTTGTGGTTCTTTTGCAAGCTCTTCTATCACCATTTGAGTAAACAAGTTCTACATCTTCTTAGCTTTAGCCCTTGTGACTAGTCTATGTGTCATTGATGTCTCAAACAAAATATCATCCTAAACATATCCTCCTTCTTTAAAAGGATTTGACCTCAAATTAGTTCCTTCACCTGCATTGAAACGAGTTAAGTGAGGGACATTGAAAATTGAATGTACAATGTACTCGCCTTGTAACTCTCCATAGGAGGCATTAGGGTTGATGCATTTGGAGACTAAAGAATGTCATCTTTACATCAGATAGTATGATTTTTGCCTTTGTAAGAGCCAATATGTGCAATCATGCAACCACACCTCATCTCTCGGCCACACCAAGTCTAGTCCCTTCTTTTTAACATGAGGTTCCTTCTTCTAGAAAATTTCTCTAGAAGCCTGAAAAAAATTAAAACAAAACTCAACACAAGACGAATCAACTTGTTAGGAAACAACACCTCTCACAGTTTCTTCAAGACCTCACTATTTTATGGTGATATTTCTTATGGTCACTCACATTCTCATACCTCTCGTCCCTCGGTAGTTGCTCCTCCATGTCGTTTAATTCCAAGACTTGTCACACTATAGGTGATTCTTCATTTAGTGCCTCATGTTCCTTACAACTTTCACCCAAGCTATGAGACATATGATCATCCCCTTGTACCACGTCGTCGCCTGGTTCTATCATAGGTTTGCCATACGCCCTTACCAACATATCTATCGGTTTGGATAGTCTTTAGAGTATTGACCTCGACCTTGGCATTCATGATATATAATATCATGGTTACGTGTAAGGATTTAATTGGTACCTTGCGCTTTCGTCATGTTTTTCTTTTTGTAATAGACCTTTATGCTTTGACTCCCTTGTACCAATCGTTGTAGATGTCGATTCTCCTATCTATGATGATGAGTAGATACAAATCCATATCTCGTCATTGCATGTATTTCATCTCATGTCTCTATTAGTTTACCACCGATGTGAACGATATTCTGCCATGCAAGCCCATACTCAATAAATTTCACCGAAGCTAGTTTTACTTTTTTGAATTTGAAATACTAATGGAAATTGAAAACCATCTCAGTTTTCCTCTCTCACTCTAGGTATGCTTCAACGTTGCTTCATCCCACGAAAGTTAAGTTCTCTAGCTTGACATGATCATCTTCCCAATTCTTGACTCGATGGACCCATCGTGGTGCCTAAAGTTTCACGTAGTCTCTTATGCCCATATCCTAAGGTTTCGGGTTTCTAGAGATAGTCGATAGTCTCCTCGATTGTCCTGAGTATATGGAAATGGCTCAAACAACTTGTGCTCTTCTTTGGTTACCTCGTTGCTCCAAGACCTTATTATGGCTTTTTTAAGACCTATCACACTTTTTTATGATAATTAGTCAATAATTCATATCACCAATAATTCAGTCCATCAGGAACACACCAAACATATTCAACTAGATTGTCATTTTGTTAATGATCAACTCAAAGTTAGATTCTTGAAAAGTATACATGTCACAGATCATCAAATTGCAGATTTACTTACAAAGCTATTGAATGTGGATAAAGTGCACCATTTGTTGCCATAAATGGGAATTCACCTTGCTTACTTCTCATCATCTTGACGGAAAGTATTGGAGATGATACTTTTATCACATTGTATTTTGATTTTTCTCACAAAATTTGTTTTGGTTAATTACTCTATTTTCAGTTTGTTATCTTTCTGTTGTAACGATCAGCAGTATGTAAGCTGGTTTCTTATAGAACTTTAGGGCTAATGAATAAAAATTGAAAGTTTCTACAACTCATTTTTTGCTATGGTTGAAAGGATCTTTTCCATTTACTAGATATTGACTACGCCTCCTTTATTCATAGACGAATTGTTTCATCGTCGAAGACAGAACCAACATGAGAAACAACACTTCACACACAAAACAACACAACCAAAGCAAAAGGAAACAACTTATTCAAACTTCAGGCATAACTTTTATGGAGAGACTTGTGGTTCAGTCTGCTCTTACTTGTTGGCTGGAGTCAGTGGAGTGGTCGATGGAGCAAAATAAGCTCCAAGAGAATGAAGAACTTCGCCATAGCTTCCATGGAAGCCTACGAGTTTGCCACCTTTGCCATCGAGTTCAAATTTCTTGGTGCTTTCCATTCCAAATTGCGGAGAGGTCCTCCCCTTTGAAGTTTTGAAAATAAGAGCTGAGATAAGCGGTTCTTTGAAGGGATATATTGTTTCATAGTAGCCCTCAACTGACGTGATATATTCACCCTGCTCAAGCTCGAACTGCAATAATTTTCAATCCAAGGGGCCACCTTTTGATAAATGACTCAAGAATAACTTGAATAGCCGAAGGAATGTAACATGGAAATCACAGAAGTAGAAAATACCGGTTCAGGGGCAAGCTTTCCCTTCCTCCCGTGAGCACGTGATTCAACTTTACCATCCTTTTCATATTCGAACTGAACATATACCACACCAGAATCACCTTGTCCAACATAGACTTTTCTCAGACCATCAAAAGCACCATCATCAAACGTAGCCTCTCCTTTACCACCTTGGGCATCCAATTTGTTGACAGATGATGGTGGTGTGGAGGAAGTCGGTGCAAAGTACGCTCCAAGAGAATTGAGATAAGTTTCAGCGAATCCATGGAAACCGACAATTTTCTTGTCTTTGACCTCAAGGGTAAACTTAGAACTCACGTCATCATAACCAAAGACTTCAGATTCCTTCTTGTTAGTTTTGAATTGAAGACCTTGAATTGCGTCGTTGTTGTAGTAACCAACGACTGATACAAGGTACTCACTAGGATGATCAATCTCAAACTGTAAGATATACAAAGAACACAAATTATACCATCCAAAATTGTTGAGACAAATCACAACCATCCAAATGAAAGATGTAGTTGTTGTAGAAGATTATACCGTAGAAAGTGGTGAGAATGTTCCATTTTTAGACCCGTGGGCTGGTGCATCTTTGAGTTGTCCGCCCTTGTCGTAGTCGAATTTCACGTAGTGCACTCCTTTCCTACCAACGCCAACGACGATCTTTCTCACACCATCATGATCCGCCCCGTCATCCCATTCTTTTCCTCCTTTGCCACCTTGGGCTTCCACTTTTCCCGAAGAGGAGGACGAAATGGGTACAAAGTATGCTCCCAGAGAATTGAGAGTCAATTCAGCAAATCCATGGAACCCAACAATCTTCTTATCTTTGACCTCAAGTGTAAACTTGGTACCCTCTGGATATCCAAAAACTTGAGATTCCTTCTTATTGGTTTTGAATTGAAGAGCCTGAATGATGCCATTCTCATGGTGACCCACAACTGATACAAGATACTCGTCGGGATGTTCGATCTCGAACTGTCAAGAGATTGTGAAGAAACAAAGATATCTAATTGTTGCATTGAAATTCTTCAAAATTAACATAAAAAATGTAGAAAAATGAAGTGTCTCGTGATTCTACCGGTGTTGGTGAAGACGCTCCCTTTGAAGATCCATGGAGAGGAGAATCTTTGAGTTGTCCACTCTTGTCGTAATCGAACTTGATGTTATGAATGCCATTTCGGCCAACTCCGACAAAAATCTTCCTTACACCATCGTGATTCGCTCCGTCGTCCCATTCCTTGCCTCCTTTTCCTCCTTGCGCCTCCACCTTTTGCGCACCACCTGTTTCCGGTCCCGATCCAGTACCGGATCCTGTTCCTGCGCCAGATTCCGTTCCGGTGCTAGTGCCTGAACCGGTTCCGGTGGGGACAATGGGGCCAAAGTGAACGTCGATGGAATTAAGGACATCGCTGCTGAGTCCATGGAAGCCGACAACCTGATTGTCTTTGGGAGAGTTGATGGAGAAGTAGTTTCGGGTTTTGTTTCCGTACGGACCGAGTGTTCTTTGGTTGGTCTTGAACTTTTTAATTTTTATTCCAACATTAGGAGATCCACATAGGAATCGTTTTAAGCAATCATATGATTTTGCTTAATGTTTAGTTTATTTTTTTATTATGTTTGTATCTTAATGTTTAATAGTGTTAGTTTGTACAACTCCAAGTGTAATTTTTGAATTCCCTAAAAAAGCAGGTTATCATATGGTTAAAAATATATAGAGTTAAAATCGGAATGAGATATTCACTAACCCCATCGGGTTTGCCTCCGCCACCACCGCGTTTCTGTGACTTGTAAGTCTTGCCGTTGCTGTCATACTCGAACTCAATGGAGTTGATGACGTTACCGTACGTAATCTGCACCTTCTTCACTTTCGTGTGTTTCCCGTCGTCCCAAGACATTTTTATCGCTGTCAACTTTTAATTACCCTGAGTCACAAAATTATCAGTCCATGTGAATACGGCACTAAGTATTGACTCTGAATATTTATTTGACTTGAACATGTGAAAATGGGGCCTTCTAAATGCAGACAACTGGCAATCACTTATCATTTATATTGGGAAATGTTTTATTTGTAGTGTATATTTATTCTACATAATCTTAATTTTTCTAAAATCATCAAATCATATATAAAATAAAACATGGTTATCCAATAAACATATGAAATATTCAAATTTTAAACGAATTTTTATATCTGGCTAATAAAAAACATTTAACGTTTATATAAATTTTATTTATATTTTACGAAAAAAATCAGATAAATTTGAAAAATATTTCTTTTATTTGATAAAAATATTATTCTAATCTTTTGTACATATATGTGTATATATAATTTATACGATAACTCATAAGTCTTTAAACGTGAAGCCTAAGTGTCAAACTTGATGTCTCTGTTTTAAACGCATAATCAAGAAATGAAAACAGTTGAAATAGGAAGCGAATAGCTTGGCTGTTTTAGTCTATTATTAGAGAACATGATTGAAACGGGAGAAATAGTAAAGAGAGGAGATATACAAGAGAGAGAACCTGGGTTGGGTCGTTGGAAATCAAGATGGAGAGAACCTTGGGGGAGAGAGAGAGTAGATGGGAATGGTGATTTCGTGATTGGAATACTATGATATTTATTGACCACCCAAAGAGTCATTTTGGTCAAAAATAATTTGCTCTTTTAATCTGCTGTTAGTAAAATAAAAGCACCTATTGGCTATTTTAATGGGTCCTACTAATGGATAAAGATTGATCTTTATTTTAGAAATGATGGATTGAATTTATTTATATACAATATAAATGTTTTTTATTTTTACGTTTTGTACACATAATTACAGTTTAATATATTTTTTAAATTGTAAAGTTTATATATATTGTTTTAAATTTTATTTAATATACATTTAAAAGACAGAAATTTAAAATTTTCACGATTATAAAAAACTAGATAAGTCGTTTAATAAATTTATTCTTGAAAATATAAAACAAAGTCATGATGGAGACAGTGGGATCGGTGACCACCAGTATAAAATTGTTAAACCTCTATCTATACAATGTCACATTCATGAGTTCGTAATAGTATAAAAAAAGAAAAAAAAGTATAAAGAGAGTAAAGAAAAATAATTCTTCTTTTTTATCTAATACTTAATCCAGAAGAGTCTCTCGTCCAATCTAATTTATATTCATTAACACAGTCACATTTTAAATATATTATTCCAAAGCTTTCGGTAGTATAACAGAAGATAGATGTTATTATAATATATTAAGTACTATTCCAAACATTAAATTCATATAATTTATCACGGTGGAAGGAAATTCAGTTGAAAAAATATGAGACTAAAAATACGAAAAATTAGGGGTTGAGAAATTTGGAAATAGTCAAGAAGAAAGAAAATAAGAAAATTAAGTGTAAAACATAAAAAAATTATTTCTTTATTGATACCAAAATAAAATAATATCATATTTATTTATAGTATACAGGATATCCAAAATTATCATATACTAATAAAAATATATACAAACTCAAGAATTAAGAATAAAGATTAAACAAATAAAAAATTATTAAAATCTTTATTAATTAGTACTTTTTTAAGATAAAGAAATATCATATACTTCTAAGATAAAAATAAAGTATGAAATTTAGTTATCGAAAGGTTTAATAACAATATCTATATATTGATCATTTGTCAGCATAAGAAGAATTTTTAAGAATTCTAACTAAATTTTTTTACTAATGATTTGATAATCTATTTATATGTATTTTATACGGTGACGAAATATGAGATTAATTGCAATATATAAAATTATTGTATTGTCACAAAATGGCGAAATATCAGAAATACCCTTATAAGACTAAACCACTTCAAAAATACCCTTCTCTAAAATAATTATTAAATCCGAAAAAAAAACTGAAGAAAAGACAAACTTGTCCTTAATGTTCGAACGTGGAAAAACCCACGTTCGACAGTTTTTCGACGTGAAACCGAGAAAGTCGAACAGTTTTTCGCCGTGAAACCTGTTTAAAAGTTTATAGCAAGAAAGAAATAAGTGATGTCGAACTTGAAATGGCGAAAATAATATCTTCGAGTTCGGAGATGGATTGGATCTTAAAATTGGGCAAGAGTTTGATAGCAAGAAGGATGTAAAGACATTTTTAAGGAAGGGTTCAATCGAAGCTTCGTTTAGATATACAACATTGAGATCTGATACGAAGCTGTGGGAAGTACAATGCAAGTTTTCCGGAAATGGATGTAAATGGAAATTACGTGTGGCAGTAATCCCGAATTCCAAACGGTTTAGTGTGAGAATACATCATCCCATTCATAATTGTTCACCTGTATCTAAACGCAACGAAGCTACAAAGGGTACAACGCAAATGGTTAAGGATTATTTGAAAGAGGAATTTTTCGGAAGTTATGAAACACCTCCAGCAAAAGAATTGATGGCTCGTGTAAAAGCAAAATATGGTGCCAATGTATCGTATTTGATGGCATTAAGAGGCAAATGCGGTGCTCAAAAGGATATTCGTGGTGATGACTTTGAACATTATAGGAG
>CM071863.1:19113007-19128802 GCA_036759665.1 Gynandropsis gynandra
TCGCAATGGTCGGAAGGGTCGCAATGGTCGGAAGGGTCGCACGGGTCCAACATATTTTGATTTGAGCTGTATTTTCGAAATTTTATTCATATTATATGTAAATAATTTGTAAATAATAAATTAGTATTGCAGGGGTCCAAGGGTCGCAGAAGGACAAGGGTCGCAGGGGTCCAAGGGTCGCAGAGGAACAAGGGTCGAAGAGGGACAAGGGTCGCAGAGGAACAAGGGTCGCAGAGGAACAAGGGTCGCAGAGGGACAAGGGTCGCAGAGGGACAAGGGTCGCAGAGGGACAAGGGTCGCAGAGGGACAAGGGTCGCAGAGGGACAAGGGTCGCAGAGGGATAAGGGTCACAGGGGTCCATGGGTCGCAGAGGAACAAGGGTCGCAGAGGGACAAGGGTCGTAGGGTCAAAGTGGGTCGCTGGATCGAATTGGGTCGTAAGGTCGCAGGGGTATTTTGGAAATATCAACATTTATACGGGTACTTTTGAAGTTAAAAATTTTTTCTTTTTCGGGAAGGGTATTTTTGAAGTGTTTTAGCTCTACGAGGATATTTTTGAAATTAGCCCATCGAAATCTAATGGTTAATTTTCACAATATATAGTTTCATTTTAGATATATATATTCACATCTAAAATTTAGGTATATCTTATTTAGACCAATACGTAATTAATCATAGAATAAATGTCATTATTTATCTTTTTTAGATATATCGTATTAATGAATATGAATATTTATTTTGATATTCTATATAATATCTTGATATAATTCTACAATATATTGGATAATTATTTTTGTTTTCAGAAGAACCCAATTAATGCAATTGTAATAATGCTAATCTATTGTATTTACTGTCAATGTTTGTGTTAATTATCATTAGATTTAATTAGGAGTGGCCAATCCGGATTATCCGGACCGATCCGGATCGGACCGATTAAAAACCTTCGAATTGTTTGGAATATGAGTTATCCTAAAAATCCACATGGATTCAAATTTTAGAACCCGTTCGGATTCGGATCGGTCCTGTTCGGTTTTGGGTTGAAGCCGAGAAACCTAAACAACCCAATTTAAAAGATAAAAATAAAAAATATAATTTATTTTTTAAAAAATTTATATAAACACTAAAAATATTAATATATTTTCTTATATATATATATATATATTTATGTTATATTTGATATTTTTGTGTTTATTTTATATTAAAAAACGAATTATCTAAAGAAGTTTAAAACTAAATAACCCAAAATATGTATAATTCCTGAAAAATCCGAACCCAAATAATCCGAATAATCCGAACTACCCGAAAAACCCAAATATCCAAATGTAGTTTGGGTTATTTTGGGTCCAATACTTTTGAATCCGAACAACCCGAATCCGAACCAAACCCGGACCGAAAACATTCATGTTAATACGGGTACATTTTTTCAAAACCCGAGGAATTCGAACAACCCGAATCGAAAACATTCGGGTTCAATACGGAACCATTTTCTCAAAACCCCAAGAACCCGAACCCGAACCGAAACCCGAAAAACCCGAACCCAAACTCGGATTGACTACCCCTAGATTTGACATTTTTGGCCGGTGCAATGGGATAAAAAAGATGACATATTTAATTTAATAACAAACGTTCTAAGAAATATTTGAATTTCAAATATTTTACTGCAATATATAACTCATGATGGATGAAATATTTAATGAAATTAAAACAAATACAAACATAAAAATGTAAAAAAAGTAAATAAATTTAAAATTTTTAATATTTATTGATACTACAATGCTACATCTATATATTAAAAAAATTAAAATTTAATATATTTATAAAATTTCAAATAATTTTTAATTCATAAAAAAATATAAACTATAATATTTTTTGTTATAAAACGTTTTTAGATTTAATATATATGTATTACAATTTAAATTCATTAATAATTTAGAACTAATCTTTACAAATAAATTATTTATATATATATATATATATATCAATTTGGTAAATATAGTAACTATTGAGAATTTAAGAGGTTAAATCTTACGGTGCCACATTTAATCAATCCAATTATAATTATACAAATTTAAATACATGTAATTAGAATTTAGAAACAATTAATCCTGAAATTAATTATTTATAATAACTAGGAAAAGTCCTCGCACGATGCACGGGATTATGATTATTTTGTTTAATTAATTTAAAGCATTACGTATAATAAGTAGAAAAAATATTAAAATAAACAATATTAAAGCTTAAAGCAATTACTAAAATAAAGATAATAAATTAGCCGTTGATAATATTGAAATAGTTTGGCGATGCAAGGTCTAATGATAAAACAATAGGCCTCACTATTAATAAATTTTGATAGAAAAGTGATTAGCGAAATTTGTTTGCCAATATTCTTGGTTAACATATTTTTGCATGAACAATTGTTTAATTTATATTTGCATTTGTAAAATAATCGTGTTTGAAATTATTTTGAAATAGCAAATTATTATTGAAATTTTTTAGAATTCTGAGTTTAAGAAAATTATATCGAAGTAGTAAATGAAGACATATATCTTTGCAATGTTTAATTGTTTCCTCTCCATGATCTTAATTGTCCCCAACAAAGAAACACATAAAATTAGTAGTAACATACAATTATTAATCTTAAATAATTTATATTAATGCGTAAGAATTGATATATTGGAGTAATTCGATCATATAAATTTTTTCAAATGGATAACTATATTTGCGATTATATTTGTTCAATCTCATTGGACAAATGAGATTATTTAGTGAGACATAGAGTGATGTTCATATAAGTTTTTTTCAAATGGACAACTATATTTGCGATTATATTTGCTCAATCTCATTGGACAAATGAGATTATTTAGTGAGACATAGAGTGGTTATTAATTATTATATAATAAATTATTATATGATAATAAACTATTTATGCATATATAGGACATGAGTATGACTAATATTGTAATAAGATATTTTATTATGCATATTAACGTGAAAAATTTGATTATTCTTTCAATATTTCTCAATAAAAAAATGCTTGTTGATTAAACTCTAATAGAAAAGTAAAATTTTACGGAGCTTTACACTAAAATTCAAATAATTTTTTAAAAATTAATTTTGTATCCTTTATATAATATATATAAGTTAAATTGCCATTACGTAATATTTTATTTTTAAATTTATTTATTTTAGGGAAAAAAACTTGTTTGGGATTGTTATATTCTGTGGAGTTATACATAAATTAACCGTATATATATAAGAAATTAGAAACAAAAAACGAAAAAGAAAATTATATTTTTTAAATTTTTTATATATAGATAAATATATTAATTATATGCTGCAGTCCCTTGTTATTTATTCTGATGGGTCTGATCCCAAGATGCCCTGTCATGACATGTGGATTTAGATGTTGCTGCTAAGGATCTTGATGATAATGATGAGGAATATGAAATTGTGATGAGCCTCTTAAAAGGGAATATTCTGAGTGGTGCTTGTTGTGGCATTGTTATGCCTTGTGGGTGTTGTTTGAAGTAGTTTTGGTGGTTGCATTGAAGTATGATGTGCTATCTGCACATGCCACACCAGTAATAGGAACAATAGTATTATCTTGTATTCCATTATTTTTCGACAATGCTAGGGATTGATGAGTAACTAATAACAAAAGAAAATTATGAACGCCTCTGTCTTGAAACCCATCTGTGGAGTCATTATCAAAACTGGTGTTGCTGCTCAAGTCTATGGATGAGGTTATGCATCAGCCATTGTAGCTATATACATCAAATTATTATGAAGAAGAGCTTGATACATGATACATAAGAATATAGATTATGTAGATACGTTAAAATTAGCATGATAGGTTATAAGTACAAGCAAAAGACAAGTGAGGTTACCATGATGACATCGATTCTCAACAAAATCTTAAACATAAGGTACTACAAACAATATATATACATAATTTCCAAATCGCCATTGACTGTTTAATAAATCGATACTCACTGTGCAAATTCTGCAAGTTTCAAAGGTTCTGAATTTTCAAAATTGCAATGATCAATTTTTTGTTCTCATTAAGGTATTGCACCAAAAACAAGATAATAATATGAAATTGAGATGATTGTAAAGACACACAAGTGAGCACATGCTTATTTAATTCACTTAAACACCAAATGTAAGGTATCAAAGAATCAAAATCCAATCATTCATATAGAAACCAGTGATGAAAAGCTCGAAATGGAAGATTCATATAACAACTAAATCGACTAATAAACTCAAACAAACAATCTTGCCTTCAAGAAAGAATGGAGACTCTTGAACCAAGCAACAATCCTGTCACATACAAATACCAATATAGGCATCTATGCTTCCTTGACGACGGTATCCTAATCATCATGACATGATTCAATGGATGGAAACAAACCGAAGTCTTTTTTCCATCTCTTTAAGCTTGTAAAGACATACATAATAATTTACCTCTTACAATAAGGTTGCACAACAAAAAGGCCTAATGGGGTTATCTATCGAATTGGCTGATTTTCGGATGTAGTAACCTTTCACTATCACGTTCGTCTCCAACTTTAGGATTAAACAGTCCTCGCCTCAGATCGTAGAGATCATGTGAAGAAAAGTAACACATTATTTCCATCCCTAAGGACTAAAAGATAACCATATTGGTTTATTGAAGCATTTTTTCATACAATTGATGGTCAAGCATTTTAAACTTACATTGGTTCACCGAAAGCGATGGTGCTTGGATTCAAGTCGACAACGATGGTTTCGGATTCAAGCCAACAACGATGGTGTCGAGATGATCATCCACGTTATCATCCGTGTCACCCTCTTTGTATTCATCGAGATATCAAGTTCCTTACCTTAAGGACCAAGATGAAGAAGTGGAGGTGGAAGAGGAGCTTCGAGATTCGCCTGCCAAGCGTCAAGAGTTCGGCTGCCAACGATAAGCTAGAACACGAATTGTATCATTCGAGTGGTGATACAAAGCATTCAGGAAGACAACATGAGGAGAAACAAATCTACACCTTCTCATATGTAAACAGTACAACTTGATCGGTTGGAATCCGACTTTCACTTGAAGATCCGACATAAGGAGAAACGAATCCATAATCTCCTTTGGATTATTAGAGCTTAGATACAAAGGTCGTTTAATAGAATTCGAAGAGGAGATCGACATGAATGTGAGGTTTCGATTCGACGACAGCGAGAACTCTATCTTGTAGAGATGAAGAGAATATTAGAAGAAACCGATTGAACTTCTAAGGGACGAAACATGTTTTATTTTTACTCGTCTAATTGTTTAATTTTTTTGGTGTTGAACTTTTTAGAGATAAAAATGTTTAAATTAGAATTTTTATTTTTACTCATTTAATTGTTTAAGTTTTACATGTTGAACTTCTCATGCTAAAAAACATTTAAAATTGATATTTTAAATAATAAAAAATTTTAGTAAAGAATGTTTGGATGGAGATTTAAAGTGATGAATGAGATGACTTTTTGTATTCCAAAATAAAATAAAATAAAAAATTGGTTGATGAGGTGGCTTCACCAAAAGGCACCAATCAAAAGGCACCATTTGTAACAACTTATATATATATATATATATATAATTTACAATGTTAGAATTGTTGAAATTTATTATGATACTAAATAAAAACATTTTCGAGAGAAAATGCAAGACTTAATATATATATTACTTCAGAGAAAAATAAGGACATAGGGGTTGACACATCATAAATTTGTTATAGTCATTATTAGGTTTGATCATTTCAAATTTCGGTTTAGTTTTCGGTTCATATATAATGGATATAGGTATTTGTTTTCTAAAAAATAATAACTAAAAATAACCGAATTTTAATATGTTCAGTTCGATTGTGTAATGGTTCAATTCTATTATATCAATAAAATATTGTAACTGAAAGACATGAACTCTAATTTGTTTTGTTATTTCGATTTTATCAATCTTTTTTATCATATAAATTATAAATATATGATAATATTCAAAAGTTTTGTCATAATTAATATATTTTATCAAATAAAATAAAATATATTATTTAAAGTTAATATTTAATCCTTAATTATTAAATAAATTAAATAATATTATTTAATAAATATAATTTATCTATAATTTTAATATTTTAAAATAATCAATTAGTTCTACACGATTTATTCGGTTAATAATCAAATCGAATCCAATTGATTTTTCGATTTTTATACGTGATCATTTATTTTATATATATCCGAACTTAATTACTATTATTGGTTCGTTTTTACATAAACGAATCCAAATATCCATTGAAAATTTGACGAGTCCATTGACTCGGTCCAATTTGTCATGGACTGAACTTTTATTCCCCATCATATTAAGCATTCAATTTATAAGTAAATATAAAACAAATTAAAATATTTTTTAATAACAATCCTTCAGTTTTTAAATTATATGCATTATACTTTTAGCCATTATACATTGTAGATGGATTTATAATAGAGAAATGGTTTAGATTGGAATTTATATTTTTAATGTTTTTAATTTAAATTTTTATAAAGAAAATTAGAGTTATCGATTTTTTATAGAATGGAAGAGAACAGAAAAAAGAATATGAAAAGAATATAAAAAATAGAGAAAAAATTTAATAAACATATAATGGTAAATATGTATAAATATAAATAAAATAAAAAAAATTTACACTCTTTGCAAAAGAAGCATTATATCAAACAAATTATAAAAGTTATCCTTTAAAAAGTAATGTAGGGAATTTATGTATTTGTTTCCTATATATAAATAAGAGAGAAGAGAAATTTATCAAATGCAAAGACGATAAAAAAATCTCTGTATATATATATGGAAGATTTAGATAACAAAAAAAAAAAAAGACAAGTCAATTCTCTATTTTTAAATGGAGAAAACTCAAGTTGTTGCACACCAAATTCAAATAGAGACGAGCACTAGTTTTCACAATCATAATCTCTATTGCACTAAAAATCATCCACTAACATTGGAAACTATTAGTTAGGATCCACAAAAGAGTCATCTAACAACAGCCATATTCACTACCAGTAACATACAACACAAAAACTCACTATCAAGCCACAAATCAACCTTAAACATACCCACAATTTGAATTTTTATCGATGAATTAACCAAAGAAGGAACCCTTTTTCTTATCTAAAATGACACAAACCACAGTGATTAAGCATTACACAAGTAACAAAAACTCACAAACGAATATCAATATCCAATCATTCATTAATTCTCAATAATTAGAGCATAAACGAAAATACCCATCAAGACTATCATGAAGAAGGTGTAAAAATATAAATTTCTATTATGTTGTAGCTAAAGACCCTGTAACAAAGTAAATGATTTTTATTTTAAATAAACCATTATATGTGAATGAACTTGCAATGATATCTAGGAAATAATTTTTATTTTAAATAAACCATTATATGTGAATGAACTTACAATGATATCTGTAATGCATAAAAAAGTTTTAATGTAAAAAATATTGAAAGAAGATACACAACTTGTTTTGAAGTACCTAAAATTAATGATTATATGGGTCTAGACGATTTGTACTTCAGATGTCGTTGAACAAGTGTTGTCGTGGGTAAAAATTAATTTCATAAGGGTCTGCACTACATGTACTAACACTCCAAACAGTCGAAGCCTATGATTGTCGAACACAAACACTAGACCGAAATTCCATGAATAATTTGATCGGGAGACCCTTAGTGAAAATGTCAACAATTTAGCTCGTGGATGAAACATGTAGGACTTGTAATGATCTAATGGGTATCTTATCCCAAACAAAGTGAATTTCGATCTCAATATGATTAATATGTTGGTGTAAGACTGGGTTGGAAGACATATACACATAAGGGTCCGGCGATTTCGAGCGATTTTCGGTGATTTCAAGCAATTTTCGGCGATTTCGAGCGATTTCTGAGCGATTTCCGGCAATTTCGAGTGATTTTCGGCAATTTTGGGTCGCACTGGATCACACCGGGTCACAGGGTCGCACTGGGTCACTGGGTCACTGGGTCACAGGGTCGCACTGGGTCGTTGGGTCGCAGGGTTGCACTAGGTTGCTGGATTGCAGGGTCACACTGGGTCACAGGGTCGAACTGGATCGCATTGGATCGCAGTGGCATTTTGAGAATATCAATATTATAAGAATATTTTTGAAGTTAAATTGTTTTCAGGGAAGTCTAGGTTTGGAGTCAAATACAATTTTTAGGGTATTTTTGAAGTTACCCGATTAGAGTTTATAAAAAGAAGATAAAATTATAAATTTATTGTGGAGCCCTAAAATTCTCTCTTTGTACAAGACTTGTCTCATTTATTAAAAGAATACTAGAAAAAGAACTCACGTAATTCACGAAATGTTAAAATTTGTAAATATATTATAATAATTAATCTATTAAAAATAAATCGATATATTAGAAATACTAAAAATTTAGATGGTATTTATATAGTTATAGAACCCTATGTGATGTGCGGAATTTTATCAATTTTTAATTATACAATTGGACTTTCTATATAAAAAATGCATCATTATATAAAAATACAAAAAAATATTAAATGTAATATATATTTTCTATATCATTTTACGAAAAATAGATAATATATTTAAATTTTTGTTTAAAATCATCAAAAAATGGTAGGATCTAATTATTATAACTCAATAATATATGGTAGTGATATCAATGTTATATAAAAAATATGTGATTTTTAAAACGAATTTTTTAGATATAGTATAATAAGCAATTATCAATTTTTTCATTTGTTTCATTTCATTAATCTCCAATATTTTTCATATTTTTATAACTAAACTTTCATCTAAGTACACAAATTTATTATATAACTACACATGAAATATAAATCTTAAAATATTAATATATTTCATAGAATTCGTGAATAAAAAAAATATGGATTTATACAACGTATGTATATGTTTATTCATCAATTTCCAATATTTTTTCAATTTCTTTTAACCAGACTTTCATATAAATATACTATTATTTTTATTCACATAAATACGTAAATTTATTATATTTTACAAATAAAATTGAAAATTTGAAATATTACAATATTTTATAGTTTATATAGTTTTCTACAACATATTTATATGATTATTTATCTATATTTTATTTATGTATTTCATTTTATTAGTTTCTAATAGTTTTCAATTATTTTATAATCCAAATTTCATGTAAATATAGTATATATTTTTATTCGTATAAATATGTATTTTGAAATATTTAATTTCAATTTAATTTGTATTCATACTTTTGTAAACATGATCATTTATTTTTATTCATGTTTAAAATCAAATTTATATATTATTTTTAATTTGTAGAATATTGCACATTAAATTAGGAAATATGTTTTAAAAATTGTTGTTAAATATATAGAATAAATATTATTAATTTTTATATAAAATTAAAATAAAATAACAATAGAATGATGATGTAACAACATGAGGATTGAGAGATTTTACAACTTTATATATATATATATATATTAACTTTATTTAAAATTGAATTTGTAAATTAATTTAATTAAATATATTAAATTCTTTTTAATTTGTATTCAAAATTTTGGAAAATGAAACCATTAAAATTTTATTTATGTTAAAAATTGAACCATTTAATTTTATAAAAGAAGTTTTATTAAAATTAAACAATTTAATTTTATCTATGTTTAAAACAGAATTTGTAAATTAATTTATAGAAATATATAAATTAATTTTAGTTTGTAGAATATGCACATTAATTTAGGAGAAACGTTTAAAAAAATATCATTAAATATATGAAATAAATATTATCAATTTTTGTATAAAAATAAAATAAAATAAGAATAGAGTGATGATGTGATAACATGAGGATTGAGAGAATTTCTAGTTTTCTAAATTAATTTAATTAGATATATTATATTGTTTTTAATTTGTATTCAAAGTTTTGTGAACATTGAACCATTTAATTTTTTTATATTTAAAGTTGAATTTATAAATTAATTAATTGAGATATATTAAATTCTTTTTAATTTTTAGATTACTGCACATTAATTGAAGAAAGACGTTTAAAAAATGTCATTAAATATAACAAATAAATATTATTAATTTTGTTAGCATTTTTATTGCATTATTATGCATCTTTCGAAACCCGTGATGTTTAGTTTATTGAATTTATCACCGTTTACATTAGCTTAATATTTATTTTGAATTCACTTATTGATTTGTTACCCGTCCTACTCATTATTTTAATAACTCTATAGTTGCATCAATTCCCTAGTGTTCGACTCTCGTACTACATGATCAATATTTTTGCGGAAACATTAGTCTTGGTAAATTATTATTTGAGATTAACCATATCAAGGAGAAATCTGAGGAGGAAGAGGAACCAAGGTACGTAAAACGAAAACCTTTGTGATGACTTGAGTATCCTAGAAATACACAACGGGTGAACCATCGTGACTATTTTTGTGGAGAGGTGTGTATAGGTGATGACATCGAGGATGCGACCTATAATGGAGAGGAGGACGCGATCTACAGCGCTACAGAAGATGCGACCTGCACGACCCGAGACACAACCTGCGCGACCCGAGATGTGACCTGCATGACTCGAGACACAACTTGCACGACCCGAGACATGACCTGCGCGAAGGAAGAGGCGACCCGCACCGTGGAAGAGATGTCCCGAGTTAAACGAACGGTGGATGCGACCCAACGGAAGGACGTTGGTCCTGTGACCTAAGTTAGGGCTAGGGAGGAGGAGGCCTTGACCTTACCAACTGGTCCCGTGACCCGAGCTAAAGCTATGAAGCTCAAGGAGGCAATCATTGGGATCCTCGCGGCTGTCCACATTCAAGACGAGTATTCAAGTCCACGTGAAGTCACTAATATCCGCATCGTTCTTCAAACCAAAACCCAACTCGCAACGGTTAATAATTAGGTAAGTGACTCGCGTGTACTCTTTTTCCTTTGTTTGTTTTGTCCCACAGGGTTTTCCAACGACGAATTTTTAATGAGGCAGTGAATCACTTTCCGTGACCTAATTATTGACCCGAGGGTTTCAAGACAAGTGCGCAACGCAACGAAACATATTACGACTTGTCCTATTAATGTCTTTAGCTATTTTCTAGATTATTAAATTGTTGCCCTGCATGGTGACTAGCATTTAATGCTTACATTTATGTGTTGCATGGCCACTTTCTTACTTATTATGGCCGGCCATGGTGATGTTTCTTAGAGAATCTTGAATTTTGAATTAAACTTGATTTTCCTTGTGAAATCTTTCCTTTGTTGGTGTGTTACATCAAGTAAATCCGTTGGTGTGTCATATCCAACGTTTGTTCGTTCTTCGTTGGTGCGTAATATCCTTCGAAGATGGGCCGGTGAATCGAGAGTCTTGCCGCAACTCTCGTGTAACCAATCGCTCCATCTACCTTGTGCGACTCGTTGTAGCAAGGCCTATCCATTCCTAACCAGTGGGATCGCATCAATAGGTTAGGAAAACATTAGTTGCCAATTATCGTAAGATGGACATACTTGACGAGCATTCAGTGGAGTTTTTGAAAGGAATTTCTTTGGCTCCACTTCTTGAGGGAATGAGATATATTAGGTGGACATCAATGTGTAAGGCTCCTAGAAAAAAATATACGGCATGGATGCATCAAAGATGAGGGTTCAAATTAGATTGTTTATGGTGTAGATAATGTGCTTGAATTTCCTATTTCGCTTAGACATCCGTGGACAAGAAAAACATATTAGTATACCATTGAAATCAAAGAAATTCATAAGGGAGGATTTGTCAAATTCTCCCTTTGATCACCCTGAAAAGGTTTTCTAGATTTCTCGAACTGTGTTTTAATATAAGAATGAAAATAGAACAACTTAGCAAATACATTACTTAAATTTAAGTTGATAAACCCAAATGAAATGAAAATAATGATAAAGAAACAAGACATGATATTTGAACCCACTAAGACTCGGTAGTGAAGACGTCCAAAAGTCAGATGAATAAGTTCAAAAGACAAATGAGATGCATAAATAGATTTATTGAAAGACAACCAAATAGTTTTTCAATAAGACAAACAATCCAACTATTTGAAGCGTTTTCATTATCATACAAAGATACCAAACTAAAAACTAAATAGAAAATGAATCCTTAGACCGACCATCAAGCACATTAAAATGTAGGTTAAATGAAATAAAAGGGAGAACAAAACCATTTTGAGTTGTTTTGTCCTTCATAGAGAAACCTAACACATCAAATCAAATGGAACAATTATAATCACTAGTGAATTATCTAACGGAAATAAAATTCTTAATAATTGAAGGAGAAGAACATTAGTAAGTGCATAATCACAGGTTGGTGTTGATAATTTTATTTGACAAAAAATAAATGATGCATCACCAACATAAACACGAGGTTTGATTCTTGAATTAAAATGGTTTAAAGGATACATGGCTATGTGTACATGCAGCACGATGTGATTGATATATTTGTATTGATTATGGTTTTGAAAAAAAAAAGCGTAGATGAGATCCTCAACATGGATATAAAGGTGGAATGATGGTAGGGAAATGGTTTGTGGTGCATGTTTTTGGACCATAAATGCAGCATTAGTTGGACTATGTGTTGCAGTAGGATGCATGATATGGTGTTGTTGATGAAGGAGGCTGTTGTGGATATGGGAATGGAGCTGAATGCCACTGCTGATATGGAGGTCAACCGTATCCAGTTGGGGGCCATGCCTATTGTGGTTACCCGATGTGGCATCGGTAAAATTGTACTAAAAAGTGTGATGGTGGAGATTGCGGTGGTGGGTACCAACTGGCGGCTGCATCCCCCTCAATTACCCCAACCACATAACTGAATTCTATGGTTCTTGGGGTGGTTGTTGGATGGGTTTGCGGTGAGGAGTACCTTTTGGGCCGATGCATGATTGTCGTGGACGAGCTTAGGACGATGATGGTGGGCTAGTCATTGTTCATGGAGGAGAAGCAACATCAAAACCAAGGACTATGATTATTAAGCTAGAAAATAAAATAAAAAAAGAAAATAAACAGAAAATAAAAACAATACAGAGAATGGAAGATTATCGAGCCAGAAAACTAAGAAACAAAAGAATAACGAGATTACATTCGATAAGATAAAACACCATGAGTTTCGGGAATTTCGGGACACGTAATGGACGTTTTTATGAACCGTGAAATCGGATTATCTCGATCAATAGGGAACTCAAGCTCAATTATCAAAAGTGACTCTCTCGATGCCTAAATCCAATACCTAGCAAATCAACGTACTCATTTCTCGATGCAACAAATCAAACATCTAGATGCATGAAGAACACTATCACGATTCTTCGATAGATTAACCGACCGGTTAGATTCTCATTAATTTAATTCATTCTAGGGTTAATTCCAAGACTCAATCCGACTTCTCAGCCAAGACAAACCTCTAAACTCATTCAAACAAGTGATCAACAAGGATGAAAGCCCATCAAACCAATTGAAAGAATAAATCCGAAATCAAGCATTAAGATCCAAACAAAACCACTACAAGAGCACCCATAACCCATGGCAACGGGGTTTACTTGGAAATCATAAAAAAACAAAGAAATAAAGTTTCAATCTTTCCTATTCTCATGAGCTCTCCAAACTCGTCTTCTCTCTTTTCTCCCTCTACAAACTGACGTCCCCTTCATTTAAACGACCTCTCTTTCCTTTTGCAAACGACCTCTTCTTTCTTTTTTCTGCCAACCGCTTTCAAGTTTCCTTTTCTCTTCCAGCGGCGTGACGCCCAAGCTTTCTTTCCCATTTTTTTGTTTTAGGTTTATGCGCCCGACCGGACACAACAAGCAGGTCACTCAGGCACTTATCTTCAAAAGGGATCGCTCGGGCAATGGAGTTGCATGTGCCGTTTATTCTCTTCGGGGGGGGGGGGGGGGGGGGGGGGGTAATGGGAGTTTCTGTTTAAATCAAGCCTGATTGGGCTGTCTAAGTGCTAGGTCGTGCACTTTTGAACCGAGAGTAGTTTTGTGCAGTTTTATGGCATTTCCTTGTTTTTGCGACCCGATATCTTTGACCCCTGCAAAACACGAGCAAACGATAGAAGAAGACTCAATTCTGCTTAATATGACGATAAAGTCCAAAATCATAATAAAGTTAACTCTAGAAAGAGAGAAAATACTAAGACGAATTAGGCGTTATCGGAATATTTTTTAACGGTTAATAAAATTGACAATATATATTTTTAAATTATTGTTCAACCATTGAGTGAACACATCACAAGACTCTACTCATTCGTCGAGCACCAAGATTTGTAGGAGATATGAGATCTTACATTTCTTTTCACGACATGCGTGTAGGATAGATCACGTACATGGAATTCAGAAAAATCATAATCACAGGAAAACTCAAAGAAACAAAATGAAAAAACCATAGTCTCTCCATATGTTTGTATGAAATCTCTCACCACTAGTAGTGCTCAACATCGCCTTTGCTCTGAAATTTTAAGGAGGGTTGTTCACCATTTAATTCCCTAAACTCCAACTTACGAGGTCAATTTTCTAAGTTGCGATCACACTGGGTAATTATCGCGATGGATATGGTTGACATGTTTTCTTGGATAAGGTTTGATATTCTTACGACTTAAGGTCGGGAGAAAGAGAGAAGTGGATTCGGTTGGAGAGATTGAAATAGCGCAAGCGTGTCACATAACTAGTTTAATTCGAAACTAGGTTGTTATACCTAAGAAACTTAATAATATATGAAGAATAGATCAGAAATAAAGAGAGAATAGACAAGAGAACATGTGAAAAATTAACTCAATTTGAGTTTGGTCGAATGCTTCATAAAATTAGCCAAAGGTCATATGCATAGTAGAAGAAATTCCTTTTTGACAATATGGAAAACTAGATAAAGCAAAACACTAGAGAAGTAAAATAATACCATTAGGAAATAAGGATATACAATTTTCTTAAAGGAGAAAATAAATACCGCATTTCCTTTTATTAGTGAACATCACACACATAGGAGGAAGGAAGGGTAGTTTTTTCAGCGAGGTCTTCAAGATGAATGATTAAAACACTCTCAGTGAAAGAGAGTATTTAACACCAAGAAACATGGATTTGAGTCCTCGTGATCTCTTTATCAATCACAACATTGTATCATAGCGAACTTCTCTTATTCTTACCTGAGAGTAAAATAAAAAAAAACCTATCAAAAGCACCATAACTATAGACTGATTACATATAAAAAAATGGTGTTCTCCAAAGTCAAATATGAGTATGGAGCTTCATTTTTTCTTGATAGATTAAACAATTTCGTTGAATATCCAACGAAGCCCACCATCAGATCATTCACGAATGGCTAGAGATCCATTGGATTTATTATCCCCATGTCTTGAAATTATCTATAAATGTTCTATATGATTTTTTAGGTTTTTACTAGATTTTCCCTTCTAGAGTTCCATGTGACAAATTTGTGGATTAATTGTAGACGTATTTGAAAAAACCCAGAGATGACAAAAGACCACATTGTAAACCTCCAGATTGTGACAATGTTGAGGGTGGCGTAAGAGGGGTAACTTCAAAAATACCCTCGTAGGGCTAAAACACTTCAAAAATACCCTTCCCGGAAAAGAAAATATTTCTAACTTCAAAAGTACCCGTATAAATGTTGATATTCCCAAAATACCCCTGCGACTTTACGACCCAATTTGACCCAGCGACCCAGTTTGACCCTGCGACCCTTGTCCCTCTGCGACCCTTGTTCCTCTGCGACCC
>CM071863.1:19131115-19152223 GCA_036759665.1 Gynandropsis gynandra
CTGCAAAATGACCAATTACGAATACATTATACTTCTACCGACCTAAGCGACCCATGCGACTAAACCGACCCATGCGACGCAACCGACCCGTGCGACCCTCAACCGACGTGTGAAGGTCCAATACACTGGACATGTCAGAGACACAAGAAGGTAGACCTTCAAAAGATGTCTTCAGGAAGTCTGCGGTTATAGTAGAAGTAGGCGAAAGATTCAATAAACCTTCGATCTATTCCACATAATAGACGAAAGTTGTATGAAGCCAACACGACGAATTTTAACTCATGCTTAGGTAAATCACTTGAATTTGTTCGAAAGATTAAATTTTTATTATCTTAAGACGGGTTTTTTTTTACTTAGTTTCTCTTGTTCAGGTTTATCATCTATTATGTGGAATCGATCGAAGGTTTATTGAAAAGTTTTTCCAATGTTCAACTCTCTTCACCTTACGTCTTTCCCCGTTACACCAAATGGTTACCGAGTGACGGAACTTGTTCAAGCATTCACGGGGAGTCGATTAGTATTCGTAAGAAAGTTTTACTCTTGATCATTTATATGAAAGATGCTTCATTTACTTTGATTTTACTTTGATTTTTCTCATCTCTTGTGTTGTAGCATTAAGATCACATACAGTGGGATGGTAGGAGACGCAAGAAGGTCCAATACACTGGACCTTCTTGCGACTCCAACTATCCCAGTGTATTGGACCTTCATACGACCAAATCATCTCTAGTGTATGAAGGTCCAATACACTGGTAGGTAGGGGACGCAAGAAGGTACCTTCTTGTGTCTCTGACATGTCTAGTGTATTGGACCTTCATACACTAGCACACTGGACCTTCTTGAGTCTCCGACCTTCCCAGTGTATTGGACCTTCATACGACCCTTGCGACCCTTGCGACCTATTATCCCCATGCGACCCTTGCGATCCATGCGACCCTTGCGATCAATACATTCATTCATTCAAGACCTATATTAAAAGGTTCTTTAATGTGGTCAATGCATGCACCTTGGTTAAAACGGAGTTCATTTATTTTTCGTTGAATATGAGTTTATAAATAGAGGAGGAAAAACCGAAAAGCTACAATAATTTGTAGCACCAAATCATCTCTTGTTTCGTCACGAAGGTCACATGGTCGACCCAGGTCTTGGTAATCGGCGGACTCAGGGTCTATATACATAAAATAGTAGTTTAGTACATCCTAAGAGGAACAAGCAAATTTAATCGTTTGCGTCATCTTATTTCCATTACTATCCTCTAAATAAAACTTGGAACCTGAGCTCCAATCTATTGATTTCTTCTTCCTCATCAACCCGCAGTCATACTCCTCCTTCACAAGCTTCACGAAATGCTCCGTTGACATTAAAGCGATATTAGAAAGAGAAAGAGAAATCAAGACCTGGGTCGACCATGTGACCTTCGTGACGAAACAAGGGATGATTTGGTGCTACAAATTGTTGTAGCTTTTCGGTTTTTCCTCCTCTATTTATGTTAGATAATTCTATAGGATAGAAAAAATTAGAAGAGATTGTAGTTGATGGAAAAGGTTGTGTTTGCTTTTGGTTTATTCATACACTATTTATAGGAGTAAAAAATACAAAAAACTAGATAATAAATATGCTCCTACCTAACACCGAGATAATAAAGATACTTCTAATAACGAGATAACCTTCAAATTACCCGTGCATTTAAGTTGGTTTGACTGATTCTAGAATGTTCAAGGGTCCGCATGGATCGCAAGGGACGCATGGGGATACTAGGTCGCAAGTGTCGCATGGATCGCTAGGGTCGCATGGGGATAATAGGTCGCAAGGGTCGCAAGGGTCGTATGAAGGTCCAATACACTGGGATAGTTGGAGTCGCAAGAAGGTCCAGTGTATTGGACCTTCTTGCGTCCCCTACCTACCAGTGTATTGGACCTTAATGACAACACAAGAGATGATTTGGTGCTACAAATTGTTGTAGCTTTTCGGTTTTTCCTCCTCTATTTATAAACTCATATTTAACGAAAAATAAATGAACTCCGTTTTAACCAAGGTTCATGCATTGACCACATTAAAGAACCTTTTAATATAGGTCTTGAATGAATGAATGTATTGATCTCAAGGGTCGCATGGATCGCAAGGGTCGCATGGGGATAATAGGTCGCAAGGGTCGCATGGATCGCAAGGGTCGCATGGGGATAATAGGTCGCAAGGGTCGCATGGATCGCAAGGGTCGCATGGGGATAATAGGTCGCAAGGGTCGTATGAAGGTCCAATACACTGGGATAGTTGGAGTCGCAAGAAGGTCCAGTGTATTGGACCTTCTTGCGTCTCCTACCATCCCACTGTATGTGACCTTAATGCTACAACACAAGAGATGAGAAAAATCAAAGTAAAATCAAAGTAAATGAAGCATCTTTCATGTAAATGATCAAGAGTAAAACTTTCTTACGAATACTAATCGACTCCCCGTGAATGCTTGAACAAGTTCCGTCACTCGGTAACCATTTGGTGTAACGGGGAAAGACGTAAGGTGAAGAGAGTTGAACATTGGAATAAACTTTTCAATAAACCTTCGATCGATTTCACATAATAGATGATAAACCTGTACAAGAGAAACTAAGTAAAAAAAACTCGTCTTAAGATAATAAAAATTTAATCTTTCGAACAAATTCAAGTGATTTACCTGAGCATGAGTTAAAATTCGTCGTGTTGGCTTCATACAACTTTCGTCTATTATGTGGAATCGATCGAAGGTTTATTGAAAAGTTTATTCCAATGTTCAACTCTATTCACCTTACGTCCCCTACCTACCAGTGTATTGGACCTTAATGACAACACAAGAGATGATTTGGTGCTACAAATTGTTGTAGCTTTTCGGTTTTTCCTCCTCTATTTATAAACTCATATTCAACGAAAAATAAATGAACTCCGTTTTAACCAAGGTGCATGCATTGACCACATTAAAGAACCTTTTAATATAGGTCTTGAATGAATGAATGTATTGATCGCAAGGGTCGCATGGATCGCAAGGGTCAAATGGGTCGCATGGGTCGCAAGGGTCGCATGGATCGCAAGGGTCAAATGGGTCGCATGGGTCGCAAGGGTCGTATGAGGCTCTGTGACCCTTGTACCAAATATTAGAAAAAAAACAATGTACCAAATATTATAAAAAAAACAATGTACCAAATAATAGAAAAAAGAATGTACCAAATATTAAAAAAAATGTACCAAATGTTCACATCTACCAGTCCAAAAAAAACAATGTACCATATATCAATTTAGTCATCTTCGGGTTCATAGATACGTTCTCCATTACTATATATATCAGCCGCCATCTTCTCACGCATGGAAGTAACCTTGTCGTCGCAAATACGAAGAAACATATCCATATCCTTTGATAACGAGGCTTCTACGAATTTATAGGAGAAAACACCACAGTCATTCCCGCTTTGGTTCTGTGGCAGACCATCATAATATACATACCTCCATTCATCTTCTCCAGAAGCCAAAGAAGGAAACCCTCCGAGAATGAGCATCTTGGGGACAGCTTTTCTTATCCTCTCAATCACCGGATCGATATGTGTTTCCTTAAGGCTCATCCTGCAGTCGTATACCGTGATGCATCGGGTTTTGAAATCCGCTTTGATGGCTACCCAATGACATCCTACCCATCGATTATTTATCGATGGAATGTTTAGAACCGAGACAAAACCTTCATAATCACTAATTGGTGGGTTGGCGTTCAAAAACTGACTAAGCTTTTCCGGCAAAGTTTCCATATCCTCGTACGTCCACATCGAGAGCGTCTGCATGAAAGCAACAGGACAAACGTAATAATTCTGATACGCGCTGGGATCCGATGCCAAGCGAGAAGACAGCTCCATCAACGCCTCATCCAATTGCTGCAAAAAAAAATTAACACACAGGAATGCATATGACACAAAACTCCGTGAGACTAAGGGTTTAAAAAAACTTACTTCATCTTCAAGCCATGCGTTGGCCTTTAATATAATCTCCCAAAACTTTGGCCCCCGGGGAATATCTAGCTCAGATATCCACCACCGCTCATGTCGAGGTGCCTTCAGGAACCAATATAGCTTAGTCAACTTTTCACCGCTAGCATCAGTGAACGAAGGAAATCGGGTTATCAAGCCCTTTACTAATCCTCTGGGATTCCACACAAACTCCTCAGGTTCTTGAACCACCGTTTTTTCGGGTTCTTGAATTGTTCTTGCTCTTTTCGCCGGCGGAGGTTCAACATATGGCGCAGACTCCTTCGATAAAGGTCCAGCACCTGCATAAAATTTACCTCATTAAACATATGGCGACCAATGGGACCAATGCGACCTATGCGACCCATGCGACCCATGCGACCTATTATCCCAATGCGACCAATGGGACCAATGCGACCTATGCGACCCATGCGACCATTTGACTTTAGCGACCCAGTGACACATGCGACATATGAAACCCATGCGACTCTAACGACCCTGCGGCTTATGCGACCCTACGACTCTAACGACCCTACGGCTTATGCGACCCTACGACTTATATGTCTCGATGGAAATTGACACTCAAATGACCTTTTCACTAAATATTACTTACTTGGTGGAACTCCATCAGGAGCAAGGTTTCTTGACACTGGATTTGGACGTCGAAGGAATTCAAAAGCAAAATCACCAACAGTGTCGGAAGATTGGGTTTCGGTGATCGCAACTTTCTCGGCAGCCTTTGATTTTGGATTAGGCACATGAATCCCGACATCCCTTAGAAGGTCTCTTACGGCGTTGATGATTCTCTTCTCCGACTTCCTTATTTCCCCTATTAATTTCTTCTCCAGTGTCAGAGGGACTGCAGCATCAGCATCAGCATCACTCACGCACTCCTTCCTCTTAGTCCCTTTTTCCTGCAAAATGACCAATTACGAATACATTATACTTCTACCGACCTAAGCGACCCATGCGACCCAACCGACCCATGCGACGCAATCGACCCGTGCGACCCTCAACCGACGTGTGCGACCCATGCGACTCAAACGACCCTCAGACACTCCGCGACACTCAAACGACCATTGCGACCTAACCGACTCACTGACACTCACCCGTTTCAAATCAATAAACTGAGTCTAAGATGGTCATGAAACTACTGCGACCCTTGCTACTCAACCGACTCACGGAGTCGAAGATGTTCATGCAACTCCTGCGACCCTTGCGACCCTTGCGACCTAACCGACTCACTGACACTGACACCCATTTCAAATCAATAAACCATTTTGTGACTCGAAAGCTTGCAAAACCCTAGAAATCGAACTACTTACACTTATTGACGCCATTGAAGATTGACTCGTGCTCTCTTCGTGCTCTCTTCGGTAGTTTCCTTCTCGCCAACTTCAAATCGTTCGCCAACTTCAAATCGTTCCCTCTCAAGTTCGAAATACTTATTTCTTTCTTGCTATCAACTTTTAAACAGGTTTCACGGCGAAAAACTGTTCGGCTTTCTCGTTTTCGGCAGTTTTTCACGTCGAAAAACTGCCGAACTTCCATTTTTCCACGTTCCAACGTTAAGGGCAAATTTGTCTTTTCCTCAGTTTTTATTTTTCGGATTTAATAATTATTTTGGGGAAGGGTATTTTTGAAGTGATTTAGCCCTTTGAGGGTATTTCTGATATTCCGCCGGCCTAAGATGTGGGCATGGACTTGCGATAAAAGAAATCCTTTTTTCTTAAAGTTCAAAATATACTCACAAGTATTCAAAGTAGGAAGAATAATAACAATGTCACTTGCTAGTGATTTGAATCAATATAAACATTTGATATTTTGGCGGGAAAATAGGAATTTATCAAGATATTGATGAAGAACAGCATATCTGATAACAATATTTCAACTGCTAGTGATGGAAAATTCCACGATTTTCTAAGGAAATAGATGAAGATGAAAATGGTTAAACTTTATTTTTGAGTTAAAGCGAAAGAGAGAAAAATTTAGAGGATGATTACATATATTTTTTCGAAGAACGCAAGGATGACATCAAATTAATGTCTATCAAGTTAATGCCACGAAGAAGAAAATTAATTGCAAAGAGGAAAATGCTTTTTCTGATCTTATCTTGTTTTCTAAAAGGGTGAAATCTATTAGATGAAAATATTTTTTTAAAAAATAAATGGGATGTTAAAGTAGTCAGAAAAGGTATAAAGGTACATCAAGTCTCCAAAGGATCTCTGCAAAAGGAATGCATAAACTACTAAAATACTTTCTTTTCGGTTTTATAGAAAAACTCTTTTAGAATATTGATGACTGATCATCTCAAATTATCTTAATTCTTCCTTTGGTTTATTCCATAATATTGAGCCCCCTAATTCCAGTTTACACATTTTAGTAGTTATTGATAATGTTTTAAGGTATAAGAATTAAGGAACATCATTGGATTTTTAAAAAATATTTTGCACATAACCGGGCTATAAGGGCATCAAGATAAAGATACCACATTCATGCGTAGTCTAGCATCAAATGCAAAAGTTACAAACATTCCAAAGATTTTGCTTCTATAGGATTATATGCTATTTAGAGTGAACAGAGAAAAACATAACCTCATAGAGGGTTTGTTCAGGTCGAAATATAGCTTGCTTGCTAAAAAAAACTAATATAAGAAAAGAATTGACACTACTAGACCCGAACAAAGCAATATCAATTGAGCAATACCCTAAAAATAGTCAAACTATTTCAATTTTTTATATTTTGAAGAGTCCAAATTACTCCATTTAAACTAGGATCATGTCTTCTAAGTAGTAGACAGAAGATTTTTCAGAAGAGAAAACGTGACAAATATCATGGATATCAATGCAAATTCGAAACAAAGGCAAAGAGAGACTATAGATGAGGTTACATAGGTAATGCTTGAGACATCAATTAAGTCCCTTTTAATCTCTGCTTTGGTTTTTGTCTTTTTCAAATCTTGTTTCTAATTTGTATTCCAAGCAGAAGTTGGAAATTCATGAAATGAGATTCCTAATATATGTAAATATTTGCACAAGATATGACTTGACATACATTGTTGGTATTTTAGGAATATATTTAAGTAACCCGAGAATTGATCATTGAAAGGCAATTGAACGAGTTATGCAATAGTTTCAGGCAAAAGGTTCACATGTTCGTATATAGATGTTCGGACCATCCCGAGATCATTGGCTAGTCTTACTCATATTATGTTAGATTTCTTGATAGTCTTCTGTCTATTTACGTATTCGTTTTCACGTGAAATCATTTCTTGGTATAATTCTATACAAAAGCTCGTCGTATTGTCCACGAGGAGGTAAAATATGTTGGTTGTCATGACGCGTTCAATTAGGCATAATGTTTGCCAAAGCTTGTCACGAGGCTATGTGTTATGGTGTGCGTGAATAGATCCCACTAAAGGTTTTTGGTGACAATCATTAAAATGTTACTCTAATGATAATGAGAGTACTACAAAGTTCAGTTATTTCAGTAGAATACATATGTATAAAATCAATGATCATAGATCCGTTAATTATGGGTATTTTACCTAAAGTTTTTCATGAATACGCTGCTCACATGAGCATTCGGTTTTTATAATATTTGTCTTTAGTGTGAGTCTTATACATATTAAAAATTATTTTTGTATCATAATGATGTACATTTATTCAATTTTAGTATTTTGTTCAAGAAATATTTAGTTTCATTTTAAATTATCAATCTGTGTGCTTTATTTTAAATTTAATTTGATAATAGTGGAGATAGACATGTATAAAAAACTTAACATGAAATCTCCATGCTTACATCCATATTCAAATCAATGTCCTTCTTATATAGTGGCGTTAAGAATCATATATCTTAAGTTCTGCATTGGTACAATTTATGGGTGAGACTTGTCTCAATACCGATATAATGAAAATGACATACTTGCACTCTTGAGGTAATTTCATACTATTATGATTATATATGGTCCAAGTGACAAAATTTTTAGATTTTGTTATAATCTTATGTGGACGATATGTTATTATTGGCAGAATAAATCTTATCATTCGGTTTAATCAAATTTAAATGTGATCGGCTTCAATATTAATAGATTGAGATTAAATATTAAAATGAGTATTAAAAAATATATGCGTAAAATATTTTGGTAGTTCCGTTTATATATCATAAGTGAAATTATTGAGGAATTCATTTTCAACCATAAAAAATACTCATAAAGAGTGTCATATCTTGCAGACATCCCATGGTGTACGATATTCAAATGCTACGTGTTGAATAATAAGATTGTATTTATGAATACATATATTTATTTCCATATTTAATGTATTATATAAGTTGATAATAGATAAAATTTTTCTTTTTATTTTTCAAACTTGAATTTTTGCGTAATATGGATAATATTAAAGATTTTAAAGAGAGAACTAACAAAGAAAAAAAAGGCTACATGTAATATGTTATTAAATATAATGAAAAAAGAAGCATAACGAATTGAGCAAACCTCTTTTATTATATTAACAAACCCTTATGAAATAAAATTTGAAAACCAAAAAACATATTGGAGAATATGGAAGTGCTATGCTAATAAAACATATTAAAAGGGATCACAAACCTTATTGATAAAAGCACACAAACAACACAAATCGAACGTTTGTCGCCTTGTTACAAACAAATCATTTCATAAGAAACTGACTTTAGATTATTGCATTGGCTTTTTAAGTAGAGAAACATGGAGTGAAGAAGAGGATATCGCCGACGCGGTCGTTGGTTGGAGTGTTGCCTCCATACATCAGCAAGCCGTCACGGCCATCGATGGATGCAGACGTAGACGCGCCCCAACCACGCGGCCCAAGACACTCATCCAATTCATCGAGTTTCTTCCACCGTCACGGCCGGATGCAGACGTAGACGCGCCCCAACCACGCGGCCCAAGACACTCATCCAATTCATCGAGTTTCTTCCACACCAACGTGTCCGTGTCCAACGCGAAAGTACCTCCAGTTAATTTCCCTGGTCCAATATACGGTTTTGGATCCATCTCTATCTCTCCCCCGAATAGTATAATGTGTTTCCCCACAACCGCGGTCGCAAACACACTTCTTGGTGACGGTTTCTCCCCTTTTGTTTCCACTGCAGTCCATTGGCCTACGACGGGGTCAAAGAAATGAACATCGTCCATTTCTTCGCCGCTGAATCCGTATACAACCCATATTTTCCCTTCCACCACGACGAATCCCGGGACTCCTCTTGCCTTGAAGGGCTCACCAGGGGTGGGGAGCTGGACCCAATTACCATCCCCAATGTTGTAAGCGTGGAGTGTCTTGACCCGCACGGTAGTGCTGACGCCGCCAAATATGTAGACGTTAAAGAGAGTTTAGTTTTTGTAGAGAAGAGGAGGGAGAACAAAGAAAATGTAAAGGAACTCCATTGTTTTGAGAATTAAGCTTTTCTGCATTATCATTCATTTTTGAATATCAGCACCATTTTATACAACGTTTACACTTGAATTAGTACCGATCTTACCCTCTACTGAATCAAGCAATTACAACCAATTACAGCTACTGTGATAATAACTGAAAACGGTTATACACAGCTAATTCACCAGTAGAGGTCACAGGGAAATCTTCCTCTGTCTTACGACCACCTGCACCCCTGTATGTACACGTGTGATCAATTCATAATCTTTTTCTATTATTTTATTTTTTATAATTTTTTAACTATATATTATATTTGTAGAATTATGACTCAATAGAATTTTTTGTACGGCATTGCTCTGACATACGAGGGATATTAAGAAATGTAAAGCATAATTAGATTGTATTATAAAGATTTTTTTGTAATTAACGATCCACTCCATTCGAACAGCACAGTTGCTCGTTCGAGCGATATATTAAAATTAGGGGTGTAAAAAACAACCCGAGTCCGCGGGACCACCTGGAAACCGTTGGTTGCCTCTTTGCAGACCAGGAAATAAGATTAGCACCAAGAAATACACAAAATCCTCCTGTAGACCGTCGAGTTTCTGGACAACCAGCCCAGTCACTATCACTGAAACCACAAACATTAAGATGACTTTGCTGTTTTATGTGTAAGCCAAGTGTTGATGTTCCTTTAATGTATCGTAGAATATGTTTCAAGAGATGAAAATCTGCCAATGTTGGTTGATGCATTCTTCTGTAAACTAGATTCACAGCATATGTAATATCAGGCCTTGTCAACGTTAAGTACTGAAGTGCACCAGCAAATCTCCGAAACCCTGTAGGATCAGAGTAGGCCTCAACATGAGAATGTAATTGATTGACCTTTTGAGGAAGAGGAGTTGGTGAGCTCTTGCAGTCTGTCATTCCAGATCGTTCCAGCAAATCTGAAGCATATTTTGCTTGATTTAAAAACAATCCAGATGAAGTGAATAATGCCTGATATCCAAGAAAGTAATGCAGTTGTCCCAAATCATTCATGGCAAACCTTTGGCTTAAAGCAGTAATCAGATTCTGAAGTAACATTGAATTGCTGCCTGTAAGAACCATATCATCCACATACAGCAGCAATAACAAGGTGTCATTCTCATGATGATAAACAAAGAGAGAAGGGCCAGACTTGCTGCAAAAGAATCCAAATTCTAGCAAGAAACCAGTAAATTTATCAAACCAAGCCCTCGGTGCTTGTTTCAGACCGTATAAAGCCTTCTTAAGTAAGCAAATATGATCTGGAAATTCTGGATTTTTAAAACCAGAAGGTTGCTCCATAAAAACCTGCTCTTGCAAATCCCCATGCAGAAACGCATTGCTCACATCAAGCTGATGAATTTTCCAACCTTTTACCACTGCTACAGTCAACACAATTCTTATTGTTGTGCTGTCAACCACAGGACTAAAAGTTTTTGTAAAGTCAACTCCTTCCTCTTGATGATATCCTTTGGCTACTAAACGAGCCTTATATTTGTCAAGAGATCCATCTGCCTTTAACTTTGTACGAAACACCCACTTACAGCCAAGAACATTCAAGCCCTCAGAGCGTGGAACTAGAATCTATGTGTTATTGCTTTGTAAAGCAGCTATTTCATCCTCCATAGCAGCTTTCCAACCAGGACATTTGAGAGCTGAGACTATTGATTTTGGTTCAGGTGTGATATTTGGAGAAGTAAGCAAAGCATATTTAGGATTAGGCTTGGTAATACCAGCTTTAGATCTGGTAGTCATTGGATGAGAAGTCATAGGGCTATCTGAAATGGAATGGGAGGAAGGAATAGGCAAACTAGTATCTGTTTGGGATTCTGGAATGTTTGGTAAGATGTCTGAAGAAATAGGTTGTGAACAAGGTGTGGGTGAGTGAATGTGAGGTGGCAAATGAAAAGAGGTAGGAATTTGAGTTGATGTACCTGAAGAAGGTGGTTTTGAAATCAATAGTCCCTTCTCCCAAGCACTTAAAAGACGAGTATTTGAATCCTTTCTTAAGGCTGAATAAACATCCTGAAAAGGAAAGCTATTCTCATAAAAAATAACATGTCTTGAGATGAATACTCTGCCTGTAGGAGGATACAAACATCTATAGCCTTTGTATTTTTCATTATAGTCGAGAAAAACACATTGTAGAGATCTTGGATCATACTTGTTAACTGCATATGGTCTAAGACACAAATAGCATCTGCAACCAAAAACACGCAAGGCTGAGTACTCAGGTGAACCTTTAAACAAAATTGAATAGGGACTGACATTATCCAAATTTGCAGAGGGCAAAAGATTTGTCAAGAAGGATGCTGTAAAGAAGGATTCAACCCAGTATTTTAAAGGAACCTTAGCTTGAAAAAGCATGGATAAACCCAACTCAACAATGTGTCTGTGCTTCCTTTCAGCTAGTCCATTTTGCTGAGGGGTGTAGGGACAGGAAATCAATTGTTTAATTCCTGAATGAGCAAGATGAGACAGAAATTCTTTTCCAATGAATTCCCCTCCTCCATCACATTGAAACATCTTAATCTTAGTATCAAACATATTTTCCACCATCTTTTGAAATAAAACAAAGATAGAGAAGAATTCAGACTTGTGTTTCAATGGGTAGAACCAGGTAAAACGAGAATAATTGTCCACAAATATTGCATAATATTTGAATCCTTGTACTAAGGTTACAGGAGCAGCCCCCAAAGATCACTGTGTATCCTCTCTAAAGGTTCTATTGCTTGAAAACTAGAATTAGAAAATGGGAGCTTAGCACTTTTGCTCAACTGACAAGAGTCACAAATGACAGACGAGCCTTTAGTTATAATAATACTGTTACTGGAATTT
Organism: Gynandropsis gynandra; assembly: GCA_036759665.1. NCBI lineage: Eukaryota > Viridiplantae > Streptophyta > Magnoliopsida > Brassicales > Cleomaceae > Gynandropsis > Gynandropsis gynandra. The sequence continues at coordinate 19,143,369 of CM071863.1, forward strand.
AAAGATTGCAGAACTTTTGAATTAGGATACCCAAGTCTTCTATGCCACACATCTTCACTAGCTGATCTATGTCTTATTGAGAAGTAGGCCTTGAAATCTGTGGTTTCCAGAACATATATACCCTCACGTTTGCTTTCCTTTGCCAAGATTGCCTTGGTTGCTAGATCCTTAATATACACAGAGTGTGAATCAAATACAAAATAGCAGGAATACTCTGAAGTCAATTTGGAAACGAGTGAGCCTGGCGTTTAAATCGGAGATTACTTCGGATTGGTTTGGCTGTGGCTGAGATGCACATGGCCGATAGTCTTGAGTTTGAGGTGGCGTCCATTGCTGAAAGTTCCCAAATGATTGTTGTGCATTCAGCATACCATCGGTGTTCCTATACGGAAAATTCGCGTGATCGCTCCATCCATAATTGTATGTATTCCCGAAAGGCTGATTGTAACTCTCGTAGATCTTTTCTTCATACCCCCAAACTTCTTGTTCCCATGATTGCTCTGAGTAATGTGGATGGTATGAGTTAGACATCATATGATGAATTTCGGAAAGTTGATAATTCATTTCAGTTAAATCGGCACACAAAGAGTTGATGTTGTTCATGTTACCTCGCAAAATAAAGAACACAAAAATCGATTAAGCTCCGAGAGGTAAAAAAAACATTGACCCAATAAGAAAGAAAAACAAAAGCAAAAAACAAATAAAGACTCCGGAAAGGACTATATCCTAGTTCAAAAGTATCCTAACTCTAAAGCCGTAATCAATTCCCCAGCAACGGCGCCAAAAATTTGATGTGGTTAATCTCAAGTAATAATTTACCTAGACTAACGCTTCCGCAAGAATACTGATCGTGTAGTACCAGAGTCGAACACAAGGAATCAATGAAACTCTAAAGCTAGTAACTAATGAATAGAACGTGTAAAATCAATAGGTGAATGGAATGCGAATGAAGATAAACTATCTAACTAACTAATGGATTAAACTCGATAGACTAGACACCACAGGTTTCGAGAGATGCACGATGATGCAACGAAGTTCTAACAAGATCATGGTCTTAGATATTATCACGAGTTCACGGAATTCAAACTCTAATATAGGAACTGACTGGTGTAGACTTGTCCACTATCTAGCATGCGCATACCAATTTTCCAATTGTATATCTCACCTACTAGACGCATTAAGACCGCTATCCTAATTCCTAGATTCTATCGATCGACCTGGCGTAGATTCTAAACCGATTTAATCCTAAATCATGGCTAAGTTCCAAAGTCTAATCCCCTGGCGTAGATTCATTAAACTTCTATTATCATTCACTCAAGTGGCGTACAAGAATGAAAGCATTAAGAACAACCAATCAATCTGAAAACGATCAAATACCAAAATCATTCATTCAAGTGGCGTTCAAGAACAAAAGCATTAAGAAACACCAAGCATTAAGAACAATACATCGCTACATATCGGCACAGCAGCCACCTCACATTGTTGCCTTTTCTTGAGTTTTTCAAATCTTGATTAAGTTGGCAACGTTTCTATTACTTCCTCCAGCGAAATATGACTTTATTCCTCTTCTCTAAGGGTGTTTTCCTTATTGTATAAGTCCCCCACGAACTTCCCCTTTTTTTAAGTCAAATTAACATATTTGGAGTTGCTGGTAATGGCCGCAACCCGCTCGGGCAAGGAAGAAGACCCGCTCGGGTACGACGCAGACGATCGTGCAAAAACACGATGAAAAAGGGGTGCCCGCTCGGGCTGATGGTGTGTCCGCTTGGGCTGGCATGCTGCCCGCTCGGGCATGACTTGTGCCTGCTCGGGTAGAGGCCCCGATCGTGGTTTTTCTTGCCCGAATCGTGCACAAATTGCTGGACAAAATCGCCGTAACTTTTACCCGCTCGGGCAAGGGTATTACCCACGCGGGTAGTGGCTTTTGCATGCCGATTCTCGTCCTGTTTGTCCCGTGATGATCCTTGATGTTTGCACTTTGTCTTAGCACATCCCTTAGCTCCAAAATGACTGAAAACGGGATTATAATGATGCTTAATGCTTGGTAAAATCGAATGAATGATGAAACTAACTATGAAAATAGATGAAAATACTAGAACAAAATAGACGTTATCAGCTGGATTGTGCGGTTTACTCGGTTTTGCGGACAATGCCTTTGAACCCATAGACAGATACGTCATGAAGAAATTTGTCATAAATCTCAGTGAGACCGTCCAAAACCCTTGAGCATATGCACATCTAGAACTCTCAGGATGATAGAAGACACCACAAGCAACCGTGGTTCGTCACTTGATAAGTCCAGTCAAGTAAGTCCCGGACTTGATCGATTTGTTTGAGATGAATCCTCAATCTCAAGAACAATAAGCTAAGCTCGTTTGATATGTATTTTGTTCTAAAATCACTTGTTTTTTGTTTTTTATGCGTGCCTTCTTTAAAAAGGAAAAAGGCCAAAAACAAAATCCTCACATTACACTCCTATTTAAACGCCTTAGTTTCTTATTGATCCTAATTTTTCTTGATTCTATTCCTAAAGACTATGAACGAAATAAGCCATAAATGACAGGTGTTCTTGGTACAATTTGAATTCAAATTTTAATTTGAATGACACAAATCCAAGATGCTTCCTCTTGATGGATCTTTTTGTGGTCCATGGGCTTGTGAGGCTCTAAACCCTTTAAAGGATCTTCCTGTTCAATCTATTAGGCTTCTAAAATGTCTTGAAACTTCTCCTGTATCCCCTTGGTCTTGGATCTAGTACAAGGCCCCTTTAGCATGCTTGAAATCTCGGAATTTGGCTCTAAGTATGCAGTAGGGGTTTTGTCGGAAACGTCACCGGAATGTCATTAAAAACGTGACTTTCTGGCGGTTGTCCAGTACGCATTTGAAAGATCTTTGAGTGCTGGTTCCAATGCGCTTGGTTCCATCGAAGTTGGACTTCGGGAAGGCCTCCATTTGGGTGTTTTCGCAAAACATCTCATTTCCAAATTAGATGGCCCACGAATCTCGGACGCGTCAGGTTGCCCGCGAGTCTCGGACGTGTTCCGTTCATCGGCTAATGCATCCTCGTCATCTCCTGTGTATACGCGTTCTCGTCAGCATCCTGCGCATCCTCGTCAACATCTCGCACATTAGCGTGATCTGCTTCCTCTCCACGACCATTGTCTTGCCCGCTTGACCCATCCGTTCTGTCCTTCCGTTCGAGGCTTGCTTTCTTTGTGATGCCTTCAATATTCACTCCCCCTTGAAAAGGATTTGCCCTAAAATCCACTTCATTTGCAACATAAGGGCTAAGATCAGTGATATTGAATGATGAGATAATGTTGTACTTACCTCGAAGATCAAGTTGATAGGCGTTGTCGTTGATCCTCATCAAATCTTCGAATGGCCTATCTCCTTGAGGTAAAATCTTGCTTTTATTTTGTTCGGGAAACCTCTCCACACTTGATCCCCCGGTTGGAAGACTCTTTTCTTCCTTGTTTTGTTGACTCGATCCGCAATTTGTTTCGTCCTCCGCTCAATGTTCTCCTGTGCCTTTTCGTGGATCCTCTTTACGAATTCTGCCTTTTTCTTACAATCAATGTTAAGAAACTCATCCAAAGGTCTGCATTAGATCCAAAGGGGTTAATGGATTGAATCCATAAAAAATCTCAAAGGGAGAAAACTTAGATGCACTATGTACGGAACGATTATATGCAAACTCAATATGGGGCAAACAATCTTCCCAAGACCTAAGGTTTCCTCTAATCATAGCACGCAATAAAGTGGATAGGGTCCTATTGACCACTTCAGATTGGCCGTCGGTTTGAGGATGACACGTTGTTGAAAACAATAGCTTGGTCCCTAGCTTCCCCCCCCCCCCCAAGGAATCTCACTATTTTCCTAAAGAAGAGATTAGCTACATGTGATGCATCATCGGTCTTCCTACATGCAATGAAATTTGCCATCTTGGAGAACCTATCAACCACCAAAAAATGGAATCATGACCATACCTAGTCCTAGGAAATCCTAACACAAAGTCTATAGAAAGATGGACCCAAGGCTCACTAGGTACGGGTAAGGGCGTGTAAAGCCCTTGAGGTTGCAACCTAGACTTAGACTTCCTACACGTGTTGCAACGCTCGCCAAATTCGTTCCACACCTCGGATCATATGTCTTAGCTACCCCAAAATGACCCATCAAACCTCCCCCATGTGCCTCACACACCAACAAATATCTAATAGAACTATGGGGAATGTAAAACTTGTTCCTACGGAATAGAAACCCTTCATGCAATTAGTAGTCCTTGCTAGGTGCCCTAAGACAAGATTCATAGAGTTCTTTAAATTCTAGATCAACTTCAAACAATTCCTTGATGAACTCAAACCCTAGAATCCTAGCATCCATAACCAATATCAAGGCAACTCTCCTAGACAATGAATCGGCTACTATGTTTTCCTTACCTTGCTTATACTTGATCACGTAAAGAAACACCTCGATGAACTCCACCCACTTGGCATGTCTCCGGTTCAGGTTTTCTCGGCCCTTGAGATGCTTGAGCGATTGGTGATCGGTGTAGATGATTGTGTACATCTCCTTATCGTATGTTGGATAGTTCAATTGAGCTCCTCCCAAGTTCTCGGTGAAATAAGCAAGAGGTCGGCCATCTTGCATAAGAACGACCCCAATCCGTACTCCGGATGCATCACACTCGATCTTGAATGTCTTGGTGAAGTCGGGGAGAGATAGGAGAGGCAGGTGGGTCAGCTTCTCCTTGAGCGTTTGGAATGCTCTCTCTTGTGTGTCTCCCTACACAAAGGCTCGGTCTTTCTTCACGAGCTTAGTCATTGGTGTCGCAATAGTGCTGAAGTTGCGGACGAATCGTCGCTAAAACCCCGCGAGGCCTAGGAAGCTTTGGACCTCTCCAACCGTGCTCGGTGCCGGCCAATCCTTGACAACTTAGACCTTCTCTTGATCCACAAGGCTATCCTGCTCACTAACAACAAAGCCTAGCAAAACCAACTTGTTAGTAGCAAAGGTACACTTCTTCATGTTAGCATATAAATTTTCCGCTCTAAGAACACCTAAAACCGCTCTAAGGTGCTCTACATGCTCCCTAGTGTTCTTAGAATATACTAAGATGTCATCAAAGTATACTACCACAAAATTCACAATGAAAGCGCTAAGAACATGATTCATCAATCTCATGTATATACTAGATGCATTAGTTAAACCAAAAGGCATCACTAGCCATTCATACAACCCATGCTTGGTCTTAAATGCGGTTTTCCATTCATCTCCTTCTTTCATCCTACTTTTGTGGTATCCGCTCTTAAGATCTATCTTAGATAACATGCAAGAACCATGCAATTCATCTAGCATATCATCTAAGCGAGGGATGGGGTTACAATACTTAACCGTGATATTGTTGACCGCTCTACAATCAACACACATTTGCCACAAACCGTCTTTCTTGGGCACGAGGATAACAGGAACAACGCAAGGTGACATGCTCTCTCGTACATATCCCTTCTCCATGAGCTCCTTCACTTGCCTATGAAGTTCCTTCATCTCCTCTGGGATGGTTCGGTATGCCGACTTGTTTGGAATGGACGCTCCTGGCACAAAGTCGATCTGGTGCTCAATGCCTTGCACCGGTGGCAAGCCGTATGGTATCTCCTCAGGAAATATGTCATCAAATTCCAACAAAACATGAACAATAGGCTACGGTAAAGCGTTAGTAGCCTGTTCATTCAATAATGCCTTACGAGAACCATCGGCCGGTTTGCGAGCAATACCTTCTTGGAACCCTTGGTGATGATGAGCGACTTGTTGGGTTCCTCAACCTTCCTAGCTTGCTACACGATGTGAAGGTGATCTTCATAGGCTTGCTTAGGCGACAAGGGCAGTAGGGTGATCTTCTTCCCCTTGTGTTGGATGGAATATCGGTTGGTGTAGCCCTCGTGCTGTGCCCTTGCATCGTACTACCATAGACAGCCAAGCAAGAGATGACTTGCTTGCATGGGTACCACATCACAGAGGATCTCATCCTCGTATCTTCCAATCTGAAACGGTACCCGAAATTGCTTGGTGACCCTCGTATCTCCGCTATCGTTAAGCCATTGGAGCTTGTATGGCTTCGGATGCTTGAGATTTGGGAGTGCGATCTTCTCCACTAGAATGGTGCTCGCGACATTCGTATAGCTCCCACTATCGATGATGATGATGCATATTGATAACATGTAATCCGTTGTAGTATTTACTTGATTCTTAAATCTAGTTTTGAGTAGATTACGTAGATTTCACTCATTTATCGATTTTATTCGAAGACTTCATCTACATTTCGTGTTTTGTATAGGAAACGAAGACATGAGGAGAAACACGAGAGATTATGGCGATTTAACCCCAAAAACGTAGCTGAATGTCAAGGTTCAACTTGTGCAAGGCCATGGATTGAAGTGAACACTCAAACACCGAGCAAAAGGAGCAGAAGCAACAAGTCAAGCCCTGCACGCTCGGGCATGGAAAGTGTGCCCGCTCGGGAATTAAGGCACAAGATCCCCCGTAGCTTTGCACGACTCGGGCGCTCAAGGAATACATCATGAAGGGAGTGCCCGCTCGGGCTAATTGTAGCCAAAACTCACCGCAAGTTTGCCCCACTCGGGCTGAAGGACAATACGCTCGGGCATGAGTGCCCGCTCGGGCTAAAATGAAGACACACGGTCGGGCACAAGGCCTGCACGAGCGGGTACATGCTGTGCCCGCTCGGGTCCTTGTTTTCCTCAACTAACTCCTAAGTTTTGGAACGACCAAATTAAGAAGAAATCAGATCTGGAAAAGGGGGATTCGAACCAGATTCGAAAGTAGAACATTCAGAGACATTAGGGCAGAAGGAAAAAGGAAGAAAAGACGGAACAAAGGATCGGGAGCAAGGGGGATCTATTGAAGACATCGGTTGATGAATAGGGAGCATTCTTATTCTCTTTCTATGTCGAATTTAGTATTGTCCTTTGTTTCTTTTGCTGTGTTCATGTCTGAGTAGATCCATTACCATGGGTTAGAGAGTATTGCCAGTATGTAACGAAGTCTTATGCTTAATGAATGGTGGATCTTAATGCTTTCATACTTGTACGCCACTTGATATGAATGAATTTGGTATTTGATCATGTTTTCAGATTGATTGGCTGATTTCAATGCTTCAATACTTGTATGTCACTTGATTGATGATATTAGAAGTCTAATAAATCTACGCCAGTGCATTAGACTTTGGAACTTAGTCATGATTTAGGGTTTAATCGGTTCAGAATCTACGCCAGGTCAATCGATTGAATCTAGGGATTAGGATAGCGGTCGTAATGCGTCTATGTATGTGAGATGCGCAATAGATATATTGGTATACGCATGCTAGATAGTGGACAAGTCTACGCCAGTCAGTTCCTATAGGAGAGCTTGAATTCCCTGAACTCGTGATAGTACCTAAGACCAATTATCTTTTTAGAACTTCGTTACATCATTGTGCAACTCTCGAAACCTATGGTGCTTAGTCATAAGTTTATCCCATCGATTAGTTTAGTTTAGTTTAGTTCATTCCCAATACCATCATTATTCAATTTACACGTCTAATGAATTAGTCTAATAGCTTTAAGATTGCATCAATTCCTCGTGTACGACCCTAGTTACTACACGATCCGTATTCTTGCGGAAGCGTTAGATCTAGGTAATTTATTACTTGAGTTAACGCACATCACATATCTTGTCGTGGATGTGATCTCGGGCGTGGAAGATGTTCTCCCGCTGTTTGGCCGCATCACCTTTAGATTGTGTGCTAAGGACCCATCGTGTCACCAAGAGTCCTCCAAGCGCTGGTTCCTCGTCTATCTCCTCCTCCGAGCTTATCTTCTCTGCTTCTTGCTCTTGATCGGATGAATGATTAGACTCAATATCGCCATTTTCGAGAATGACCATGGAATGTTGATTTGGGCAATTCTGTGCGTAATGCCCTCGTTCGAAACACAAAAGAGTGATGTCTCGAGTTCGAAGTGTCCGCGGGTCTGTGTTCCATCTCTTAGGCTGTTGGAACAATTACCCGAGCGGGCACACTTCCAATGCCCGAGCGTGCATGTCCTAAGATGTTGTTTCCGCTCCTTTCGCTCAGTGTTTGAATGTTCACTTCAATCTATGGCCTTGCACAAGTTGAACCTTGTCACTCAACTACGTTTTCGGGGTTAAATTGCCATCATCTCTCGTGTTTCTCCTCATGTCTTCGTTTCCTATACAAAACACGAAATGTAGATGAAGTCCTCGAATAAACTCGATAAATGAATGAAATCTAAGTAATCTACTCAAAACTAGACCTAAGAATGATATAAAAACTACAACGGATTACGTGTTATCAAACTCCCCCAGACTTAACCTTTTGCTCGTCCTCGAGCAAACCTAGAGTCGAGTACTAGAAGAGCTAAACAACAATGGATACTAGCACAAATACATCAAAGGATTAGCCATCATGCAAAACAACGCGTCTCATGAACACAAGCCTAAGCGTACCAAGTTTAGACTTCTATCAACCGAAAGTCTCGAACCATGAAATCCTTCCTATAATCTAAGTCTACTTCACAACCCTAGATAACATCCAAGCGATTTCCATACCGATTTCTCTAAGCTTTTGATATCATTTGAATCTTCTATTTTCGTTCTTATGCATTTTTTTTCTTTTCAGTACTTAGATCCACGCTTTGTTCCTAGGACGTCGAAATCGAAGAGGGTGGCTTTCTACTTAGACCCAGGCTGCCTATGGCACACTCATAAGGTCTAGTAACCTTAGCAGAGTGAAGAGATGCGTCATTGAAGCTCATTTTTTTAAACCATGGTTTTTTTTT
>CM071863.1:19189842-19201203 GCA_036759665.1 Gynandropsis gynandra
TCGAGCCGATGATGCATCACGAGCCTCCGATGCATCAAGAACCAACAGTGGAAGAGCTTTTAGCAATGGACGAGGAAAGACGGAAACTTCCTCGTATAGATCCAGCTAACAACAACGAACTTTGGTATAAATTGAATTGAATTTAATTTAGTAATTAATAAAGCATCAAGTCTTAATATATTTTAATTTTTAGGTTTGGTCGTAAACAGCTTAATCGGAATATCACAAGGATAATGAAAGCTGATTATGATCGTCTAAGTTACAATTGGACGCGAACCGATCCCGAATTAAAGGAACGATGGTGGAAAGCTTTCGTGGTATATTTTTTAAATATTCATTTTCATTATAAATTTTAAACTTAAAATAATTTTTAAATACATAGTTATTTTATAATTTTCAGCAAAAATATTGTTGGGATCCTGCAATAACCGGATATGTAAAGTCCGAATTTCAAAAGCATGCGGGAGAGAGATTGAAAAATCTTATATACGAAACGAGAAAAGATTTTGAGAAGAGCAATGTCAAACCCACTTGGATCCCTGATGATGTCTGGGGATAGTTGCTTGCCCATTGGGACTCTCCTGAGTTTAAGCAACGAAGTGAACGCGCTAGTCGATCTCGTCGTTCTGATAGATCGGGATATGGTCCTAGTGCACATACTGCTGGTTCCCGCTCTTTCGCGGAGGTTTTCGAAGATATGGTAAAATTTAAAAGTTTTTTAAGTTTTACTAGGAGTGACATTTGTTTAATACGTAAAACATCAAATTTGTTTTAGAGGAAAGAGAAAGGATGTGAACCGTCGTACGTGGAATTGTTAGAACGTACACACAAGAAAAAATCCGACGGTTCTTGGGTAGATGCCAGGGCAAAACAAATTCACGACGATGTTGATAACATGGCATCGCAACGAGTGTCCCAAATCTCGCCAAGAGAAGATGGGACGCAACCGACTCTTTCTCAAGAAGAATACAACGAGATGTATTTCGAGGTAAACTTAATACATTTTTACAATAATTTTTTTATTTATAATTTAAATTAATTGTGAATATTTTTCGTAGCACGTAACGCCGTACAAAGGGCGCCTATTTGGTCTTGGAGGAATGGCATCAAAACATGCGAGTTCCTCTAGAGGCAAAGAAAAGGTCGCGACCCATGAATTACAAAATACAATCTCGGAGATGAAAGCCCAACTAGAACAACAAAACGCCCAACTAGCCCAACTACAACAACAAAACTCACAGTTCAGCGCTATGCAAAGAGAAATAGAGCAAAATAGAAGAGAACGTGAGCAGTGGCTGAGGATGATGAAGGCAAACATGCCTTCTATCAATTGGGATACGGCCGGAGACAACGATGCTAACGACGATAATGATTCCCAATTTCCACCTACTAATTTGTAAATGAACCTACTAATTTGTAAATGTTTTGTAATTTAAATATTATTGTATAAACGTTTTTTTTATTTTCAATTTTTTTTTAAAATTTTTCGTTTTAATTTTTTTTTAAATTAAAAAATTCTTTATAAAAAAAAATATAAGTTCCCGACTGAATATAGCCGACGGGAAATTTCCCGACGGAAACTCTCCGCCCGGAAATTCCCCGACGGCTATGTTCAGTCGGGAAATTTCCCGACGGCGCAATCCGTCCGGAAAAGTTTTTAAAAAAAAAATAAAATTTCCCGACGGCTATGTTCAGTCGGGAAATTTCCCGACGGCGCAATCCGTCCGGAAAAGTTTTTAAAAAAAAAATAAAATTTCCCGACGGCTATGTTCAGTCGGGAAATTTCCCGACGGCACAAAATCCGTCCGATTTCCCAACGGTTTTCCAACTATCCTTTCAGTCCGCAATTGCGGACGGTTTGCGGACTGGAGCTGATTTCCGACGCTCGTTTGCGGACGGCGCGTGCCAGTCCCGAATCAGTCCCTAACTGCCTTTCCAGACGGATTAGGGACTGATGCTTCAGTCCCTAATCTGTGTATTTCTTGTAGTGTCGGGAATGCTTGCCCGAGTCGTGCTAAATGGTCCACACAATTGGCCGTAGGTTTTGCCCGATCGTGCAAGGGTTGTGCCCGACCGGGTGAGGCTTTTCCATGCTCAATCTCGTCCCGTTTGTCCCGTGATGATCCCCAAAGTTGCTCCTTAGCTTCGTGCATGTTCCTTTAGCTCCAAAATAGTCCAAATACGCGTAAAAACCTGTAAGAACATGAAAAGCACGAAAGCAAGTAAAACGGATACGGAATCATACGTAAAACATCACATATGCATCGAAAATGTCTCCTAAATCGTGCAAGAAATACGTATGAAAACGAGATGATCAACGCACGCTGGTTTCGCAGTGGACAAGACATCCAAACTTGAGCCCGAGCCACCTCCGTCTTCTTTTCGGGGTGAGTACATTGAACGCGATAAAACATATCCTACTGTTATGAATGCTAACATGAGCGCATATAAGATGAGAAAGTCACCCACACGCGTAAAGAAACGTAGAAGAGTCAGCTCTTCAGTATGTACGAACGGAACTTATACGGAAGTCAACCACCAAACTTCCACCGAAACTCAAAGGAGGTTTCACCCGCACTTGCAAGAGGTAATGGAAAAAGACGTCATAAAACTTTTCAATGCAGATTCCATTTATCCAACCTCGAGTGGCGAACGAGTGAATTCCGTGCATGATGTGCCAAAGAAAGAATTAGTGACTAAGGGATGGCACGACAAAAATACCCTACCTCATGACTTCCAACCAGGTGATTTAGTTCTACTCTTCAATTCTCGTTCTAAGCTTTTCTCGGGCAACCTACAGTCTCGTTGGTCTGGTCTTTTTCAGGTATGAGAAGTCTTTAAACATGGAGAAGTGGAACTATGGAGCAATTCGAGTGGCACATTCAAAGCTAATGGGCAGCGACTAAAGCTCTACCAAGCCGCTCAACCGATTGAAAGTGGAAAATTCATTTCCCTTTCTGATCCACCCGTCACGCACGCATGAGAAATGGAGACGTCAAAGCTTAAAGACGTTAAATAAGCGCTTTCTGGGAGGCAACCCAACTGTTTGTTTCTATTTTTCTTAGTGTTTAGTTTAAGACTCGGTTAATTGTTAAACAAAAAAAACATAAAAAAATACCACCACAAACGTGACTTCACTTCCCTTACCCTCCATCGGAGCTTCACGTTGAGGATGTCGTTTAGTTCAAGTCTCGGGGAGCAGCTCACGTTTGTCAGGTTGATTTCGTTTCATTTTCTCTTTGATTTTGTAGTTTTTAGTTTGTTTTTGCTTTCGTGAGTCAAAGTTGTCCCAGGCACTTGTCCGGTGCCACGTTTTGAGATGAACCCTAAACATAGGATGCTTAAGAAGTTGGCCTTTTTCCATGAGATTTTGCATGTTTTAGCTAGGTTTTTCCTAAGCGTTAGAGCTTATTAGTCGGCTGAAAAACAATAGGTCTTAATTCTTTGGGAATCCTAGTGTTGCTTGTGGGGGGTTTAGACGAGGTTGCTAGGCTAGTTCATCGTTTATTCTCTCTATCCAGATGGTCATACTTCGTATAGATGATGCTTAACTTTATTTTAATGAGGATTATTATATCGTATGAGAACGAGCTTATTTTGAAGATTAAGAGCGCACACTAACACTCCACTGTCGATTGAAATAATGCCTAAAACATGATCCAAAATCGATATGAGTGCATCGACCTTGATACTCTTTCGATGGTTCGGGTCTAAGTGGTGGGTGGGCAATCATCTTTCTATGTCCTAAGGGCATGGCACAATAAAAACGCCACCTACTCCGCTGCACTCTTGAACGAGATGCATGAGTATACCGTCATCGGTAGTCTTGGTCTAAGTAGAGGTTGGATCCCTTCAAATCCGATGTCCTAGAAGCCTAGTGTGTATGCGTAACGAAAAAAAGAAAAGAAAAAAGAAAAAGAAGACATAAAAACAAAAGGAAAGAAAATAAGAAAAAAAGAAAGAATAAAGAAAGAAAGAAGCTCAAAAAAGAAATAAGTATCCTCGGTTGTTCTAGGTTTAGCATCTGTCTGAAGTCTTGTTTGGTGGAGAGAGTTACGAAGGCTTGTGTAGTTTGCCTTTGATTTACTTTCTCATGGGTAGCCTTGGTGAACCTAGGATGAAGACTGAAAACTTAATTAGGCCGAATTTGCTCTCAACTTGATAGTTGATCGGTTAGGTTCGCTTTAGCGGTATTTCTAGGAGAAACGGGAGTTCTCGAACTTTGTATACCCCACGATTTCCACGTTTATGTTTGCTTAGGGACAAGCAAACATTCAAGTCTGGGGGATTTTGATCATCTCGATTTCATACGTATTTCTTGCACGATTTTAGAGATGTTTACGACATAGATGCGATGTTTACGTATGATTTTGTATCAGTTTTACTCGTTTTCGTGTTTTCATGTTCTTACAGGTTTTTATGCGTATTCGGTTCATTTTGGAGCTAAAGGACATACACGAGAAAAAGTACCAACATCAAGGATCATCACAGAACCACGAGAATCGGCGAAGAACAAGCCATGCTCGCGTGGGGTACACCCTTGCCCATGTAGGGCGTTTAGTCGGCAATTTTGTCCAGCAAATTAAGCACGAGTCGGGCAATCTGATAGCACGATCGAGGCATCAGCCCGAGCAAGCCACACCCCAGCCCGACCGGGGCACTCCCTAGCCCGAGCGGGTCACCTCGTTTTCCTTTGCGATCATGCGCGATCATGCACGTCGCACCCGAGCGGGTCACACACTCAGCCCACGCGGGTCGCGTCCATCACCTGCAACTCCAAATAAGTTAATTTGTCTTAAAATGAATAGGAGTTTGTTGGGGACTTATACAATAAGGAAAATGACTTTAGAGAAGAGGAATAAGTAATATTTTACTGGAGAAAGTAATGGAAACGTTGCCCAACTTATTCAAGAATGGAAAACTCATGAAAAGGCAAAATCGGTGGCTGCTGCAACAAAAGGAAAAGAACGAACGCCAGAAGGAAAAAAGAGGAGAAAAGGAAAGAAAATAAGAAGGAAAAGGAAGAACAGGAGCTAAGGGTCGGGAGGGCTTCAGTTAGAGAGTTAGTTTTGCGTTCTTGATCAAAGAGAGATAGTAGAGAGAAGAAGGAGATTCTTGCGAAGGAGACGTGCAAGGAGAATTGGAGATCAACCCAAGACTTCGGTTTCGTTTGGTTTTCATGTTCCTTAGACTTTCTACTTCAGTTATGTTTTTTTACGGACACATGAGCGAGTAGTTTGTTTTGTGCTAGGAGAAGGGATTAGCCCATGGCTATCATGGAATCACTTTGATTTATCTGAGAGCGTGAATGAATTGTGTTACGAAGGCCAAGTAAATGCATGTGTTAGGGGTTAGGAGAAGGACCGAAAGGAGAATTCTAGTCCTAGAAGATCAGGTTTAGAACAACCGAGGTTAGGCCACGAAAGTAGGGTAGCAGTGGTTGAGGGTAAAACGGATGAATCACAGATTTTATGGGTTTAGTTCAAGGTGTCAGCCACAAAAGTAGGGGATAACTTGACTAGATCACGTGTCTATGCCTTGAGAGAGGGTAGATATCATATTAGGATCGTCTGCCTTAGATAACTTGACTGAGACTGCATGATAGATAGGTTGATTGTTGGTTTCGGTAGTCTTGTGGTGAAACTGGATTCCTGAATTTTTTTTCTCATTGTTAAGAACTAGTTTGTTTGTTTGTTTTTAGTATTTCATTCTCAAATCACATATTTCTTTCCTTTGCAAGTTTGATTCACAGTTGGAGTTTAGGTTGTGTTGCCTAGTCCCTGTGGGATCGACACCTGAAGTACTACACACGTGTCGTGTACTTGCGGGTAGTTTAGGTTATTTGTTTAACTTTGATAACACATCATTTAACAAATCGAATATAGGACACAAATTTGAGTAGAAAGTGTGGGCACCTGAAGAAAAGAATAAGAGAGACGAGAGACAAATAGAACTCATGATTTCTATTTTTGATTATGAAGAGAGATTACATACTTATACAACAATGTAGATAAAGGTAGCTAATGCATTAAATCTAGATTTAGTTGAAAAGATAGGGAGCTGATGCATTAACTCTGGAGTTGGTTGAGAAGATAAGGAGTTGATGCATTAAATCTAGAGGTTGTTGATGACTTAATGAAGTCTCCAAAATTGACTTAAATAGTATATAACAAATTTTATATTACCAAATGGTAATATTCCACATTTTTTCTAGAGCTTGACCAGTGAATGATAAGACCATGATGTGGTGGCTCACTAAAAACCTTACCAAGAAAACCAAATGGGACAAAACTTGGTAAAAGGAAAAAGAGTGCACACATGGGTCATGTATTTTTGAAGTGAACTGGTGAGGTTGCTTTAGAAGGTGGTTGATAAATGTCAACCAGGCCAATTCTCCCATGAATGTTGTTGCGCAACTTTGAGCTTGTTTCCTTAGTGAATATATATGTTAGTTGGTCACAGCTCTTTGTGTATGTCAAGGCAATGATTCCTTAGACCAACTTCTCTCGTATGAAGTGGCAGTCAACCTCGATGTGTTTGGTTCTGTCATGAAAAACCGAATTAGTGGGGATGTGGATGCCAACTTGATTGTCGCAATGGAGAGTGATTGGTTGAGTTGTTTTAATGCCAAGATCAAGCAAAAGTGCCTTCAACCAAACAATTCGGAGGTAGTATTAGCCATCTCTCTATACTTAGTTGCTGCACTTGACCTTGCCATGACCGATTGTTTCATTCTTTTCCAAGTAACAAGATTTCCTCCAATGAATGTGCAGTAGCCAGTGGTTGATTTTTTGTAAATTCTCTCTCACGCCCAATCTGCATCACAATATCCCATGATTTTTCTGTGTGTTTATTTCATTCCATCTTTACTCCTTTTTCTTGAGTTCCTTTTAGATATTTGAGGACATGTTCCACCATTTTCCAATTGTTTTTTTTTTTGGAGTATGCATGTGTTGGCTCACTTGATTCACATCAAAACTTATATCAACCTTGTAATTGTAAGATAAATGAGTTTACGCATAATTCTTCGGTATTTTTTTGTATCTTTGAAAGGTTCCCCCTCTTGATGATATTTGAATCCTTATTCAATGGGAGTTATTGTAGGCTTAGCTCCGAGTTTTCCTGTGACATCAAGAAAATCAAGTATGTTCTTCCTTTGAGATAGGAATAATCATCACATGAGTGAGTTATTTCTATTCCAAGGAAGTATCTGAGTACTCCTAAATCTTTAATATCAAAGGTACTCTTAAGTACTTTTTTGGTTTCCTGAATTCCAAATTTGTCGTTTCTAGATATAATAATACCATCGACATATATAAGCAGAACAATAATACCTCGTTCCCCTTGAATTGTTAATAGCAAATGATCAGCCTCGCTTTTCATTAATCCATGCTTAATAAGAGCATGATAAAGCTTATGATACTAAGCTCTAGGCCATAAATAGCTTTCTTCAACTTACAAACATTATTTTAACCATAAGAATCTTGAAAACTGGGAGGTGACAGATTATATAAATTTCTTCTTCGAGGTCTCTCTGAAGAAAAACATGCTTGACATACATCTGCCACAATTCCCAATTAAGGTTAACGTCTATAGAAAGAATAACACGAATAGAATAAAGTTTACCAACAAGAGTAAAAGTTTCAGTATAATCTTGTCCATAGGTTTGAGTAAACCCTTTAGCAACCAATTTTGCTTTGTATCTTTCAATGTCACCGTTGCTATGATATTTAATCTTGTACATCCATTTGCAGTCAATAGGTTTCTTGTCTTTTGGTAATGCTACAAAGTCCCAAGTGTTATTCCTTTGAAGTGCAACTATCTCATCAGTCATAACATCTTCCCAATCTTTGATATTCTTTGCCTCATCATACGTACTTAGATCCTGTTCTTGATCAATTTTCCTCAAAAACACTTGATGATCAACAGATAAATGAGAAGTAGTGCAATAACTTTGTATAGGATGTGAAATAGGATGACCATTAAAGAAAACCATTTTGTTCTTATGCCTTTCACTTCTTCTTAGGACCGGAGCATTTCCTTGATGATTGGTAGAACCTTCGTTTATTTGATCAACTATATCGTGATATGAGCTTTCTTCTTGTTGCTCATTCTCTGAATCAATATGCTCATTTCTTTCTTCAGATTCAGAATGTTCTTCCCTAACTTCATTTGGCTGATCATGGTCAGCATGATTGGTTTGAGGAACATTGGAACTTAGTTGTAATTCTGGTTGTATATCTATTATCCTTTCAAGATCGCCCGAGGGTTTTGAGCTTGCAACATCTAATTTCTGCATTTCCGAGGTTAGAAGATTTAGAAAAGACACAATGGGAGGAGCTTTATAACATGATTGAATGACATCAAGGTCTTTGAGTGTTTTCCAATTTTGATCTTTAAAGAAGCCTCTTTCCTCATCAAATTGGACATCTCGAGAAACAAAAATCCGATTGGTATAAGGATCATAGAATTTGTACCCTTTTGTGTAGGAGAATATCCAATGAACATACATTTGGTACTTCTTGGGTGAAGCTTATTTCTTTACTCACCTAGAACATAAACATAGAAAATACACCAAAATATCTTAAGAAAATCAATAAGAGGTTTAGAATTATTTAGTACCTCATACGGATTCATGTGATTTAGGCATTATGAAGGTAGTCTATTGATGAGGTAACATGCTTTCATGATAGCATCTCCCCAGAATATCTTCGGAACTCCGCCATGAAATATTAGACCTTGCTACTTACGGATGGTGCCTATTCTTATGTTCTATGACTCTGGTTTGAGTATAAGGACACAATGTTTAATATAGAGTTCCATGTTTTAAGATGTAATCTTCGAATTGCTTGCTTATGTATTCTCCACTTTTGTCTAATCAAATGCATTTAATTTTTGTAGTGAACTGATTAGTAACATAGCTCCAAAATTTTGTGAAAGCGTAAAAAACATGACTTTTGAAGGCAAGAGATAAATCTATGTATATTTTTATTTTTCACCAATTAATGTGACAAAATATTTGTAAATATCCAATGACAAACATTTGGTACTTCTTGGGTGAAGCTTATTTCTTTAATCATCTGGAACATAAACATAGCAAACACACCCAAATATCTTAAGAAAATCAATAGGAGGTTTAGAATTGTTTAGTACCTCATACAAAGTCATATCATTTAGATATTTTGAAGGCATTCTATTGATGATGTAACATGCTGTCATGATAGCATCTCCCCAGAATCTCTTTGGAACTCCGCCATGAAATATCATAGACCTTACTACTTCCAAAAGGTG
Source organism: Gynandropsis gynandra (assembly GCA_036759665.1). Classification (NCBI taxonomy): domain Eukaryota; kingdom Viridiplantae; phylum Streptophyta; class Magnoliopsida; order Brassicales; family Cleomaceae; genus Gynandropsis; species Gynandropsis gynandra. The sequence goes on from CM071863.1 coordinate 19,199,134, forward strand.
CCTATTCTTACATTCTATGACTCTGTTTCACTGGGGAATATAAGGACACAAAGTTTGGTATAGAATTCCATATTTTGAGATGTAAATCTTCGATTGCTTGCTTATGTATTCTCCACTATTGTCAGATAGAAGACATTTAATTTTTGCATTAAACTGATTAGTAACATAGCTGCAAAACTTTGAGAAAGCGTAAAAAAACATGACTTTTCAAGGCAAGAGATATATCCATATATATTTTGATTTTTCATCAATGGATGTGACAAAATATTCATGATTATCTCTTGTATGACATGGAGCAATCCAGACATAAGAATGAACAAGTTCAAAGCATTTATTATAGATAGTTTTTGATGCTGCAAATAAAGTTCTACAATGTTTTCCTAGGATACATGCCTCACAATTTTCAGAATTAATCTTAACATTAGGAAGCACAATGTTAAGAGAATTATGATGAAGATTTTCTAGTCTAGAATGCCAAATGGAATTAAAAGCGAAATTATGAGTGCAATCAGGAGTATCTAAGATATAAAGCCTATTGTTGACAGATCCTTTTCCAATATTTTGACCCGTCTGAATGTCCTGAAAGCAAACATCATTAGCACTAAAAATAACATTGCATTTTAAATCCTTGGTTAGTTTCGCAACAGACAAGAGATTGGTTGTAAAATCTGGAACTAATAGAACTCTAATACTTTTTCCACACAAGTTCAATTCTCTTGTTCATTTAGCTAGCACATTATGACCATTAGTAACAGTTACATTACCATAGCCAGGTTTTACATTTTTATCAGATTTTTGTTGGAAAACATATGATTTGTAGTACCTGAATCAATGATGATAAGATGTTTTGATTCAGAAGTGAGATATACTTTACCGGGATCCTTTTGAGTCATGAATGCTTTGATAAAGGCATCTAAGTCAGATTTTCTTACAAACTCATCATATGTGGAGTTTACCGCACCATCTATAGAGTATTGTCTTGCTTCCTTGAATCGATTGTTTCGAAGATATGGATGAAAGATCTAGCATTTGCTTTTGATATGCCCCTTTTTCTTGAAGTGGCTACACCATGGAGATTTCTTTTGGACAATTGCCTTGTAATGCAACATCACTTGCTTCTGGAGCCGCGGCCTTGTGACCCGCTTCACGTGTATTTTGAAAAAGCTTTCTTCAGCCTTCCTTCTTCTTGATCGTCATGCAAACCTCATTCATAGAGGGAATTTTGTCAAGTCAAAGAATATAATAAATAAACTGATCATCTAGTTTTCATATGTATTTCTTGCACGATTGCGCATCTTACATACATAGACGAATTACGACCGCTATCCTAATCCCTAGATTCAATCGATTGACCTGGCGTAGATTCTAAACCGATTAAACCCTAAATCATGGCTAAGTTCCAAAGTCTAATGCCCTGGCGTACATTTATTAGACTTCTAATATCATCAATCAAGTGGCGTACAAGTATGAAAGCATTAAGATCCACCATTCATTAAGCATAAGACTTCGTTACAACATGACAATACTCTCTAACCCATGGCAAAGGATCTACTCAGACATTTTCTTCCTTCTTCAATCTGCCCTAATGTCTCTGAATGTTCTCTGATCCCATCTGGTTCGAAAACTCCCTTTTCAGATCTGATTTCCCCTTAATTTGGCCGTTCCAAAACTTAGGAATTAGTTGAGGAATTCAAGGGCCCGAGCAGGCATAGCCTCTACCCGCTCGTGCAGGCCACTTGCCCGACCGTGTGCCCTCCTTTTATCCCGAGCGGGCACCATGCCCGATCATGTGATTCTTGAGCCCGAGTCGTGCAAACCTACGGCGATTTCTTGGCATCAATTAGCCCAAGCGGGCACTCCAATTCCACTCGAGCGGGCACTCCATCTTGGTCGTGTTCCTTGAGTGCCCGAGTCGTGCAAAGCTACGGGGGTAATTGGCAGCAGTTAGCCCGATTGTGTACACTTCCAATGCCCGAGCAGGCATGTCTTGAAATGTTGTTTCCGCTCCTTTCGCTCGGTGTTTGAGTGTTCACTTTCAGTCCATGGCCTTGCACAAGTTGAACCTTGTCA
>CM071863.1:19237104-19250924 GCA_036759665.1 Gynandropsis gynandra
AATGGTCGGAAGGGTCGCACGGGTCCAACATATTTTGATTTGATTTGTATTTTCGAAATTTTATTCATATTATTTGTAAATAATTTGTAAATAATAAATTAGTATCGCAGGGGTCTAAGGGTCGCAGAAGGACAAGGGTCGCAGGGGTCCAAGGGTCGCAGAGGAACAAGGGTCGAAGAGGGACAAGGGTCGCAGGGGTCCAAGGGTCGCAGAGGAACAAGGGTCGAAGAGGGACAAGGGTCGCAGGGGTCCAAGGGTCGCAGAGGAACAAGGGTCGAAGAGGGACAAGGGTCGCAGGGGTCCAAGGGTCGCAGAGGAACAAGGGTCGCAGAGGGACAAGGGTCGCAGGGTCAAACTGGGTCGCTGGGTCGAACTGGGTCGTAAAGTCGCAGAAGTAGTCTTCCAATTGGGATACTTTTATAGGTACACAAGAAGAATGAAAGGTTTTTTCTGCAACAGATCTAAGGAAAGAAGAGCTATTCCTCTTCGAGTCTTAGCGCATATTAACATCAAATTTAAGAAGATGGATTTTATAGGTGAGTTAAGCTCCATTTAAACGTTGTTTGATAAATTTGTTTTGACGTAGATGACGAATTAGATCTGAGGACAAGTTCTTTTCAAGAAAGGGAATGATGAGCACACAAAAATAAAATTTATATTCTAAGGACTTGTCATATAAGCAAGGGCTAAATATATTCAAAAACTTTTCTTGAGGATAATCGTTGGCGAGATCTCAACAAAGGACAATGTTGGGAAGGAGGAAATAGTCGACCCTAAGTTCATAATCATTTTACAATTCAAACATGTCACATTTGGAAATGCTCACCAAGGAGGAAACGAGCCACTCCACCCGACGTTAGAGAAGATTGACATGAGTATTCCTACCTTGTGGAGCACTTGAATGAGCACATGTTAGGCTTGAACTAAGTGTTTCCATAATTTGAAACATTTGACTGTGGGGATATTAAGCTCAATTTAGTATTTGTTATGGAAAGCAAAGAATTGACTTGATCTAGGTTGCAGCTAGACCGAGAACCACCACGTTTTGACCAAGCGTTTTACTTAATTTTGATGATTACTTAATACACTTTGCAGTGTCAAGGTCATCCTTTTGCTTTATACAAGCGAGCAAGCCATTCTCATCGTCATCGTCATCAGTAGGAGATTCCTTGATAGGATTCTTGATCGCATCGAGTAACTTCTCCTACTTGAGGATGATTTTGAGGTTGCGGTACCAATCATCGAAATTTTCCCAAACAAGTTTGTGGACATCGAGAAATGGCACATAAGGAAATTGAAGACATTATTCAGGAAATCAAGAAGGAAAAATTGCAGCATTTATTAGAACACTTATTTAATCAAATAGATATGGACTTTCATCTAAATGATTATTTTACTGACTAATACTACAATAGTATTCAAAAATCGTATTTCTTTCAGTAATATTTCTTGAACTAATCATGCATAAGCCCCCTGGTAGTCAGGTCGTTTCTTAAGCATATTAAACAGGTTGATTTTAAATGGCTCTATATCACATAGTCACCTGGTAGTCAGGTCGTTCCTATTGATATAGTTGAGTTCATCCTTTAGCTTATGGTCGGATATCAATTAAGTTTATGTCCCCCGGGTAGTCCAGGCGCTTACAAAAACTAATTGATCCCTCCCACTAGACATCTGATGTCGTAGATGTATGAATCGAATTATTGAGCTACATGCCTCCTGGTAGTCAGGTCGTACCATGTAAACAAGAACTTATTCAAAACATCTACAATAAAGGAAAAGCCTAACGATAAACAATTTATCGTTTTAGAACTCAATTATTAATCAAAATTCTTAATTTTAATATAACTCTATATTACATAGTCACCTGGTAGTCAGGTCGTTCCTATCGATATAGACGAGTTTTATCCTACAACTCATGGTCGGATATCAATTAAGTTTATGTCCCCCGGGTAGTCCAGGCGTTCACAAAAACTAATTGATCCCTCCCACTAGACATCTAATGTCATAGACATTCGAATCAATTTCTCAAACTGCATGCCTCCTGGTAGTGAGGCCGTACCATGTAAACGAGAAAATATCCAAAAACGTCTACGATGAAGGAAAAACCTTACGATAAACTATTTATCGTTTTAGAACCCAATTTTTGATATTTTAAAATTTAAATTCTCAATTTTAATTTTTAACTTAATTTTAATTATTTTTTTCGTCCGCGGCTACGCGCGCGGGCGCGCACACGCTGTCGCCCGCTCGGGTAGGAGGCGAACGGGATTAGGGTTTCTCAAACCCTATCACCGCTGCCGCCGCCTAACGGCTGCTCGCTCCAGCTGAAGGATTCGCCAGCGAAGTCGACTTGATCCGGCCGTCCGCCTGCTACGAGCGCCGCCGTGCCTGCCGCCTTGCTGAAGATACGTCGAATCGAGAGTGAGAGGCGCAGAAGGGGTTTCGAAAACCCCAATCGCCACCGATTCGCCGCTCCGCCTGCTCGACCCTCGCCGCCCGACGTCGACCCCATGCCTGCGCAGCCCTCGCCCCTTGCGTCGCCGCGCCTGCCTGAAGAATCCGTCGAGCGAGCAGTCGCTCGACGCGATTTCCCTCTCGCGCGATCGACGCGATTTCTCTCTCGCGTGTCGTCGCCTTCCTTTGCAGCCGCGACGGTCAGGGACTTGCCGGCGACCCTTCGCTTGTGATGGACGACCCTCGTCCGGCCAGCTAGGGCGTCGGCCGTGGCCCAGGCGCCTCTTCCTCTCCGCCTGCGCGCTGGCGAAGGTTCGTGTGCGCGCGCGCGAATTTCCCGCTTTTCGATCCGATTTTTCACACAAAAATCCGAAAAAAAATCCTAAACATACGACCAGAGCTCTGATACCACCGTAGGGTTGATTTCAATTGCGGAAACGTGTTTTATCAACCCGAATTTTAGATCTAGTCATGTTCGGATTAGTTTTTACAGATTTCAACGACGAACAAATACAGAAACAATTTCAGGGTACTTGTAGCGTTGAACGTGCAGTCGTCGGATGTGAGGCTTGATGGTACAAACCCTCTACGTGTATCCACGCTGAGATCGGGATTACTTTGATGTGGAAATCGGAAGAACGAAATTTGTTTTTCGTTTTTCGGGTTTTTCCTTTCTCACGGCTAGGGTTTCTAGGTTTAGAATAGTCTGTTTTCGAAACCTCGTAATGCGTTTATTTATAATTATTAATTCTTTAATAATTACGACATAAACCCATAACTATTGAAATATTACATAATTGGCAAAATATTTTCAATATAACCACGAGTCCCATTTGTTGATGGTGATAAAAACAGACGCGAACATTTGTGGCCTTTAAAAAAGATATGTGAGTGGATTTGAGTTATGCGTATATGTTGTAGCGATCACTTTTTTATTACTGTTTGAATTCTAGTTTCCAATAAAGTGACAGCCTGTTTTGATGGTTTGATCCTTTAATGATAAATAAAATTACCGCAATTAATATATTAAATGTAGCTTGGTTGTCACAATGTGCATTATTAACCGTTCATCAGTTTACATATTATATGGCATGGTTTTGTATTCTTCATCTTCATCTATACTCGATCTTACCATAGGATAAGGCCTGCAATAACAGATGATGACGAAGAGCGACATGCTGTGATCCTTCACATCGATACTCTATCAGGAAAAATCATATAAATTTCAAAAGAAAAATAATAAAATTGTAAAGAAACGAGGTTAAATATCTTTTTGTAAATTACAACAGTTCATATATAAGATGGTGTAATTTCAGTAAGTATATATTTTTTATTTAATCAATATAAAAATTCAGTAAGTATATATTTTTTATTTAATCAATATAAAAATCGCATCCCGTGATTCTCGTTATCTTTGAACATACTACACGAGGCATTAAAAAATCATATCTTTTGTAAATTACAGCAGTTCATATATAAGACGGTGTAGTTTCAACAACTATATATGTTTTATTTAATCAATATAAAAATTGCACTCCGTGATTCCCGTTATCTATGAACATGCTTGCTACACGAGGCATTAAAAGATCATATATTGGGATAACATAAAAAAAATCTAGCAGTTATATATCTCTTCTTTTGATTATTGAACTCCAAAGTTAAACTATCTTAATGTTTTGTTGTTTTTTTTTTCATTGACTTAACATATTGAAACGGTGGAATATCAGATATAGTTTCGTAAGTTTAAACCGTTTCAAAAATATGTTCTCTAAAATAATTATTAAATCGAAAAAGAATGTAAAAAGAAAAATTTGCCCTTAGTTTTCGAACGTGAAAAAACACACGTTTTGCAGTTTCTCGTCATGAAAACTGTCAAACAGTATCAAAAGCAAGAGAGACAAACAATTTTTCGACGTGAAAACCTGTTTCAAAATTTAGAGCAAGAAAGACGAAGTGATTTGGAACTTGAGAAGGATCAATTTGAAGTTGGCAAGAAGGAAATGACTAGAATCAGCAGTAGCAGTGAAGAAGAGAGCACGAGTCAATCTTCAATGGCATCAATAAGTGTAAGTAGATAGATTTCTAGAGTTTTGCAGGTTGTCGAGTCACAAAATGGTTTGGGTCACAATGGTCGTTTGAGAGTTGCAAGGGGTCTAAGGGTCGTTTGAGTCGGTTGTCTTAGTGAGTCGGTTTGGGTCACAATGGTCGCTTGAGCGTCACAAAGGGTCTAAGGGTCGTTTGAGTCGGTTATATCAGAGAGTCGGTTTGGGTCACAATGGTCGCTTGAGCGTCGCAGGGGCTCTAAGGGTCGTTTGAGTCGGTTGTCTCAGTGAGTCGGTTTGGGTCGCAATGGTCGCTTGAGCATCGCAGGGCGTCGCAAGGGTCGTTTGAGTCGCATGGGTTGCTTGATATTATGCCACGTGGGTCGCTTGAGTCGCATGAGTTCAATTGAGTCGCATGGGTCGCTTGAGACTCAATGAATCGGTTGAGTGTCGCAGTGGGTTTGAGGGTCGTTTGAGTCGCATGGGAACCTTCGTTCATTGACACAACCGATGAAAGGTTGACTGGTCTATATATGTTCCTGACGACACCTAGACATGAGAGTTGGTAGAAATATGATCTAGATATTCCCCGGGGCCAGATTTTTGGCTTGAAGATGATGTAAGTTTTTTAAACCCGAAGTCACAGAGATACTTTTGTGTCATATGTATTCATGCGTGTTAAATTTTTTTGTAACAATTGGATGAGGCGTTGTTGGTGCAGTATTATCGCATGAAGACATTCCCCGCGATATTTAAGCAACTTTACGTTTGACTTGTTGTTTTCATACGCATCCTCAAGATGTGGTCATACGAGGATATGGAAACTTTGCCGGAATTTCTTAGTGATTGTTTGAATGGCAAGTATCCATTCAGAAGTACGGAACCAATGAGTGATTTGAAGGCTTTGTCTTGGTTCTAAATTTCGAAGGCTTTGTCTCGGTTCCAAACATTTCATCGCTCAGTAGTATAGCCATCATAGCGGATTTCAAAACCCGATACATCACAATATAAAATTGCCAACACAGGATTAAGGAAATACATATCGATTCGGTGATTGAGAAGCTAAGAAAAGTTGTCCCCAAGATGTTCATTCTCAAAGGGTTTCTTTCTTTGGCTTCTGGAGAAGATGAATGGAAATATGAGTATTATGAAGGTCTAACAGATAACAAAACCTCGAATGACTATGGTTTTTACGCCTACAAATTCGTAGAAGCCTCGGTAATGAAAGCACGTAATGATTTGCACTGTATTTGCGACGAAAATGTTCCTTTTATGCGTGAGAAGATTGTGGTTGAGGTATTTAGTAATGAAAAATGTATCCCTCCACCCCGGGATTAACTTGATATTTGGTACATTGTTATTCTTTAGGGAATGGAAAATGTAAATATTTGGTACATTGTTATTTTTTACATATTTGATACATTGTTATTTTTTTTTTTAATTTCTACTTTTATAATAAAAGGAGTCGCAAGGGTAAAATGGTCGAAGGGTCAAGGGTCGAACGGGTACAATGGTCCGAGGGTTGTAGGGATCCGAGGGTCGTAGAGGTACAAGGGTCGCAGAGATACAAGAGTGGTTCGACGATTTTACCTATTCGACCCTTGACCATGTGACTTTTTTTATCTCTGCAACCCTTGTATCTCTGTGACCCTTGTATCTCTGCGACGATTTTACAAATAATATGAATAATTTATTATTTATTATTTACAAATACAATTATTTTCAAATAATATGCATAAGTTATTATTTATTATTTAAAAATACAATTATTTACAAATAAAATGAATAATTTATTATTTATTATTTATCAATACAATTATTTACAAATAATTGATTCAAATCTCTGCGACCCTTGTCCAGTTGCGACCCTTGGATCCGTGCGACCCATGGCCCTCTATGACCCTTATCCCTCTTCGACCCTTGGACCCTTGCGACCTTTGGACCCCTCGCGACCCTTGGACCCCTACGACCCTTGGACCCCTCGCGACCCTTGGACCCGTGCGGCCCTTGTCCCCTTTTGACCCTTGTCCATCCGCGACCCTTGTTACAATAATAGTCAATCCACAAAAACAGCGAGACTAACAATAATACTTACTATTGAATAATTGTAAAAAACCAAACAAATACAAACATGAAGTTCAAGTTCAAAGGAATGTTCTTGTTCAAAGGAGGTTCAGAGCAATCAAAATAGAACTGAAATCAAACTCTATTATTGTTAGGCCCTTGTTGACAAAAAAAATGAAGTAGTGGTGTTGATCCATCGGAATCCAGTTCGAATTGGAGGGTACAACCTTGGGTCAGTCCATGATCGTAACAAAACTTTCTCCAACCCCTTCTAATTGTAGTGCCACCACGTGCCATGGGCCTTAGATATGCTTCCCACGATATTATGTATCGTATCATCAGATATATCTTACATTGTCTATAGCAAAGACCTCCCGACCTCGCAAACCCTATCGCAAGTGTCTGCAACATCCATAGAAAGGAATAAAAATCGTGAAAATCCTTACCTAAGTCGCGACATCACCCAAGTCCGTATTGAGGTCACGTACCAATGCATCTATGGCCAGATTGGAACGAGTGACTGGTACCACCGTGACAATCCTCTGAGCAGGAGTGGCAAAGGTGACGTGAAAGACCATGTCACCTTCGTAACAGAAAATTAAGTAATCTCCAACACGTAAGTGTAGGTCATTGGAGAAATCTTTTCACCAATCAGTGAATTTGGAGCAATCCAACTTGACTTTCCATGTTCTGTTAGACCCATTCCGTTGCCGTGTTGTTGTCTTTCGTTTTCCCGTAAATATAATCATTGAAAAAGATCTTCGGGATGTTCCGTAACAAAAAACGAACAACAAAGTCAAATCTATACATTCTCTACATGCACATTACCGACAGATGAAGAAGATTACAATGTAGTTCTCCATATAGCGCGGAAAAATCACTCTAAAAAAATGAGGAAAATGTGGTATTTTCGAGAAAATTGATGGAAGATGATGAGAGTTAGAGACATAGAGTGTGTTGTTATTTTAAAAAAAGGAAATCGATGGAACATGACCCTGATATCGAATCACCGTCAGATGAAATTCGAAAAGACATGACTATCAAAGTACAAGGGTCGCAGATGTTACGTTTTTTAAAGTTTTTTCAAATTTGATAAAAAGTTCGGCGAGAATTTTGATGATGGAATTTTTGGCGGTTTGCATGGGTTGCATATATGCGAACTTGACGGATGTACGGGCTAACAATGATAAAATGTCAAAAACCAATCAAAACAATACATTTACGATGTCAAACTAATTAATGCAAATTGAGGGTCGCATGGGTTGCATGGTTACATATTAAGGATCAATAAATGCGAAATCGATGAATTTATGGATTTATCATGATAAAATGTCAGAAACCAATCAAAACAATACATTTACAATGTCAAAATAATTAATGCCAATTGAGGGTCACATAGGTCACATGGGTCGCTTGGTCGCATATATTGATCAATAGATGCAAACTCGCGAATTTACGGGTTTACAATGATAAAATGACAAAACAAATCAAAACAATGCATTTACACATCAAACTAATTAATACCAATTGAGGATCGCATGGGTCGTATGGGTCGCTTGGTTGCATATATTGATCAATAGATGCGAACTCGACAAATTTATGGGTTTATAATGATAAAATGACAAAAAAAATCAAAACAATACACTTACAACGTCAATCAAGGGTTAAAGCAGATTATGACCATGTGTCCATAGTTGAGTTGTGTATAACCAATGCTTGTGTTTCAAAAGCGATAGTAGTGTTCTAAGAACTCGTGAGATGTTGATATTATTTATAATATTGTCTATATTTATTCTAATCTAGACATGGGTCAGGAGGGTCACATCGGTCGGAAGGGTCGCACTGGTCACATGAGTCATATTTGTTCGCATGAGATCGTATGGATCGGCTGAGTCGCACAAGGGGTCATATTGGGTTGCATGAGTCGGATGGGTTCTAATTTAATCCAATTGAGGGTCGCATGGGTCGAATTATAACGAAGAATTTATCGAATTATAATGATGAAAATAACAAAAGGTTTAATCAAAATAATACAAATAATATAGTATTACACGATCACTAACTAACAGACCTTTCTTTTTTTGAAGTCGGCGTTGTCTCGGTTGTCACGTTCCGAACACTTTCAATGATGTTGGCTTTTGAAGATGGGGTTTGTCTCGACGAAGAAGACGCGGTTTGTCTCGACAAAAATGGGGTTTGTATCGACGAAGAAGGCGAGTTTTGTCTCGAAAAAGATGGGGTTTGTCTTGACGAAGAATACGGGGTTTGTCTTGAAGAAGATGTAGTACTTCTCCGAGCCTCACCGGGTCCAGGATAACGATTCTCTTGAGGCCCCCCGCTTTGTCTTTTCTCAGCCAGCACAGGAGGTAGAACCGTAACTTTAGTATATTGAGGAGGAATATCCCAAGCACCGCAATCAGGAACTAGATACACGGTTTCTTGGTAAGCCGAACGCCATGTCTCCCGAAGGTAGTATTTTGAACATAGATATGGTATCTTGTGACCTTTACCAACCTTATGTGATGTCGTAATTGCGTAACTGCATGGATACTTATCCACATCAAACATTTTGCATTCACAAGTTCTTTTTTAAAGACTCACTACCAATCTTCTATCCATATTATTTCTCCCCTCATACTCATCACTCAGGCTATTAAATTCAATAACATAATACTTGGATACCTATCCAAACCGTTCATGTAACGTTTTCTAACTGTAAGGTATAAACTTTTGAGAATCATCACCGCTAGCTGCTTCTATACCTATTGAACCATTCCATTGTCTTTCCAAAACAAATATCTAAAAGCCCTAGGATCGTAAACTTTTTTTACTTCTTCAACGTTGAAATTATTGACTCGGTCCCATTAGTGATTAATAAGTTGTACCTTTCCCCCTTAAATTTGCATCTTGCCCACATAACGGGATCAAGTTCATCTTTCTCTAATTACTTTGCAACATTAGGATACTTGGGCAAAGGTGAAAGAGGTAAAAAATGGCCACAAAGGTCACAACAGTCACAAGGGTGGCAGAGGTACAAGGGTTACAAAGATACAAGGATCGTAGAGGGTGAAAAGGTCGAAGGGGTACAATGGTCGCAGGGGTACAAGGGTCACAGGAGTACAAGGGTCGCAGGGGTCAAAGGGTCACAAAGGGTACAAGGGTGGCAGAGACGCAAGGGTCGGAGAGGAGTACAAGGGTGGTAAAGGTACATGGGTCGCAAAGGGTACAAGGGTTGCAGAGGTCACAAAAGTCACAAAAGTCATTTTTTGTACTTGACCTTAAAATCATTTAATAGCACTTCAAATTCGTTCTCCGTGTAAGCTGTTGCACATTTGAAGAATATTTCTGCCACAGTATCACCCTTTGAAGTCTTTCTACCATGGCCTTTATTGACGTAGCTCTTTATATTTTGCGATATATGACACGCACAAAAGCAATGATCAGCTTGTTTATACACTTGTTTGACTTCTTTGATCAAGCTTTTACGGCGATCAGATATCACAACGATATCACAGCTCTCTGGTATCACCTCTTTCAATCTTGTCATAAACCACATCCATGATTCGTTCTTTGCTCTATCGACTATTCTCCATGCAATAGGATATTGGTGATATTCACCATATTTCCTGGTCGCGACAATCAATGCTCCCTTGTACACTCCTATCAGAAATGTTGCATCCATAGAAACCACATTACCCATGTATTTCCATCCTCTTATAGCCGCTTTGACAGCCATAAAAAGGCATTTGAAGCTTTTTCCCATCACCGTCGAGCTGAAGATTTGCGATAGATGCGGGATTTCTCTTTGTAAACATGTGCAACCACCTTGGAAGCCTCCTATAATGTTCAAAGGCATCACCATAATTCTCCTTTTGAGCACCGCATTTGCCTCTTAATGCCATCAAATACGGTCCATTGGAACTGTATTTTGCTTTTACACATGCCATCAATTCTTTTGCTGGAGGTGTTTCATAATTTCCGGCATATTCCTCTTTCAAATAATCCTTAACCATTTGCACTGTACCCTTTGTAGCTTCGGTCCATTTAGATACAAGTGAATAGTTATGAATGGGATTGTGTATTCTCACACCAAACCATTTGGAATTCGGGACTACTGCCACACGTAATTTCCATTTACAACCACTTCCAGCAGACTTGCATCGTACTTCCCACAGCATCGTATCATATCTCAATGTTGTATATCTAAACGAAGCTTCGATTGAAACCTTCCTTACAAATTCCTTTACATCCTTCTTGCTATCAAACTCTTGCCCAATTTTAAGATCCAATACATCTTCAAACTCGAAGTTATTATTTTCACTTTCATGAACTACCATTTCCGAGTTTTTTCTCACCATCACCATACTTATGCTCTGTTGGCAAATCAAAATCAACTTTATTACTGCCACAAATAACTCCATCAACTACCACATTTATGGCACACCCACCATCTTCTCTTAATCCGCTTGTATGTTCACTAACATAATTATCCGAATCCAAAATATTTATTGTTTCCGGATTACTCTCAACTCTACTCTTGTTATTTGGACCTACAATAACACATTCATCATAATCTACAACACCTCGATCCTCACCTTCTTTAGCAATGCTTCCAAAAGCAGGAATTAGAGGCTCAATTTCCCTCTCAATCTCGATTTCACACTTCACACTTGCCGATTCTATCTCCACATACAATAGTGGTTTAATTCCTCTTATGCGATCAAATAGATAACAAATAAGATGCTTGTCATTCATTATATATGTCGGCTTCCTATTTTCACAAATATTGGAAAATAGCTTAACTTCGACTTTGTTGTATTATTTCTCACCATCATCTCTATGCATAACTAATCAATCAGTTGCTAGTATGTCAGACTAAACGGAGAACAATAGAAAAATACTCTCTGGTTTTCCTGAACTCTACCAACACATTCACATTCTCTATTTGGGGTTTTTCCATTTACCATCATACAAAAAATAAATCAGTGTGATTTTCTCATCCACCATATCCATTACACATGTAACAAAAATATAAAAAAGGGGGTAAATTCTGTGACCCACTACGACGGTGCGACTCGATGAGACTCTGTGACCTAGTGCGACCGTGCGACCCTTGTACCTCTACGACCCTTGTACCTCTACAACCCTTTGAGCCCTCTACAACCCTTGTACCTCTGTGATCCTTGTACCCCGTCGACCCTTTGACCTCTCTGCGACCCTTGTACCCCTTTGCGACCTTTGTACCCCTTTGCGACGCCTTGTACCTTTGCGACCCTTGTGACTCTACGACCCTTGTACCTCTGCGACCCTTGTACCCATGCGACCCTTGGACCCCTGCGACCCTTTGACCGCTTTGCGGCCCCTTTACCCATGCGACCCTTGGACCTCCGCGACCCTTTGACCCCTTTACAACCCCTTTACTTCTGCGACCCTTGGACCCCTGCGACCCTTGGAACTTTGATCCCTTTGACCCCTCGATGAGACTCTGTAACCTTGTGCGACCGTGCGACTCTGTGACCCAGTCACTAATTGCGATTATTTGACATTTCAATAAATATCATTCGTTTAGACTCGTTTTCAATAAACGAGTCTTATATTGATGCAGTGCTTCATAACTCACAAAAGAACAAGCAAACACAAGAGAAACACGAAAAACTCTCTATACATACCTGGTTTTTTAGCAATATGTGCTTAATTGCAAGCTTCTTTGTTGACAACAAACGATATCGACCTATTGGCAACGAATCTGATACCGATTTCAAGCTACTCTTACCGAATCTGTTGTGGTGTGGTAGAACAGTAATTTTCGCGCTACAAGAGAGAGAGAAATAGAGGTGCTCTGGAGGAGAGAGAAAAATTGTCGATAAGAATAATATGAGATTATCAATATTCTAAGGGTAGATTTGAAATTGAAACCTTTTTTTAGGGNAAGAATAATATGAGATTATCAATATTCTAAGGGTAGATTTGAAATTGAAACCTTTTTTTAGGGAAGGGTATTTTTCAAGTAGTTTAACTTTACAAGAATAATTTTGAAGTTCCCTTCTTGAATTAGAGAATTAAAAAAATGTTATATTGTTATTTCTTCAATTAATATAATTTATACTATTAATACGCAAACTCCTAATTATACTTCGTATAATTTTACCGCTTTTGATGATGTTGTAAGACACAGTTGAATTTTGTGTTTCCATATATATTTTAAAATTGTTGAATAATATTGTTTAAAATGAATGTGGTATATCCCTCCTATTTATACACAAAAGTAGACATTGATTAATATAGGTTTTAGTTTTGTTAAATAACGTACTTAAAATACAATGTAGTCATAGATGATTAATTAAAGCAGATTTATGATATTCTAGTATAAGATTAATCATTAGGGCACGACAACTAAACCCGATTTTCAAGGCTTTATCACATCAAAAAGAGCTAAACAAATCAGAATGTCTTCTCGAGGTTGAATTTCGGAGATTTCTCAACCAAAAGACACTGTTGGAATGGAGGAACAAGGCGAACCAAATTTTTTACCTTTTTACAAGTCAAAGAGGTCAAACATGGAAACGCTCACACGAACGCATGAGCGCTTAACCGAGTGTCTTATTGAGCGACTAACTCAACAAATGATAGAGATGTTGACAGTGTATTCCTACTATTTAGAGTACTGGATCGGGTGTAAGTTATGCTCAACCGAAGAATTACCACTGGTGAAGCATGACCACACTCGACTTCATGTGTTCACAATTTATGCTTATTTTCCTTATTTGAACATTTTTAAAAGGCTATGTCTATTTAATCAGGTTTTGTTTCGTCCGTATAAGGTTAAAAGACATCAAAATTTGAGATAACACAAATGGGTTTTTACAGTAAGCAAAGTTTTTTGCTCAGATTTGGCAACAAAACTATTTGATTTACATTTCCAATGTCCAAATGAATAAATATTACTAAAGGTGTCATCTTTGGTTTTGTAATTGTTCAGTTGGGCACAGGTTTGAAACGTTTATTAATCGTCGAACATGTTCTAGTTTTAAATTTTGGATTATTAATGATTTTAGAAATTGTATTAAATGTAGTCATAAAAGAACGACCATCTAGTTTCCTATAATTTGGTGTTGGAGCAACATTCTTGATGAGATATATCATTTGATTTTAGTGTTCTTTCAGGGAGAATATCAGAAATGCTCTCGTAGGGCTAAAACACTTCAAAACTACCCTCCTAAATCTGATGAAAAAAAAATCTGGAGAAAAGACATATGT
>CM071863.1:19289716-19305965 GCA_036759665.1 Gynandropsis gynandra
TAATGAAAAGAAAGAGGAATCCACCGATCGAGACTTCCACGCAGCACGAGCTAAATGCGGTAAAAATCAGTACATGAACGATCCCGAAATGCCGCGAAGTTACACCCAACGTCCAGCACACAATTGGGACGTTGACAAGATGCCCAAGGTGAAGATGAAGCCTTCACCACAAAGGAGCTCCACTAATCCGCGTGCCACGCCTTATCGAACACACTATGCACGCGAAACGCTACGAACGCGACGACGTCGAGGACGTCCGCCTAATGGGTAGAATTTGGTCAGGCTCGCGACCTTAAACAAGCGCTTATCGGGAGGCAACCCGACTTTTCGACTTTTGCACTTTTGCATTTTTCATTTCATTTTTTCTTTCGGACTATTTCTTTTTCTTTTCATATTGATGTACTTGGTGGGATCGTATTCCTCTTTTTGGTTTGTGTGAATCTTTTTCGCAGGTTCTTCAACGTCCATATCATCATTGAGAAGGAGACACAAACTCGGGATTGGAAGTTATACAAGGTGCACACGTTCCAACTCTTAGTTTCCCGTTGTTTTGTTTGCGATATCCTCTTAGGTTTTAAAAACCGGGACGGTGTTTCATTTAAGTCTGGGGGGAGTACTCGTCGAGTATTATCATATGATTAGGATTAAATGATTAGGATTAGATGATTAGGATTAGACGTTGAATTTTTTGTTTTTTTTAGGATAAACGGATGGATACCTAGCATGAATTGTCGAGCTTTAGTCATTATTGTGCAACTTTGTCGAATCGTGAACTATAGTCTAGGTGTGTTTAGAAGTCTTCTTGATTCCGATTAGTTGAAGTAATTGTGCTTGAAACCATGACCTATAGTTACATTCACCTCCTAGGTTTCAGTACCAAGTATCATATCTCCGTGTATACCGAGTATTCGTTGCTTGCTAGATAGATTTTACCGTTCATTAGATTCCACACGCTTATACTCCGCTGTCAAATTTTGGATATGTTTTCTAACTAATTCAAGTTTACATTGACATGAGTATATCGAGATCGATGGTTCGGGTCTAAGCGGTGGGTTGAGGTGCTATTCTACGTCCTAGGGGTTAGAGTCATGCGCATTCGTCATAAAAAAAAAGAGAGAAGTAAAAAAAAAATCAGAAAAATATTCTTCAATGACGCAACTCTTCACTCCACTAGGCAGCCTGGGTCTAAGTAGAAAGCCACCCTCTTCGACTTCGACGTCCTAGGAACAAAGCGTGGATCTATAAAAATGAGAAAAGAAAGAAAAATAAAAAGAATAAAAAAAAGAGAAAGAATAAGAACGAGAATTCGAACTTAATGATATCTCAAGCTTAGAAGAGTTTGGTATGGAGATCGCTTGGGCGTTGTTTAGGAGTACGGATTAGACTTAGGTCATTGGTAGGATTGCATGGTTCGAGACTTTCGGATTGATAGAAGTCTGAACTTGGTACGCTTAGGCTTGCGTTCATGTGACGCGTAGGCTTGCGTCATGTGACGCGTTGTTTTGCATGATGGCTAATCCTTCGAAGTATTTGTGCTAGTATCCATTGTTGTTTAACTCTTCTAGTACTCGACTCTAGATTTGCTCGAGGACGAGCAAAGGTTAACTCTGGGGGAGTTTGATAACACGTAATCCGTCATATTATTTATATTATTATTAGGTTTAGTTTTGATTAGATTTATTACATTTCACCAATTTATCGAGTTTATTCGAGGACTTCATCTACATTTCGTGTTTTGTATAGGAAACGAAGACATGAGGAGAAACACGAGAGATTATGGCAATTTAACTCCGAAAACGTAGTTGAGTGACAAGGTTCAACTTGTGCAAGGCCGTGGATTGAAGAGAACATACAACAACTTGTGCAAAGCCATGGAAGCAAATCAAACACTCAAGCTTCGAGCGAAAGGAGCGGAAACATCATTTGATGGTTTACATGCTCGGGCATGAGGTGTGCCCGCTCGGGCTGTGTTTTTGCACCCGATCGGGCTGTAAAATGGACCAGAATTTCGCCAAGAGATTTCCCGCTCGGATCCACCTTTTTCTCAACAAACTCCTAAGTTTTAGAACAGCCAAATAATGAGAAACCAGATCTGGAAAAAGAGGATTCAAACTAGATTTATCGGATCCACCTTTTCCTCAACTAATTCCTAAAATTTAGAACGGCCAAACTAAGGGAAATCAGATCTATAAAAAGGGGATTCGAACCAGATTGAAAGGGGGGACGATTCAGAAACATTAGAGAGAGATTTGGAGAGATCAAGAAGGACGGAACAAGGGATCCGAAGCATGGAGGATCTATTGAAGACATCGGTTGATGAATATGGAGTTTTCTTATTCTCTTTCTATGTTGAATTTAGTTTTCTCTTGTGTTTCGTTTTCTGAGTTCATGTCCAAGTAGATCTATTGCCATAGGTTAGAGAGTATTGCCAACATGTAATGAAGTCTTGTGCTTAATGAATGGTGGATCTTAATGCTTTCATACTTGTACGTCACTCGCTATGAATGAATTCGGTATTTGATCATGTTTTCAGATTTCATGGCTGATCTTAATGCTTCCATTACTTGTACGCCACTTGAATGGATGATGTTAGAAGTATAATAAACCAACGCCAGGGCATTAGACTTTGGAACTTAGCCATGATTTAGGGTTTAATCGGTTTAGAATCTACGCCAGGTCAATCGATTAAATCTAGGGATTAGGATAGCGGTCGTAATGCGTCTATGCATGTAAGATGCGCAATAGATATATTGGTATATGCATGCTAGATAGTGGACAAGTCTACGCCAGTCAGTTCCTATAGGAGAGCTTGAATTCCCTGAACTCGTGATAGTATCTAAGACCAATGATCTTGTTAGAACTTCGTTGCATCGTTGTGCGACTCTCGATACCTATGGTATTTAGTCTTTGAGTCATTCCTATCATTAGTTTAGTTTAGTTTGCATTTGCATTTCATCCACTATTTGATTTAACACGTCTTATTCATTAGTCTAATAGCTTTAGAGTTGCATCAATTCCTTGTTTTCGACCCTAGTTGCTACACGACCCGTATTCTTGCGGAAGCGTTAGTCTAGGTAATTTATTACTTGATATAACACACATCAAAGATCACAAAACCATTGACGGAGCTGCTGGCCAAAGACGCTACGTTCGAATTCTCCCAAGAGTGTCATAACGCTTTCAACACCATCAAGACATCACTGGTTTCGGCGCCCATTATTCAGCCACCCAATTGGAGCCTTCCATTCGAGATTATGTGCGACGCTAGCAACTACGCCGTAGGCGCTGTCCTAGGGCAGCGAAGAGACAAGGTCTCTCACGTCATCTCCTACGCTAGCAAGACACTAGACGACGCCCAAATCAACTATGCCACAACCGAGAAGGAGCTCCTTGTCGTCGTCTTCGCTTTTGACAAGTTCAAATCCTATCTCGTAGGGTCAAAGGTAATCGTTTATACTGACCATGCAGCGCTTAAATATCTTCTAGGGAAGAAGGACGCGAAACCACGCCTCATCCGATGGATCCTTCTCAGAGATAGGAGGGGTCTGAGAACGTCGTTGCAGATCACCTCTCTCGCATTGTTGTAGAGGATGCGAGACCTATCGACGACTCCTTGAGAGACGACATCATATGCGCATTAGCTTCAGGTAACCCCGCTCCTTGGTATGCTGATTTTGTTAATTTTCTTGTGAGCGGTATACTACGCCCAGATCTTTCTTTGCATGAGCGCAGGAAGTTCTTTTCGGATGTCAAACACTACCATTGGGACGATCCAATTCTGTAGAAGAGATGTGGGGACGGAGTCTTTAGGAGATGCATCTCCGAGGAAGAGGTAGAGAGCATCCTATTCCATTGTCATGGACCGGATTATGGAGGCCACTTCACCAAGTCCAAAACTGCTTCAAAGGTGCTTCAAGCAAGTTTTTATTGGCCAAACCTCTTCAAGGACACCCATTGGTACGTTTCCTCTTGTGACAGATGTCAAAGAACGGGAAATATAGGTAAGAGGAACGAGATGCCACAGAACTAAATCCTAGAGGTAGAATTGTTTGATGTTTGGGGTGTAGATTTCATGGGACCTTTCCCATCATCATGTGGCAACCAATATATTTTGGTAGGTATAGATTATGTGTCTAAGTGGGTAGAAGCCATAGCACCGCCGACTAATGACGCTAGGGTAGTGATGAAGTTCTTTAAGAAGATCATATTCCCTCGTTTTGGAGTTCCTAGGTTAGTCATTAGTGACGGAGGTTCACACTTCATTGCACGAAAATTTGAGTCCCTCCTAATGATGCTAGGGTAGTAATGAAGTTCTTTAAGAAGATCATATTCCCTCATTTTGGAGTTCCTAGGTTAGTCATTAGCGACGGAGGTTCACCCTTCACTGTACGACAATTTGAGTCCCTCCTTAAGCATTATGGCGTGAGACATAGGATAGCTACACCGTATCACCCACAAACCAGCGGACAGGTAGGGGTTTCGAATAGGGAGATTAAGAGCATACTAGAGAGAACCGTGTCTAGGTCCCGTCGAGATTGGTCGATGAAGTTAGATGATGCATTATGGGCCATAGGACGGCGTTTAAAACTCCCATTGGCATGACTTCTTTTCAGCTTGTTTATGGCAAGTCTTGCCACCTACCTGTCGAGCTAGAGCACCGCGCCTATTGGGCGACAAAGCTCCTTAACTTTGATCTTAAGAGTGCAGGTGAGAAACGACTTTTACAGATTAACGAGCTAGACGAGCTCCGTCTTGATGCCTACAAGAACTCTAAGATCTACAAGGAGCGTGCCAAGAGATGGCATGACAAGAAGATCTTACATCATGACTTTCAGCCAGGTGACTTGGTTCTACTATTTAATTCTCGTCTTAAGCTTTTTCCGGGAAAACTACGGTCGCGTTGGTCTGGTCGTTTTCAGATACGAGAGGTATTCCCGCATGGAGCAGTAGAACTTTGGAGCGAGACGAGTGGAGCATTCAAAGCCAATGGACAGCCGCATCGCCAACTCAGGACAGCAAAACACACAAGGTGCACACGTTCCAACCCTTATTTTCCCGTGTTTTGGTATGCGAGATTCTCTTAAGTCTTGAACACGAGAAGGTGTTTTATTCAAGTCTGGGGGAGTACTCGTCGTGTAACATACATGTGATTAGAATTTTGCTTTTTAGGAATGAACGGATGGAGACCCAGCATGAAATTTCGAGTTTTGGTCATTATTGTGCGACTTTGTCGAATCGTGATCAATTGCCTAGGTTTGCTTAGAAGGCTTTTGGATACAGATTAGTTGAGTGGTTGTGCTTGAAACCATGATCTATAGTTGCATTCACCTCCTAGGTTTTATTACCAAGTACCCATATTTCCGTGTATAACGATTAATCTTTGCTTTGTTTGATATATTTTATCGTTCAGTGATGATTAGATTCCACACGCTTATACTCCGCTGTCAATTCTTTCTTCTTGGATAAGTTTTTAACTATTTCAGGGTTTCATTGACATGAGTACATAAAGATCGATGGTTCCGGTCTAAGTGGTGGGTTGAGGTTCTATTCTACAAAGATATGAATTACATGACTTTTTTCACATTTTATTCCTCTTTTCGAGATAAACCATGCCGCGGGTTGCTGAAGGCAGCCCGACCCCGTTTTTGAGCTCAAAATGCTTTATTTAGGTCAATACAATGGATTTTTAGAGCCAAAAGATGCCCTTTTCGAGTTTGTTAGGATAAGAATGTAATTTCTTGTCAATACGCCGCTTGCATTATGTTTGTCTCTCGAATATTCCTTTTGCTTCCTATTTCCTATTTGCGTGTGTCTCTCGTGTTGCACCCCATTTCCGGTTTTTGTTTTTGTTTTCACGTGATTAGACGACAGAAACAATGAATTGTACGACGGGCTTTGAAATACCATAACTTTGCGTACGAAGCTCTGAATTACATGATTATTTTCACATTTTATTCCTCTTTTCGAGATAAACCATGTCGCGGGTTGCTGATGGCAGCCCTACCCCGTTTTTGAGCTCGAAATGCTTTATTTAGGTCGATACGATGGTTTTTTAGAGCCGGAAGATGCCCTTTTTGAGTTTGTTAGGTCGAATGTCATTTCTTGTCAATACGCCGCTTGCATTGCGTTTGCCTCTTGGATATTCGCTTTGCTTCCTATTTCCTATTTGTATTTGTCTCTCTCGTGTTGCACCCCTTTTCTGCTTTTTGTTTTTGTTTTCACGTGATTAGACAATAAAAACAATGAATTGTACGACGGGCTTTGAAATACCATAACTTTGCGTACGAAGCTCCGAATTACATGATTTTTTTTCATATATTATTCCTCTTTTCGAGATAAACCATGCCGGGGGTTGCTGATGGAAGCCCGACCCCGTTTTGAGCTCAAAATCCTTTATTTAGGTCGATACGATGGATTTCTAGAGCCGGAAGATCCAGTTTTTGAGTTTGTTAAGCGAATGTCATTTCTTGTCAATACGCCGCTTGCGTTGCTTATGTTTCTAGGATATTCGCTTTGCTTCCTATTTCCTATTTGCGTTTTTCTCTCGTGTTGCACCCCTTTTCCGCTTTTTGTTTTTGTTTTCACGTGATTAGACGACTAAAACAATGAATTGTATGCCGGGCTTTGAAATACCATAATTTTGCGTACGAAGCTCCATATTACATGATTTGTTTCACATTTTATTCCTCTTTCTAGATAAACCATGCTGCGGGTTGCTGAAGGCATCCCGACCATGTTTTCAAGCTCAAAATGCTTTATTTAGGTCGATACGTTTGATTTTTAGAGCCGAAAGATGCCCTTTAGGATACAAATGTCATTTCTTGTCAATGCGCCGCTTGCGTTGCGTTTGTCTCTCCGATATTCGTTTTTCTTCCTATTTTCTATTTGCATTTGTCTCTCGTGTTGCACCCCTTTTCCGCTTTTTGTTTTTGTTTCACGTGATTAGATGACTAAAACAATGACTTGTACGACGGGCTCTGAAATACCATAACTTTGCGTACGAAGCATCGAATTACATTGTTTATTTTATATTTTATTCCTCTTTTCGAGATAAACCATGCCGTGGGTTGGTGATGGCAGCCCGACCCCATTTTCGAGCTCAAAATGCTTTATTAAGGTTGATACGATGGATTTTTAGAGCCGGAAGATGCCCTTTACGAGTTTGTTAGGTTACGAATGTCATTTTTTGTCAATACGCCGCTTGCGTTGAGTTTGTGTCTTGGATATTCGCTTTGCTTCCTATTTCCTATTTGCATTTGTCTCTCTCGTGTTGCACCCCTTTTCCGCTTTTTGTTTTTGTTTCACGTGATTAGACGACTAAAAAATTGAATTGTACGACGGGCTTTGAAAGACCATAACTTTGCGTACGAAGCTCCTAATTACATGGTTTTTTTCACATTTTATTCCTCTTTTTGAGATAAACCATACCGCGGGTTACTGATGGCAGCCTGACCCCGTTTTGGAGCTCAAATGCTTTATTTAGGTCGATACGATGGATTTTTAGAGCCGGAAGATGCCCTTTTCGAGTTTGTTTTGGTTACGAATTTCATTTCTTGTAAATACGCATCTTGCGTTGCGTTTGTCTCTTGGATATTCGCTTTGCTTCCTATTTCCTATTTGCGTTTGTTTCTCGTGTTGCACCCCTTTTCTGCTTTTTGTTTTTGTTTTCACCTGATTAGACGACTAAAACAATGATTTTTTCACATTTTATTCCTCTTGTCTAGATAAACCATGTTGTGGGTTGCTGAAGGCAGCCCAACCATGTTTTCAAGCTCAAAATGCTTTATTTAGGCCGATACGTTTGATTTTTTTAGCCGAAAGATGCCCTTTAGGATACAAATGTAATTTCTTGTCATTGCGCCGCTTGCGTTGCGTTTGTCTCTCGGATATTCCTTTTTCTTCCTATTTCCTATTTGTGTTTGTCTCTCGTGTTGCACCCCTTTTCTGCTTTTTGTTTTTGTTTTCACGTGATTAGATGACTAAAACAATGACTTGTACGACGGGCTTTGAAATACCATAACTTTGCGTACGAAGCTCCGATTTACATGGTTTTTTTCACATTTTATTCCTCCTTTCAAGATAAACCATGCCGCAGGTTGCTGATGGCAGCCCGACCCCGTTTTCGAGCTCAAAATGCTTTATTTAGTTAGATACAAAAGATTTTAGAGCCGGAAGATGCCTTTTTTCGAGTTTGTTAGGTTATGAATGTCATTTCTTGTCAATACGCCGCTTGCGTTGCGCTTGTCTCTTGGATATTCCATTTGCTTCCTATTTCATATTTGCGTTTGTCTCTCGTGTTGCACCCCTGTTCCGGTTTTTTTTTTGTTTTCACGTTATTAGACGACTAAAACAATGAATGGTACGACGGGCTTTTAAATACCATAACTTTGCGTATGAAGCTCCGAATTACATGATTTTTTTCACACTTTATTCTTGTTTTCGAGATAAACCATGCCGCGGGTTGCTGAAGGCAGCCCAGCCCCATTTTTGAGCTCAAAATGCTTTATTTAAGCCGATACGTTTGATTTTTAGAGTCGGAAGATGGCCTTTTCGAGTTTGTTAGGATACGAATGTCATTTCTTGTCAATACGCCGCTTGCGTTGCGTTTGTCTCTCGGATATTCCTTTTGCTTCCTATTTTCTATTTGCGTTTGTCTCTCGTGTTGACCTCTTTTCCGCTTTTTGTTTTTGTTTTCACGTGATTAGACGACTAAAACAACGAATCGTACAACAACTATCGGGAAACTTTCAACCGCGGGTGATGCAACGCAATCAAAACTTTCTGCCAAGGACACACATCCAAACTCAGAATCAACAACCACGTGCATCACAATCATAGCCAAACCAATCCGATGCAGCCCCCGATTTAAACGCCATGTTCACTCGTCTCCTCCAAATTCAAGAAACTCAAGCTAACTCGATGTCGAAAATACAACAAAGTCAGAATAACACCCAGAAGCAGCTAGAGAGTTTTCAAACTCATCTTAGACAATTAGAGACGCAAGTTGCACAACTTGCAGAAGGGGCAGTAGGACCGCAAGGAGTTCTACCGAGGCGACCGGAAGCAAATCCTCGTGAGCAAATCAAGGCCATTGACTTAATGAGCAATAAGACATTCGATCAATCCACTCATTCAACGTTTGAAAAGGGAGAATCATCTAGGATAGTAGCGAGAGAGGGCAGCAACGTCAAAGAGCACAAAGAGGAGGAAGAGGAGCGTAAATACGTCAAACCCGAATCGAGGCCTCCTCCTTTGCCATTCCCTCAATGCCAACGCAAAAAGAACGAGGATGCTCAATTTGCAAAGATTGCTGAGATGTTGAAGAATATGCACATCACTATTCCATTCCACAAAGCGTTGAAGAAGATTCCTTCATACGCCAAGTTCCTCAAAGATGTACTTGCAAACAAACGAGATGTGGAGATGGAAACCGTCATGGTGACTAACTCGATGCTGCAGCCAAACCTACCCAAGAAGATGCCCGATCCATTATATTCGTGATCCCTTGTAAAATAGGAGATTATGAAATTAACCATGCACTAACTGATGTCGGAGCGAGCGTAAGCGTGCTACCATTGTCATTATACGAAAAATTGGATCTTAGGTATAGGATGGATCTTCGACCTACACGAATGGCGCTCACCATGGCCGATCGAAGCGTTAGAATACCCAAGGGCATGCTGGAAGACGTGCCTTTGCAAGTGGGTAAATTCTTCGTCCCGGTTGACTTCGTCGTCTTGGATATGGAGGAGGACAAGAAGATCCCAATCATCCTCGGTAGGCCGTTTCTTAATACGGCTAAGATGATCATACATTGTGCAGAAGGTAGAATCACGTTGAAGTTTGGAGATGAAGAAGTGGAGTTTAATTTGAACGACACGCTCAAACAGCCTTGTATGGTAGACTCGGTATTCTACATAGACGTCTTAGAGAAACTAGCCGAGGAAGTTATCGAAGAGTTTGGGAACATGGATTCTCTTGAGATGGCTCTTTTAGCAGCTGGAGAGGGACTTTATAATGACCCTAAAGAAGTGAAACATTACACAAACCTGCTGGACGAAGGAAAAATGAAAGAGATCCCGAACACCGAGCTAGACGCACTCCAAGCAGATTTCTGTGCGATCCGAGCACAACAGGTCGTATCCGAAGAAAAAGATGGAATTTCGGACAATCCTCATCAAGGAGACTTCTCAAATCATAAACACATAAGCACAGATCAAATGGGGAGGGATTTACGACATGAAAACGCCACAAACCAGTGCACAAACCTCCGCACATGCCAGACAGATTCCAGCACGCCTCAAGCGGCTCACTACGCTAGTTCGACCACTTCCGATATGCCTAATAGCCAAATCAAGCGTCCAAAGCCTGACTGGATTGTTGAAAAAGCTCAAAAAGTGGAGTTGAAGCCCTTGACACAGGGGTTGAGGTATGAATTTCTTGGACTCGAATCTACTTATCTGGTAATAGTGAATGATGACCTAGACGAATCCCAAAAGGCACGATTGGTAGAAGCTCTTAGGAAGTAAGGGTTGCTATAGGTTATACATTAGAGGATATTAGGGGACTTAGTCCAGCCCTTTGCATGCATAGGATGTTAGATGCTGGAATTATATATCCTATTTCGGATAGTGCGTGGGTGAGTCCTGCACATGTAGTTCTGAAGAAAGGAGGCATCACCGTCATCCAAAACGTGAACAACGGACTGATTCCGACAAGAACGGTCACCGGATGGCGCATGTGCATCGACTACCGCAAGCCGAACGCCAACACACGGAAAGATCACTTCCCTTTACCTTTCACTGATCAAATTCTTGAACGTTTAGCTCTTCACTCCTATTTTTGTTTTCTTGATGGTTATTCAGGTTTCTTTCAGATACCAATCCATCCGAACGATCAAGAAAAGACGACGTTCACGTGCCCCTTCGCTACATTCGCCTATCGTCGGATGCCCTTTGGTTTGTGTAATGCACCTGCTACTTTTCAGCGGTGCATGACCTCTATCTTTTCCGATGTAAATGGTGAAATTATGGAAGTGTTCATGGATGATTTCTCAGTTCATGGACCTTCCTTTGATGTTTGTCTAACCAATTTGTGTAAAGTGTTAGACAGGTGCGTAGAAGCGAATCTTGTGTTGAATTGGGAGAAGTGTCATTTTATGGTTCTCGAGGGCATTGTGTTGGGACATAAGATATCAGGAAGGGGAATAGAGGTAGATAAGGCAAAAATATAAGTGATTGAGAAGCTGCCAACTCCTAGGAATGTTAAGGGCATCCGTAGTTTTCTAGGTCATGCGGGGTTCTATAGACGGTTCATCAAAGATTTCTCGAAGGTATCTAAACCCCTTACTGATCTATTACGCAAAGATGTACCATTTGAGTTTACAACAGAATGTCGAGATGCATTTGAAAAGTTGAAGAAGACGTTGGTTTCTCCAACAATCATACAGCCGCCGAATTGGGAGCTCCCGTTTGAGCTCATGTGTGATGCGAGCGATTATACGGTTGGGGCAGTGTTGGGTCAGCGAAAAGATCGGATGTTGCACGCCCTTTATTATGCTAGTCGAGCATTAAACAAGGCCCAATGCAACTACTCCACAACCGAGAAGGAGTTACTTGCAATCGTCTTCGCGTTTGAAAAGTTCCGGTCATACCTAGTGGGCCCCAAGGTAATGGTTTACACATATCATGCTGCCTTACGTTACCTACTACCAAGAAAGACGCAAAGCCGAGGCTCATTAGATGGATCCTATTGCTGCAAGAGTTTGATCTTGAAATATGGGATAGGAAAGGAACCGAGAATGGGGTAGCTGATCATCTTTCACGTCTTGAAATCCCCGAATGTACTCCAATCGACGACTATCTCCGAGATGATCCAGTAATGTCCTTGACTTGCACTTCCATTCCATGGTATGCTAACTTTTTGAATTATTGAGCTTGTCAAGTATTACCGGAAAGGCAGAATTACAATGCGAGAAAGAAATTTCTCCATGACGTCAAGGCGTACTATTGGGATGAGCCGTATCTTTTCAAAAGAGGCATAGACGGATTCTTTAGGCGCTGCATCCCCGAAGAAGAAGCTTCACACATACTGTCACGTTGCCATTCCTCAAGCTATGGAGGACATTTTGCTGCATCTAAGACCGCTGCAAACGTGCTGCAAGCGGGCTTCTATTGGCCTACACTCTTCAAGGACACCAACAACTACGTCACATCGTGCGACAATTGCCAAAGGACGGGTAATATGTCTAGACGCCATGAAATGCAACAACAATATATTCTAGAGGTCGAGCCATTTGATGTATAGGGAATAGACTTCATGCTTCCCGTCCTCCTGCGGAAACCTCTACATACTAAACGCGGTAGAAAACGTAACGAAGTGAGTAGAAGCTTTGGCAAGTCCAACAAACGACTCAAAACCAGTAACCAAGATGTTCAAACGTGTCATATTCCCACGTTTTGGAGTCCCGAAGGTTGTGATCAGTGATGGAGGTAAGCATTTCGTGAACCGCATCATAGAAGGGTTGTTGAAGAAGTACGGTGTTCGACATAGGATAGCAATGCCATATAATCATCAAACCAGCGGCCAGGTTGAAGTTTGAAATCAAGAGATCAAATCGATTTTGGAGAAGACGGTCTCTAAGTCTAGGAAGGATTGGGCATTGAAACTCGACGAAGCATTATGGTCCTATCGTACAGCATTCAAAACGCCAATGGGAATGACTCCGTTTCAGCTACTGTACGGTAAGGCATGCCATCTACCAGTCGTGTTAGAATACCGAGCGTATTGGGCAATCAAAGCACTTAATTATGATTACAAATCAGCTTCTGAGAAATGGACGCTACAGCTCCATCATCTAGAGGAGATGCGCCTCCATTCGTACGAGAACGCAAAGATCTACAAGGAGCGCACAAAGAAGTAGCATGACAGACACATAGTCCAGCGGACATTCGAGGTAGGTGATCGTGTACTTGTTTTCAATTCACGTTTGAAACTTTTTCCAGGCAAACTCAAGCCACGCTGGTCCAGACCGTTCACAATCCAAAGCATCTCACCACATGGAGCAATCCAGCTAATGGGAACCAATGGTCTATTTAAAGAGAACGCCCAACGCATAAAGCTCTACAACGCGGATAACACGGATTATACGCAAGCTACACTCGCTCTTTCGGAGCCAACACATGAGTAAGAGTGTTTTGGTCAGGCTCGCGACCTTAAACAAGCGCTTCTCGAGAGGCAACCCGAGCCCCGTATCCTTTAGTTATTTCGTTTTAGTTTTTTTTAGAATTCGACTCTTATTATTTTCACAAGCATGCTCCTTACCAACAACCCCGATGTATCGTACTGTCTCCTTTGGATTGTGTGACTTTTTTTACAGGTTTTCCACATCGGGACAACAAGCACGCATAAGGTGCACACGTTCCTATTTATAGTATTTTCCCCGAGTTTTTGCATGTTAGTCCTTCTCTTAGGTATTCCGTTCAAGTCTGGGGGGTATTCTTGATGTGTGTTATATCACGTAATAAATTACCTAGACTAACGCTTCCGCAAGAATACGGATCGTGTAGCAACTAGGGTCGAACACAAGGCATTGATGCAACTCTAAAGCTATTAGACTAATGAAAAAGACGTGGTAAATCAAATAGTGGATCGAATGCAAATGCAAACTAAACTAAACTAATGATAGGAATGACTCAAAGACTAAATACCATAGGTATCGAGAGTCGCACAACGATGCAACGAAGTTCTAACAAGATCACTGGTCTTAGATACTATCACGAGTTCAGGGAATTCAAGCTCTCCTATAGGAACTGACTGGCGTAGACTTGTCCACTATCTAGCATGCGTATACCAATATATCTATTGCGCATCTCACATACATAGACGCATTACGACCGCTATCCTAATCCCTAGATTCAATCGATTGACCTGGCGTAGATTTATTAGACTTCTAATATCATCATTCAATAATGTCCTTGAATGATCCCCTTTCGTCTCCTTCAAATCTTCCTTTTTCAGATCTCCTTTCTCATTAATTGGCCGTCAGTTTTTTTAGAAAAAGGTGGTTCTAAAATCAAGGAGTTTGTTGAGAAAAAGGTGGACCCGACAAGTCTGGTTCGAATCCTAACTCTAAAAGGTCTCTTTTATCATGAATTGGACGTTCTAAAATCAAGGAATTTGTTGAGGAAAAGGTGGACCCGAGCGGGCACAAGAGCAGCCCGATCGGGAGCACAAACACAGCCCGAGCGGGCACACTTCATGCCCGAGCATGTACACTATCAAATGCTTTTTCCGCTCCTTTCGCTCGATGCTTGAGTGTTTGATTTGCTTCCATGGCCTTGCACAAGTTGTACCTTGTCATTTAATCACGTTTTTGGGGTTGAATTGCCATAATTTCTCGTATTTTGCTTCGTGTCTTCGTTTCCTATACAAAACACGAAATGTAGATGAAGTCCTCGAATAAACTCGATAATTCGGTAAAATCTAAGAAATCTAATCAAAACTAGACCTAAGAATCATGTAAATACTACGGCGGGTTGCGTGTTATCAAACTCCCCCAGACTTAACCTTTTGCTCGTCCTCGAGCAAATCTAGAGTCGAGTACTAGAAAAGCTAAACAACAACGGATACTAGCACAAATACTTCGAAGGATTAACCATCATGCAAAACAACGCATCAAATGAACGCAAGCCTAAGTGTACCTAGTTCAGACTTCTAACAACCAAAAGTCACGAACCATGCAATCCTACCAATGACATAAGTGTAATCCGTACTCCAAAACAACGTCCAAGCGATCTCCATACCAACTCTCCTAAGCTTGAGATATCTTTAAACTCATTTTCTCGTTCTTATTCTTTTTTTATTTTCTTTCTTCTTTTCTTTCTTTTTTTATAGATCCACGCTTGGTTCCTAGGATGTCAAAGTCGAAGAGGGTGGCTTTCTACTTAGACCCAGGCTGCCTATGGCACACTCATAAGGTCTCGTAACCTTAGCAAAGTGAAGAGATGCGTCATTGAAGAATATTTTTGTGATTTTCTTACTTCTTTTTTTTATTGAAGAATACGCATGACTCTAACCCTTAGGACGTAGAATAGCGCCTCAACCCACCACTTAGACCCGAACCATCGATCTCGATGTACTCATGTCAATATAAACTTGAAATAGTTAGAAAACTTATCCAAAAATTGACAACGGAGTATAAGCGTGTGGAATCTTATGAACGGTAAAATCTATCTAACAAGCAATGAATAATCGGTATACTCGGAGATATGATACTTGGTACTTAAACCTAGGAGATGAATGTAACTATAAGTCATGGTTTCAAGCACAATTACTCAACTAATCGGAACCAAGAAGACTTCTAAGCAAACCTTGACTATTGTTAATGATTCGACAAAGTCCCACAATAATGACTAAGGTTCGAAAATTCATGCTAGGTATCCATCCGTTTACTCCTAAAGTCCCACAATAAGTTGTGCAAGCTTCCGGGGTCCTTTAGCTTAGGTGGCAGCTTGTTCTGAAGAATTGCACTGCATTCCTCGGTGAGTGCTACTGTCTCGTTCTCTTTGGTGTGCTTCTCTTTGGATATTACCTCTCTGATGAATTTGGCACGATTAGACATCTTTAGGACTGCTTCGACGTATGGCATGTTGATGTCTAGCTTCTTGAGATCTTCTGTAGATCTGCCCACTCTCTCTTGGTTGTTACTGCTTATCAATCGTTGAGGAAACGGTATCGGAGGTACGTACGCCGGAGGAGCAACGTATGGCTTATCTAAATCTGGTTCGACTCCTTCCATAATCGCAACCTTACCTCTTCCTCTATCCATGGACGTACCAGCAGCATCCCCTCGCTCTTTTGAGGGCGGATTCTCATCCTCATCATCGCTGCACACAGAAATAGCATTCACATGCTCTCTCGGGTTAAGATCGGGCTTACCGGGAAGCTGTCCGGGATTCCGAGAAGATGAGGCGGCCTGTTGTGCTATGGAGTTTTCCAACATCTTCACATGAGTGCTCAGAGACTCCATCTGAGATCTAAACTCCTGTTGTTGCTGTTCCTGCTTCATCTTCACATGAGTGCTCAGAGACTCCATCTGAGATCTAAACTCCTGTTGTTGCTGTTCCTGCTTCATCTTCACATGAGTGCTCAGAGACTCCATCTGAGATCTAAACTCCTGTTGTTGCTGTTCCTGCTTCATCTTCACATGAGTGCTCAGAGACTCCATCTGAGATCTAAGCTCACTAAT
>CM071863.1:19323892-19334679 GCA_036759665.1 Gynandropsis gynandra
GACTAATTATTTAATTTTCAATTATATCATTTATTTTGATCTATCAGTAAATAATATTAATAAATATTAATCTGATACAACATTCCGAGGTGATGGAACCAATATTTAAGATGCCAACATGTGGCATGAAATTAATATCTCATGACTAATAACTAATTGGCAAAATCCTAAACCCTAAACCCAAAATCGAATCCAATTTTGTCAAAATTACGATTAAATTGGGATTAAATCGAGTCAAAATTGAGTCAAAACTAGGTCAAAATTGAGTTATATTTGAATCAAAACTAAAATTAAAATTTGGTCAAAATTAAAATCAATTTGACATAGTTTTGACTCAATTTTGGATTCAATTTAACTTAATTCGGATTAAAACGGATTTTCAATTTATACTTAATTCGAATTAATTATGATTAAATCAAGTCAAGATTGAGTTATATTTGAATCAAAACTAAAATTAAAATTTGGTCAAAATTAAAATCAATTTTGACATAGTTTTGACTCAATTTAACTTAATTCGGATTAAATCGGATTTTCAATTTATACTTAATTTGGATTAATTAGGATTAAATCAAGTCAAAATTGAGATAATAATTTATTATTATTAAAATTAAAATTAAAATCAAAATTAAAACCAAAATTAAAATTAAAATCAAAATTAAAATCAAAATTAAAATTAAAATGAAAATTGGGTCAAAATTAAAATCAAAATTGGGTCAAAATTGGATCAAAATTGAAATAAAAATGTGGTCAAAATTGGGTCAAAATCGGAGGGGGTTTTAGGGAGATTTGTGATAATTGAGGGGGAATAGGATGAGATCAAAATCGAGGGGGGAATAGAACTAAAAAATGATAATCGAGAGGGAAATAGGCTGAAACTGAAAATCGAGGGGGAATAAGACGAGAGTCAAAATTGAGAGGGAATAGAACTAAAGCATGAAAATAAAGAGGGGAATAGGCTGTTTTTCCGAAAAATAATTATTTTATTATAGTAGGAATGTAATTAACGACGCAACAAATGGTTGAAACGATAAACTTAAGAGATGATATTGTGTAACAACGCAATACTAAATAGTGGCTAAAGAGTGACGTGGCGGGGATGCCTCTTGGGCTCTCCATTTTTAGACTGCCGAATGACGAAGATATTATTGTTTTAATCATAATTTTTAAAATTTATTAATGATAAGTGTACTAACCATTTTTCATTCTCCCAATAATAATCTTTAAATACACCGCATTAGGTTAAACAAATTGTTATGCACTTCCTATGTATATATATATAGGAAAAACAGGGTATCCCTCCTTAAAAATCATGCTTAAGTTTTATTCTTTCTGGATTTTGACCATCATCTTAATCATCCCCATTTTCAGTTTTCATCATATTCCCCCCTTGAAAATCATGTTTGAATCCTATTCACCCTTCGATTTTGACCTCATCCAATTTCTCCCTCGACTTTCACTTTTCATCCTATTACCCCCAATATTGATTTCCACCTAATTTTGACCGAATTTTGACCCGGATTTTTACTTAATTTTGACCCGAATTTTGAACTAATTTTGACCCGAATTTTTACTTACTTTTGATCCAATTTTGACCCAAATTTTTACTTAATTTTGACCCGATAAAATTAAGTACGGTTTTTACTTAATCCGTAATTTTAACCCAAAATCGACCACAATTTTGACTCAATTTTACTTCATTTTAACCCAAACTTTACTTAATTTTAACCCAAAATCTACCTCAATTTTGAGTTAAAATTGAGTCAAAATTGAGTCAAAATTTGGATAGATTTTGGGTTAAAATTGGGTTCGATTTCGGGTTACAATTAAGTAAGATTGAGTCAAATTTGGGGTCGATTTTCGATTAAAATTAAGTAAAAACCGTACTTAATTTTATCGGTCGAAATTAAGTCAACATTCGGATTAAATCGAGCCAAATCGTAATTTGGGTCAAAATTGGATTGATTTTGGGTTAAAATTGAGTCAAAATTGGGTCAAAATTAAAATCAAAATTGGGTCAAAATTAAGTAAAAATTCGGGTTAAAATTAAATGAAAGTTCCGGTCAAAATTGGATTAAAGTTAATTCAAAATTCGGGTCAAAATTAAGTAACAATTCGGGTCAAAACTAAAACCAAAATGGGGGGGCATAGGATGAAAACTGAAAATCGAGGGGGGAATAGGATGAGGGTCAAAATCGAGGGGGTAATAGGACTAAAGCATAATTTTCAAAAGGGGAATAGGTTGTTTTTCCTATATATAATAAGGAGGTTTGAAATATTAAAAATAATTAAGTTGCAAGGTCTTCGCTTGAGGTAATTTATTCGTTATAATAAAAAAACAAAACTTGAATAAAATCATATTACATTTAAATCAATATGTATGTGGATATAGAACTATATCAAGGATCAAAATAAAATAAAGAATCAAAATATTAATATTTAACGAAAACAATGAATACATTACACAAGATATAAATATAGGTTATAACATATTTTACACAACGTATAAACACATATAGAACTGTATTAAAGTAAACATCTATTCGGTTTTTATCTTTGCATTTAAAATTTCTACTTATTAAAAGATTATATACACCAATCTCAAAAACGTAAAAGTTTTCAAAGACCTAAAATCAGATTTGTTCTGTTGGGTTTTTTTCTTGCAATGGACAACTAAACATGTGGGATAAAACAATTGAAACAATGCATGTGAAAAAATGTTGGAACAATCATATATATAAAAAGGAGTTGTTTTCCTCCCCTCTAGTGCTGCCACGTCAGCAGAGAGAAAGGAAAAACCCTTTACATAAAACAAAGCAAATAGCTCATCTTCCTCCTAAAAATAGTGAATCAATAAATTTCTTTAAATTCAATAGATTGCTTACAATTCCAATTCCTTGAATCCAATAAATTTATTTCAATTCCAGCTCCTTGATTTCAATAAATTGTCGTTTAGCAATGGTGAGAATTCAACCTCCTCTCATCTCATGATTTTTGTTTGATTTGAATCAGATTCATTTTTCTGGATGAGAAAATGTTAGGGAAGGGATTAGAATAAAACCCACCATCAAGTCGCCATGAAACCAATGGACACCTTGAGCAAGCCCGTAAACCTCCTCCCTTGGCCGCTGATGTGGTTAATCTCAAGTAATAATTTACCTAAACTAACGCTTCCACAAGAATACGGATCGTATAGAACCAGGTTCAAACACGAGGAATCGATGCAACTCTAAAGCTAGTAAACTAATGAATAAGACGTCTGAAATCAATAAGTGATGGGAATGCGAACGGAGGTAAACTAGACTAATTAACGGAATAAACTCAATGACTAAATACCACAGGTGTCAAGAGATGCACAATGAAGCAACGAGTTCTAACAAGATCTTGGTTATAGATATCGTTACGTATTCGTGGAATTCAAGCTCTTTCCTAGGGAATG
Source organism: Gynandropsis gynandra (assembly GCA_036759665.1). NCBI lineage: Eukaryota > Viridiplantae > Streptophyta > Magnoliopsida > Brassicales > Cleomaceae > Gynandropsis > Gynandropsis gynandra. Next base: position 19,327,329 of record CM071863.1, read on the forward strand.
ACTCTCCTGATGCCTAAACCCACTATCTAGCATGCATATACCAATCTACCAATTGTGTATCTCACCTACTAGACGCATTAAGATCGCTATCCTAATTCCTAAGTTCAATCAACCGACCGGCCAAGGTTCTAAATCAATTGAGACTTCATATCATGGCGACGTTCCAAAAGTCACACAATCCAAAGGATATAATATGATACATCGGGGTTGTTGGTAAGGAGCATGCTTGTGAAAAGAATAAGAGTCGAATTCTAAAAAACTAAAACGAAATAACTCAAGGATATGGGGCTCGGGTTGCCTCCCGAGAAGCGCTTGTTTAAGGTCACGAGCCTGACCACGATGTTACTCATCAGGTGGACGTCCTCGACGTCGTCGTGTCCGTAGCGTCTCGCGTGCATAGCGTGCTCGATAGGGCGTAGCACGCGGATCAGTTGAGTTCTTTTCACGACCAGTCATGTCTCCCCTAATATTGGTCATGATGTTCTCTAAGTTGGGGGCTAGATCGTGCTGTCCAAAAATTCTTGTCGAGTTGTCCATAACTCCGGTTGTTTACTCCATGAAACCGGTTAGGCGTTCATCGCTTGTTTCCTTCAGCGTCTCCAGAAAATTTTGGTGCGTGAGCCTTTGTGGTGAAGGCTTCATCTTCACCTTGGGTGCCTTGTCAATGCTTCAATTGTGTGCTGGACGTTTGGTGTAGCTTCTCGGCATCTCGGGGTCGTTTATGTACTGATTTGCACATTTAGCTCGGGTTGTGCGGAAGTCTCGGTCGGGGATTCCTTCTTCTCTTTGTTGTCAAGCAGCTCATTTGATACCTTATAAAATCCTTCTCCAGCTTCTATGAGATTCATATCTAAGGAATCCATATTCTGAAATTCTTCACAAACTTCCTCGGCTAAATTCTCAAAGATGCCGTTGGGGAACACGAAATCGATAACGCACTGTTGCTTAAGTGTGTCCGTTAAGCTGAACTCTACTTCCATCTCGGGTTTCTTCATATGCTTATCAATGTCCGTAGCCTTATCCGCTCTCATGTTAGATTCATTTCCTTTTTCAAATATCGAGGGATTTGGCTGATCTACCTTCTTCATGCGTTGACGTCGTGGGAATGTCAATGGAAGTGGCCTCGGATCTGGTTTTACGTACTTTGGCTCCTCTTCCTCCTCAAGCTTCTCCTTAAGCTCGTTGATAGCCGTTTCCGCTACTGTGATAGATGCTTTACCTCTTTCAGACATTGAAGTAGGCTGATCCACCGTATTACAATCCCTTAGGCAAATTTCGTTGACATCCTCACGAGGATCTGTTTTTAAACTTCCCGATAGAACCTCTTGTGGTCGTGGTGCCTCTTGTGCAGGTTGTGCAGCTTGCGTGTCCAATTGTCTAAGGAAGTCATCCATCTGCTTATTGGCGCTTTCTTGTTCCGCTTTCACTCCCATCAATAAGTTGTTTTGACTCTCATATACTTCAAGGAGGCAGGCGAACACGGCGGCAAAGTCGGGGGCTGCTTCGGATCGGCTTGGCTGTGGCTGAGGCACATATGACTGATAGTTCTGAGTTTGGAGCTGCGTCCATGGCTGAAAGTTCCCAAATGATTGTTGTGCATTCAGCATACCATCGGTGTTCCTATACGGGAACTTTGTGTGATCGCTCCATCCGTGATTGTATGTATTCCCGAAAGGCTTATTGTAACTCTCATAGATCTCTTCTTCACACCCCCAACAGTCTTGTTCCCATGATTGCTCCGAGTAATGCGGATGGTATGAGTCAGAAAGCATATGACGAATTTCAGAAAGTTGATAGTTCATTTCAGCTATATCGGCACACAAAAAGTTGATGTTGTTCATGTTACCTTGCAAAATAAAGAACACAAAATTCGAATAAGCTCCGAGAGGTAAAAAAACAAAATTTTGACTCAATAAGAAAGAAAACAAAAGCAAAAATACGAAAAACAAATAAAGACTCCGGAAAGGACTATATCTTAATTCAAAAGTATCCTAACTCTAAAATCGTAATCAATTCCCCAGCAACGGCGCCAAAATTTTGATGTGTTTAATCTCAAGTTATAATTTACGTAGACTAATGCTTCCGCAAGAATACGGATCGTATAGTACCAGGGTCGAACACGAGGAATCGATGCAACTCTAAAGCTAGTAAACTAATGAATAAGACGTCTGAAATCAATAAGTGATGGGAATGCGAACGGAGGTAAACTAAATTAATTAACGGGATAAACTCAATGACTAAATACCACAGGTGTTAAGAGATGCACGATGAAGCAACGAGTTCTAACTAGATCATGGTTATAGATATTGTTACGTATTCGGGGAATTCAAGGTCTTTCCTAGGGAATGACTCTCCCGATGCCTAAACCCACTATCTAGCATGCGTATACCAATCTCCCAATTGTGTATCTCACCTACTAGACGCATTAAGACCGCTATCCTAATTCCTAAGTTCAATCAACCGACCGTCCAAGGTTCTAAATCAATTGAGACTTCATATCATGGCTACGTTCCAAAATCCAATTCCTCTCCCAAAGCAACTAGATTTTTATAAAGATTCATTCAAGTGGCCAACAAGAACAAAAGCATTATGAACAATCAATCAATCCGAGAAGAACAAATATTATAACCAAGCATTAAGAACAAAACTTCATTACATATCGACAAAGCTCTCTAACCCATGGCTATGGACCTACTGGGACATGAACTCAGCAAAAGAAACACAAAAGATAACTATATTAGACATGGATAAAGAATGAGATCCCTCCCTATTCTATTATCGATGTCTTCAATAGCTCCTCCATGCTCCGGCTTCCTTGCTCCGTCCTTCGCCTTTGTGTGTGCGTGCTGCTCGCCTTCTCTTTCTCTCTCCGTGTGTGCTGTTTTCTCTCTTCAATTCTGTACGAATTGGGCTGTGGAAGCTCTCCCTTTTTTTACCCTCTTTCTCCTCTTGCCCTTTTTCTAAATTTCCTCTTTGATCGTCCTCTTTTCTTCCTCTCTAGTGGCTGGAATTTCCTTTTTCTTACAGCCATTACATTTTTCCTTTTCCGAGTTTTTCCATTTCTTGTTTTTCCATTCTTGTGTAATTGTCAACGTTTCCTCTTTATTTTCTAGACATGTAGCTCCTCATCCTGTTATCTAACCATATTTCCATTTGGTTTAAGTAGCCAACACCTTCCTTTTCTTGTTTAGCTAAATTTCCTTTTTCCCTAGTTTCCATTTTATTCGGTTTCTATTTTCTTCAGCAGCTTGTATTTCCTTTTCCTCTTGTGCAGCAACGATTTCCTTTTCCTTTTCCTTGTTTTCCTCTTTGCTTTGCTGCCTTCTTTCTTGTTCTTGAATTTCCATTAATTTTTCTATCAGCCATTTCCATTTTCTATCTTCGACGGTTGCAGTTTCCAATTCTCGTGTAGGTGGCAATCTTTCCATTTTTGTGTAGGCGGTTGGAAGTTTAAATTTTGTTCAAGTAACTTGCTTCTATTTTATATAAAACATGTTTCCTTTTCATGTTCCAATCGTGCTCTTCTTACTTTTGTTCTAGGAACCGAAATTTCCATTTTTGTTCCAACCACCGAAAGTTTCCATTTTTGTAAGCGGCCATTGTTTCCATTTTTTGTAAGCGGCCATTGCTTCCATTTCTCTTCTCCGGTTTATGATTCTTTGGATGCTGACCGTGCATAGCTGACAGGAGAGTGGTTTTGCTTAGTTTTGCTACATTTACTCGTGTTTGTATCTCGATATCTCCATTTACTGCAAAACACGAGAAAACGATGAAAGTGGACTAAATGATCCTTTAATGTTTGGTAAATTTCAAATGAATGATGAAACAAACTATAAAAAGAGACTATACTATAATAAAATAGACGTTATCAGCCGCCACAACAACAATGAATGAAGAGAAAATGTTTGGGATGGGATACATAGAAAACTCACCGCTAAGGTATCATTGAAAACTGTGGAGAGCTTAAGCAAGCCTGGCCTCGGCTGCCAAAGCAGTCGTCTCCTTTTTTCTCCTCCACCACACTAAAGGGGATTCTGATGGCGAGGTTATGTTACAGCCCAAAGCGGCTAATGTTAAGGCTCATAGAAAACCTTCTACCATTATTTTAGTCTAAATCGTCACACCTCCTGCTTTTTTTATTTGGATCAGCCTCAATAGTTTTATAAGAAATTCGTGGAAGATGAACCTCAGAAGATGAACCTCTTAAGAGTTATACCACACATTCTGGCTCATCATCAATATTATTGGGATCATCGAGAACAACTAAACTAAGATTTGCCTCTCTTCGATACTCCAGGTGGTTCGTGGAAGGTCCAAAATGTGCACTCAACTTAAATACAATAGCTGAAGATATATTGCATTGTCTTGGGTTTTCATGCAGTCTCTCAATTCATAATCATGTTTTCAAGGACATAATGAACTTTTATCATAACCCATGTATAGGGTGTTGTAATGGAACTAGGCATATGAGAGGACAATAATTTCAATGGCTAAACATAGAAGATCTCGATAAAGCTATGATATTTCTTCAATGGGTCAAATGCTTTGGTATTCTTCCTCACTCTTTCATTTAGTACTATAGGAAGGCACTTTGTAATATAAGGTTGAAGCCTTGGAGTTGCAAAAGGAGCTCAATTACGACATCTACAGATGTTCTTCTCTTCTAGATATCTACTGGTATTTTATTATTCTCGCGGTTTTAGTTTGTTTTGTCGGAAAATTAGTTTCTGTTATAAACGTTGCTCCTACTTGGGGTTCATTTTTTGTTCATTGCGAGAAGTTTTTTGGACAACATATAAGAATCCATAATCTGGAGATTTTGTTTTCTTGGTTTTCTTGGTATTCCTGTGATTTATGTTTGTTTCTTGGAATACTTCAAGACCTTTTATGGTTAAAGCAAATAATGAGATGCCACGATACCATGGCCTTTTGATAATTGAATTGATTTTTTGATATTATGCATGATGAAGTTGTCTAGACAATATCCGAGTTATTTCGCAAAATTTAGTTGGGATTAGATTCTTTACTTTGAGACTCTCAAATATTGTAACTGCATTTGGTTGCCAGTTGCAATTGCAAGAAAGAGATATATCTGGAAAGAATTTCCAACAACCCCCAAGAAAATCTTTTAGATTCTCAATCAGTTTTGAGGGTTTTTTAAATCTTTTGTGTCATGGCATCTCATGATTGCCCTACACTCCATCAAAGTGATTTGGAGCCAATAAGTTACATCACATGATAACAAAATGTACATAGAGAAGTGATTCAAGTACAAGTATTGCTTCTGCGGATCACTCAAGTAAACAATCCATCTGAGCATCTTCTTAAATTTGTTCTACGTTCAACATGACTTCAGAATGTAATATAGTAAAGATTTAGCCAATTGCTTTATTTACCCACTATGCAAGATGTCTCATAGAAGATGTCCTAATGATCTTTTGGTTATTTCTAGGGTACAAGTATTGATTTCTGCTCATAGCTTTGAACACTGATTTATTCTTTGCTTTCAGGTTTGGATAGGAAAGGAGATTACTTCCGTTACTTGGAAGAATTTAAATCTGGTGATGATCGTAAGGAGGTTGCGGATCAATCGCTTAATGCCTATGAGGTATATGTTCTTTAGTTTATTAAATTTTTTCTTGAAAATTATAAATACTATGAAGTAGAATAAAAATCTCACCATAACTAACTCTGATTGTGCTCCTACTCATCCAATCAGACTCGGCCTGGCATTCAACTTCTCTATGTTCTATTGCAGCTAATTTTGATAGGATGTTTTAGTTATCTTGTAAATAAAGCTAAGAGCTCTTAAAACTAGATGGAATCGATTGAGCTTTATATGTTACTTTGTTTTGATTGTGTACTTGGGACTGATCTTTACATATTGATGCATATCATATCTCTTAAGATAGAGATGTGAACTTGTATCGTTCACATAACCGAGTTGAAGTGTAGAACATATGGAATGTTATTGGGGCAACTCGATGTGGAACTCGCAGTTTAAGAGGAATATGATGTCTCAGGGATACAAGAATTTTATTGGTGCAATAAGAGCTTCTTGGAGGATACTCTTTTCGATCGAGAAGAAGGTTGCAAAGGGGAACGAGTAGAATGTGTAGAGAACCAAGCTTAAACCATTTTTTGTTCAAGGTGAACTTTCTAAAGGCGATCAACCTCAAGCCAAGGTAAGTAAATCTGGGAAAAATCCCTAATTAACGTTTCTGGGGGAGTTTGATAACACGTAATCCGTTGTAGTATTTACGTGATTCTTAGGTCTAGTTTTGAGTAGATTACTTAGATTCCACTCATTTATCGAGTTTATTCGAGGACTTCATCTACATTTCGTGTTTTATGTAGGAAACGAAGACATGAGGAGAAACAAGAGAGATTATGGCAATCTAATCCCGAAAACGTAGTTGAGTGACAAGGTTCAACTTGTGCAAGGCCATGAATTGAAGTGAACATTCAAACACCGAGCGAAAGGAGCGGGAACAATGACGTGTGGAAACACGAGTTATAATTTTCCTAGACCACTTCACCGCAAGTATACGGATCGTGTAGTACCAAGGTCGATCTCTAGGGACTAAAGTGGCTAAACTAAGAACGAAACTAAACTAAGACGAAAGAAGATAGAATGGGATATGGTCCTAAATTTCCTAAAACTATCCTAATGGTGACAACGAAACTAGGTTAGGGATAAAACTAGATATGGTGAACACTACGGGTGTACGGGATACCGGGACTTGCATGGATGAACGACTAAGGATCATAGATCTATAACCTATTCTTGACAACGGGAAATTCATGCTCTACGGTGAGGAGTGATTCTTCCGAGCCTAAACCTCCTAACCATGGATACATGCAACCCTACCTTCCAGCAGTGATTAACATGTACCATGGCAGCATTACGATCGCAATCACTATCCCTAAGATGACTAACGGACCGGTCAGATTCTCATTAGTCGATCTTAATCTACAACTTAGCGAACCGGATTCGTTCCTTAACCTTCCAGCAAGGTTCGAGATCCTATGTTGTTGAGCGGTCAGCACTAACGTATGAATGATATTGCTAAGCGTAGAACCGTAAATCAAGAATAAATTCATAAAACTATGCATTAAAGCGAAACATCGTTCATACACACAAATCCGATATCCCTACCCGCAGTAGGGACTCTACTCACTCATGGAATAAACAGAAGAAGAAGATAACAAAGTCCTATACATGATAAACCCTAAGGAATTCGATGCCTCGACCTTCCCTATTGTGTTACCGGTGTACGAATTGGTGCTTCTCCTCTTCTCCGATGCCTCCTGAGCCTTCCCAGATGTTTTTCCAGTCTTTTCTTGCCCT
>CM071863.1:19344063-19355448 GCA_036759665.1 Gynandropsis gynandra
TTTCTTGCCCTGTTCGTCGCCCCCCTTGCCCTAGATCTGTTCAGTTCTTTTTATCCGCTCGTTTGAAATTTAGATCTAGGTTGTTGTGAATTACGCGGCCCGCTCGGGCACAGGTGTTGCCCGGTCGGGTATAGGATCGCCCGACCGTGTTGGTTCTTGCGCCCGATCGGGTGGTCATCACCCGATCGCGTGGTTGAGAGGGCTCGAGTCGCGTAAACTCTCGGGGCAGATTGGATGGCTAATTGCCCGAGCGGGTGTTATTTCTGCGCCCGATCGGGTGGACATCACCCGATCTCATTGCTCATGTGCCCGGGTCGTGCTAAATGTGTGGATGAAACCCCGTAGGTTTTACCCGAGTGGGTGGAAGAATAGTGCCCGACCGGGCACCTTGTGTCCTTGATATTTCTATTTTCCGCTCGTTGTTCGGGTGTTCCTTTGGGTTTTGGAGCTCGATCTCGGCTCTGAGTAGATATGTCTTCAAATCATGTGGTCTGGATCAGGAATCGTTCATTTTGAGCTCATTTAGGCCTTGTCGCCTAAAAACCTGAAAACCAACAAACCGGGTGTGTGAAGCTCGAAATCATATCGGATAAGTAAGTGTATACGTAGAATATGAACGAAAATGAGTCTAAAACCTATCCTAATATTGATACACTTTCAGTGTTATCAAACTCCCCCAGACCTAAACCTTTGTTTGTCCTCAAACAAAACTAAAGTATAGCCTAAGAAGAATCTAATAACGATGGATACTAGCTCAAAATTTCCGAAGTGTTAGTCATTTTTGCATATCAGCGCGTCACATGGATAAGAGCCTAAGTGTACCGAGTATAGCCCTATGTCTACCGAAAGTGATGAGCCATGAAATCCTTCCTAGAATTTAAGTCTACTTCATAACCCTAGATAACATCCAAGCGATCTCCATACCGATTTCTCTAAGCTTTTGATATCATTTGAAATTCTTTTTTTCGTTCTTATGCATTTTTTTCTTTTCTTTTCGGCACTTAGATCCACGCTTTGTTCCTAGGACGTCGAAGTCGAAGAGGGTGGCTATCTACTTAGACCCAGGCTGCCTATGGCACACTCATAAGGTTGCGCGACCTTAGAGGAGTGAAGAGGTGCGTTATCGAATTTTTATTCTTTTATTTCTTTTTTTTCTCTTTTTTCTTTTCTTGATTACGCAACACTCTAACCCTTAGGACGTAGAATAGCTTCTCTACCCACCACTTAGACCCGAACCATCGAATATCGATGTACTCATGTCAATCGTAACTCGGAAAAGCGTAAAACTTATCCTAGATGACAGCGGAGTATAAGCGTGTGGTCTAATTCTAGAACGCTAAACATATCAATGAGGCTAAGCTAAATGGTATATACGGAGATATGTCTACTTGGTATCGAGATCTAAGGAGTGAATTCAACTAGATATAGGGTTTCAAACATAACTACTCGACTAATCGGTATCTATAAAGGCTTCTAAGCAAACCTAGACCATTATCCACGATTCAACAAAGTCGCAAAAACATGACTAATTTCATAAAAATTTTCACTAGATCTATCTTATTTCTAAACCTAATCCTAAATCTAATCAAGTCGCTCTAAGTGTGTATCCGTATCGTATCAATAAATGTAAGAATATCCCCCCAGACCTGAACGGAACACAGTCCCGGTGTTCTAGACCTAAAAGGGACATCTACATTATAAAATTCGAGAAAGCATAAAAAGGGTGACGAATACACCTGGTGTGTGCGTGTGTCTTTCTCGAACCGTGATATGCTCGGATGTAGTGACTCTTGCGCTCTAATGCATTGGTAACGTGAAAGACCTGTGATACAAACATGCAATACAGAAGAGTAGAACAAAGAGTACTAAATAAGTCTGAAGAGCGTACAAGATAGCTATCTAAAAAACAAAAAAATGATAAAAAGGTCCATAAAAGAAAAATAAAAAGAAAATAAAATAGGAAAAAGGAAGAGATGTCTAGCCCTCATCTGCTCCATCGTGGGTAGTCTGTATGTCCGCTGGCTCTCCCGATGCTCCTTCCCCAGGTGGGAAGTAGAATCCCTCCAGCTCGTACGGGATGTGAGGACGGTAGGGGATGGCTCCGGTGTGGTAGTCCTGTGGGATCGGAATGTAGGGCTCCTGATAATGCGTCATGCTGAGCTGCTGAAACCGCCGGACTGACTCAGTGAGGTAGTAGGTATGCTGTATGGACTGCTCCTAGAACTGCTGCTGCTCTGCATACCTCGCAGCCTCTAAGTCGTACCTCTGCTCAGCCATAAACGACTTGTACCTGGTCTCCTCCGCTACGTACCTGAGGGCGTCGGAGACTCCTTCCATCGAAGGAAAGTCGGATCGGCTGTGGGGGTACTCTGGACGCGCGCGCGAATGTGTGGCGCGTCGGCTGCCTCGCCTCGAGGAAGATGGTCTAGATGCGGCTGCGAGAGGTGGATCCATCTCTGCTACCATCGGGCCGATGTGCCCGACGTTCGGATCAATCCTGAATCGGGATCCCTCCTCGTCTAAGCTCGGTACTACAATCTCGCTGATATCGACTTCTAGGTTCTGACCGTGCTCGTCCTTGTAGCACCAAATAACGTTGTACCTCTCCAATGTGATCGCTCGTCGGTTGCGCAGATTCTGGAGGTTCAACTCTGGCTCCTCATGAATCTTGTCCTCGGTCAGGATCCCAAGGTTGATCCCGACCCTCCGTGCTATCATGGTGACAATACCACCGCACATAATCTTCGTGTCCGTACAAACCTTCTCAGTGGATATGTCCAGGAAATGCCCAATGACCAACGATGCTAAGTCGATCGTCAGCATATCCATATCATCGTCTGCAACCTCCATCTGCACCACCCGCCTCAAGTAGCCTAGCTCGGTGTGGTTAATACCACCCTGTGCTCCTTTTCCTAGTATGGAAGAGACTAGGAAATAATGGAAGTACCTTAAGGCGGGATGGCGTATGTGACTCGCCTTTGATCTCGTCGAGTATTCGCCAAATGCAATCTGAGACCAAAACTCTGCTCGACGGTTCCGATTGATGTCGGTTACGCTATGCGGAACGTCAAGTATCGTCGCGAACTGCCTCGCAGTGATCCTGTAGCTCTGCCCCAGCAGGCAGAACTCCATGAATGTCTTCTCTCGGTCTCCGGACTCAGCGAAGAAGGCAGTGAATGTTGCAAAGAACTCCGCTGTGAGCTTGCACTCTGGGTCGTGTGCGTCGGATCGACATTTCTTCGTGCTCTGGGAAGTTCTAGAGGCCATCTGCAAAACAATCTAAAGGTAAAAGTCAATACGGAACAAGATTTGCTAAGTGCCCGATCGGGTGCTTAAATGATGCCCGATCGGGTAAAATGTGTCGAATTGTCCCTGTGAGTTGTGCCCGACTCGGGCGAGAAAATCGCCCGGTCGTGTGAATATCCAAGCTGCCCGATCGGGTTGCTACCCCTGCCCGATCGGGTGGGATCGCGATTTCGCGATCTGCAGTTCGCGAATTGCGACAAATTCGACCGAAATTCCTCTAAATCTTCCTATTCAGACCTAGATCTAACCCATGCTAGTCCTAATCTCAACAAAATTTACGATTTTACCTGGATTTCGCGGTTAGGATGAGGGGATTTCAGAATTTTGGAGAGAAAAGGGGGAAATTTTCTCGAGTAACCGAGCTCTTCTACCGGTGGTGGCGAAACGGCGGCGATACCCAAGCGGCTCCGGTGACTGGAATCGGCGTGAGAGAGTTACCAACTGAGAGAGAACGATCGGGTGGTTGTTTTGTGAAGATACTCGCCGCTCGGTGATCATCTCGTTTTCATACGTATTTCTTGCACGATTTAGGAGACGTTTTCGATACATATGTGATGTTTTACGTATGATTCCGTATCCGTTTTACTTGCTTTCGTGCTTTTCATGTTCTTACAGGTTTTTACGCGTATTTGGACCATTTTGGAGCTAAAGGAACATGCACGGAGCTAAGGAGGAACTTGGGGATCATCACGGGACAAACGGGACGAGGTTGAGCATGGAAAAGCCTCACCCGGTCGGGCACAACCTTTGCACGATCGGGCAAAACCTACGGCCAATTGTGTGGACCATTTAGCACGACTCGGGCAAGCATTTAGGACCATTTTGCCTTGTGCCCGAGCGGGCACACATGCCATGCCCGATCGGGCACCATTCCAGCACCACAGGACGCGCACAAACTGCCCTAGCCGCACCCGAGCGGGTACACTCCCTACCCGAGCGGGTAGCGGCCCGAAACCTCTCAAAACTTAAGTAAACTTAACTTAAAACATAAGGGAACTTGTGGGGCAATTTAGGCAACAATTGGACCGACTTAGGAGGCTAAAAAGGAGGCAAAAAGACGTCATTACAGCAAGCTTACAGAGGAGAACAATTCAGCGAAAGATAGAGCAGATTCTTGCGAGGAGATAAGCGAGGAGCATTGGAGATCAAGCACCACCACTTCGGTTTTGTTTGGTTTTTATGTTTCTTAGACTTTCTACTATGTTTTTGTTTCTTTACAGATGCATGAGCGAGTAGTTTGTTTGTTCTAGGAGAAGGGATTAGCCCTTGGCTATCCCGAGACCGCTTTTGATCTATTTTGAATGCATCTTCCCGTTATAGTTCATCTATTCTTTATCTGAGTGCTATAATTTACTTGTGTTTACAAAGGCCACGTAAATACATGTGTTAGAGATTAGGAGAAGGACCGAAAGGAGAATTCTAGTCCTAGAAAGTCAGGTTTAGAACAACCGAGGTTAGGCCACGAAAGTAGGGTAGCAACGGTTGAGGGTGAACGGGCGAATCACAGAGTTTATGGGTTTAGTTCATGGTGTCAGCCACGAAAGTAGGGGGCAGCTTGTCTAGATCACGTGTCTATGCCTTGAGAGAGGGTAGATATCATGTTAGGATCGTCCGCCTTAGATAGCTTTAACAGGGATTGCATGATAGATAGGTTGATCGTTGGTTTCGGTAGTCTTGTGGTGAAACCGGTTTCCTAGGACGTTTATCTCATGGGATTGCATGGTAGATAGGTTGATCGTTGGTTTCGGTAGTCTTGTGGTGAAACCGGTTTCCTAGGACGTTTGTCTTATCGTTAGAACCCAAGTAGTTTATTTACATTTAGTATTTCATTCCTCATCACCATTCTTTCGTTAGCAAGTTTGATTCATAGTTCGGGTTTAGGTAGTGTTGCGTAGTCTCTGTGGGATCGACACCTAAAATACTACACACGTGCCGTGCACTTGCGGGTAGATTAGGTTATTTATATTTAACTCTGATATGCATCACTCGGGTTACTCGAGTTTTTAACCTACCTGGTAAAAGTTACGCTACCCGATCGGGCACTCGGAAGACGCCCGATCGGGTGCCCCCTATTTTTGACCTACCCGGTCGGATTTTGTGCAACGCTGCCCGAACGGGTTCTCCTTGTTCTAAACCTGCCCGATTGGGTATTGAAATCGTGCCCGATCGGGTATTGCTGCATGATCGAAAGAATTAGACGAGGAAAACAATACAGCAATAACCATGAATCTCTAACTTCCTAATTCCTAGAAAAATTGTCTAAAACTAAAAAAAATTGAAAAATGAGTCCGAAAATACGAAAATCATAAACACTAAAGGATATGCTCGGGTTGCCTCCCGAGAAGCGCTTGTTTAAGGTCTTTAGCTCGACCATGGCGTCTTTATACGCTGGTGGACACGGATAGGGGAGGTATGCCTCTTCCGTCTTCTCTACGACCGATGAGCTTGATTTCAAAACCGGGTGGACCTCCTAGATGCAATCCTCGATCCGTATCTCTCGAACTCGTGCTTTTCCCACATCTCCTACTAAACCGGTTGAGTTGGAGCGTTTCTTCAGTGTTCCATGCTGGATAAGAATGTATGCGTGCCACCGAAGATGTCGGAAATGATGCGCGTGTCGTTGGAACCGTTTTCCACCTCGAAGTATCGCTTGAAACATACGGCGGTTGGGTCCCTATAAATGCCCGGTCGGGTGCTCTGAGAACGCCCGATCGGGTATTTCCTGCGCAATTTACCCCCGTGGGGTGTACACGAGTCGGGCAATAAGGTCGCCCGTGCGGGTTGTCATTCACATTACCTGCCCGATCGGGTTCACGCAACCACCCGGTCGGGTGATTAGATTGAGGAATTACCCCTGTAGGTGTTGCACGACTCGGGCGCTGAGGTTGCGAGATCGGGTCGCCAAAAAGTCGGTCTACCCGATCGGATGAAGTGTGCTGCCCGATCGGGTGGGTCCCCTGCCGAATGATATTCGGCTCCTCCTCTACCTGCGTGAAAACATCCGATCTTACCTGTGGGTGATACTTTACCTCTGTGCACTGGGACAACTGTGTGTCCTTCGGATGAGTGTCTCCATACGCTTGTCTAGGCAACTCCATTGATGCATTTGTCGCGTTGACGTTCATTGCGGGTTCGGTCATGAAGAGCTTATTCAACGCCTCATCGAGTTTGAACTCGATGGACTCGTCCCTGAACTTCATCACCAATCTTCCTTCAGCACAGTAGATGACCATCTTTGTTGTGTTGAGGAATGGTCGTCCCAATATGACGGGGATCTTTGGATTGATCTCCATGTCAACAACAACAAAGTCCGTGGGGAACCAAAATTCCCCCACTTGGACCGCAACATTTGTCAAGACACCCACGGGAGTACGGACGGATTGATCAGCTAATGTGATTTGCATCCTCGTGGGTTGAAGGTCTGCTACCCTATTGAGCTTTTTAACAAGAGATAATGGTAGCAAGCTCACACTCCCTCCAATGTCAATTAGCGCATGCTCAATATCATGATCGTAGATCTTACATGGTATGACGAAGTTACCTGGATCGGGCATCTTCTCGACCGTGGTAGGAGGTTGAATAAGAGAGTTTGTAACCATTACCATCTCTTTGTCCACGGTCCTCTTCCTTGTGATGATGTCTTTGAGGAACTTTGCATATGAAGGAATCTTCGTGAGAGCGTCATAGAAGGGAATTGTGAATTGTAGCTTCCTCAAGAGGTCTACGAATTGGGGGAATTGCGTCTCGTCACTTTGCTTCTTTTGGAGTTGATGCTGAGGGAAAGGCAATGGTGGAACTCTCGGGGGAGGTGCTACGTAGGGTAATTCCTTCTCCTCGTCTATTGCCTTCTCTTCTACGGCTGGAGCGATTGGTCGTTCGATGTCATCACTCTTAGGCTCATCTCTCTCAGCCGTGGGTGGCATCGGTTGCCCCACAGTGTTCCCGCTCCTTAGGAAAATGGCGTTCACTTGCTCGCGGGGGTTCGCTTCGGGATTCCCGGGAAGCTGTCCGGGTTGTCGATTTGAACCTTGGGCCAATTGTGTCACTTGCGTCTCTAGAAGTCTCAAATACGTTTGAAAACCATCCATCCTCTTTTTCATGTCCTCTTGCTCAGCTCTAATCCCTCCAAGCGCACTCTTTTGCTCTTGGTGCATCGTTTGGAGCAACGATAATATGTCGGAATCACTCGAAGATTGTGCACGTTGCTGGTACCCATAGTCTTGGCCATTACCTCTCGGTTGGAACCCTTGATTAGGGTTTCTCGCCATTATCCGCAGCTGAAAGTCTTGCGGATTTGCCACGTTGTGCGTATTACCGTATGAGAGGTTGGGGTGGCTCTTGATTTAGCCTTGTTGATATCCCCGATTGGAGACATCATTCACTTCTTCTATCCCTTGGCCAACGGATTAATCATGTCGATCCACATGAAGTCCAGCAATCATCCGGTGAATTTCGCCAACTTGTTGATTTAGATCCGTTAGCTCCGGGTTGGCGGTACCAAGCTCATTTACTGCAGCTTTTGATGGGTAGTTGCGATTGTACTCCCCCACTTTCTTGCCTCCTTCCCTAGCCATGCTCTCGATTAGGTTCTTGAGCTGATCAAAGGTGAGGTTGCTTAGGGAACCACCACCCGCTGCCACGATCATGAATCGGGTGGTCTCTTGGAGTCCTTGGATGAAGTTGGTGATAAGATATTTCCTATCCATCCCGTGGTGAGGGCAAATACGCTGGTAATCTTTGAATCGCTCCCATGCGTCATGCAACGTCTCGCCCCTTTCTTGAAGGAAAGAATTTATGTGGCTCTTGGCGAGAAGCGTTCTGTGGTCCGGGAAGTATTGCTGCATGAACCTTTGTTCCATATCATCCCATGACGTGATAGATGCAGCCGGAAAGTTGAAGAGCCAACGTTGTGCCGCATCTTTGAGTGAGAATGGGAACGCCGTTAGATAAAGATCCTCTCGAGTGACTCCCGTTCCAACCTTAGTCGTGCTACACAGCATCTTGAAGTCCGTAAGGTGGGAGTTCGGATCTTCGTTCTCCATTCCACGAAAAGCCGAATTGTTGAGCATCTGAATAAACGCTGGTTGTAGCTCAACTTGCGTATCAATCGCCGACTTGTTTAGCATCTTAATAAACGCTGGTTGCAGCTCAACTTGTGTATCAATCGTGCGGGCCATGCACGAAAGTAGCTGGGTGAGCTTAGGAGCGGTGTATGCTCCATAAGTCTCGTCTGCAGCAGCCATATTGGGAATACTTGCGTTTTCTCCGCTGCTTGCACTATTCGTATCTTCCTCCTCAGAGGCATGTTGCTCGTGGTAGCTCGTTTCCTCTACCTCAGATTCGGAACCAACTATTCCGATTCTCCTTTTCTTGCGCAGGCTTCTAAGTGTGCGTTCGACTTCGGGACCGTAGATGAGAAGTTTCTGTGTAGAGCTTCTCATGCAAGTCTCCTGCACAACAAGAAACAAAAACACCTAGCGTAAATCTGTGGTAGATAGAAAAGACTCGATAAAAACGAAAAACAAACAAAAAAAACACCAACACAAACACAAACAAAACAAAACAAAAAAAAGACTCCGGAAAGGACTAGATCTTAATCTAGCTAATTCCTAGTCTAAGCCGTTTTTAGTCCCCGGCAACGGCGCCAAAAACTTGACGTGTGGAAACACGAGTTATAATTTTCCTAGACCACTTCACCGCAAGTATACGGATCGTGTAGTACCAGGGTCGATCTCTAGGGACTAAAGTGGCTAAACTAAGAACGAAACTAAACTAAGACGAAAGAAGATAGAATGGGATATGGTCCTAAATTTCCTAAAACTATACTAATGGTGACAATGAAACTAGGTTAAGGATGAGACTAGATATGGTGAACACTACGGGTGTACAGGATACCGGGAATTGCATAAATGAACGACTAAGGATCATAGATCTATAACCACTTCTTGACAACGGGAAATTCATGCTCTACGGTGAGGAGTGATTCTTCCGAGCCTAAACCTCCTAACCATGGATACATGCAACCCTACCTTCCAGCAGCGATTAACACATACCATGGCAGCATTATAACCGCAATCACTATCCCTAAGATGACCAACCGACCCATCAGATGCTCATTATTCAATCTTAATCTACAACTTAGCGAACCGGATTCGTTCCTTAACCTTCCAGAAAGGTTCAAGATCCTATGTTGTTGAGCGGTCAGCACTAACGTATGAATGATATTGCTAAGCGTAGAACCGTAAATCAAGAATAAATTCATAAAACTATTCATTAAAGCGAAACATCGTTCATACACACAAATCCGATATCCCTACCCGCAGTAGGGACTCTACTCACTCATGGAATAAACAGAAGAAGAAGATAACAAAGTGCTATACATGATAAACCCTAAGGAATTCGATGCCTCGACCTTCCCTATTGTGTTACTGGGGTACAGATTGGTGCTTCTCTTCTTCTTTGATGCCTCCCGAGCCTTTCCAGATTCTTTCCAGCCTTTCCTTCCCTTGTACGTCGCCCCTTGCTCTAGATCTATTCAGTTCTTTTTATCCGCTCGTTTGAAATTTAGATCTAGGTTGTTGTGAATTACGCGGCCCGCTCGGGCACAGGTGTTGCCCGGTCAGGGTATAGGATCGCCCGACCGTGTTGGTTCTTGCGCCCGATCGGGTGGACATCACCCGATCGCGTGGTTGAGAGGGCCCGAGTCGCGTAAACTCTCGGGGCAGATTGGATGGCTAATTGCCCGAACGGGTGTTATTTCTGCGCCCGATCGGGTGGACATCACCCGATCTCATTGCTCATGTGCCCGGGTCGTGCTAAATGTGTGGATAAAACCCCGTAGGTTTTACCCGAGCGGGTGGAAGAATAGTGCCCGACCGGGCACCTTGTGTCCTTGATCTTTCTCTTTTCCGCTCGTTGCTCGGGTGTTCCTCTGGGTTCTGGAGCTCGATCTCGGCTCTGAGTAGATATGTCTTCAAATCATGTGGTCTTGATCAGGAATCCTTCATTTTGAGCTCATTTAGGCCTTGTCGCCTAAAAACTTGAAACCAACAAAACGGGTGTGTGAAGCTCGAAATCATATCGGATAAGTAAGTGTATACGTAGAATATGAACGAAAATGACTCTAAAACCTATCCTAATATTGATACACTTTTAGTGTTATCAAACAACATCTCAAGACATGCACGCTCGGGCATTGGAAGTGTGCCCGCTCGGGCTAATTGTCACCAAAATCCCCCATAGCTTTGCACGACTCCGGCATTCAAGGAACACGACCAGAATGGAGTGCCCGCTCGGGTGGATTTGGAGTCCCCGCTCGGGCTAATTGATGCCAAAAAATTGCCGTAGGTTTGCACGACTCGGGTGGATGAAGCCACACGCTCGGGCATGAGTGCCCGCTCGGGCCAAATGAAGCACACGGTCGGGCATAGGCCTGCACGAGCGGGTAGAAGCTGTGCCCGCTCGGGTCCTTGTTTTCCCCAACTAACTCCTAAGATTTAGAACGACCAAATTAATGAGAAATCAGATCTGAAAAAGGGAGTTTCGAACCAGATTAGATCAGAGAACATTCAGAGAGATTAGGGAAGATTGAAGAAGGAAGAAAAGACGGAACTACGGATCGGGAGCAAGGGGGATCTATCGAAGACATCGGTTTATGAATAGGGAGTCATCTCTTTCTCTATCTATGTCGAATTTAGAATTCTCTTGTGTTTCCTTTGCTGTATTCATGTCTGAGTAGATCCATTGCCATGGGTTATAGAGTATTGCCATGTTGTAACGAAGTATTGTGCTTAATGAATGGTGGATCTTAATGCTTTCATGCTTGTACGCCACTCGTTATGAATGAATTCGGTACTTGATCATGTTTTCAGATTGATTGGTTGATTTTAATGCTTTCATTCCTGTATGCCACTCGAATGGATGATATAGAAGTCTAATAAATCTACGCTAGGGCATTAGACTTTGGAACTTAGCCATGATTTAGGGTTTAATCGGTTTAGAATCTACGCCAGGTCAATCGATTGAATCTAGGGATTAGGATAGCGGTCGTAATGCGTCTATGCATGTAAGATGCGCAAT
>CM071863.1:19361146-19375959 GCA_036759665.1 Gynandropsis gynandra
GCTTATCGGGAGGCAACCCGACTGTTGCATTTTTTATTTCATTTCTTTTTCGGACTATTCCTTTTTCTTTTCACATTGACGTACTTGGTGGGATCGTATTCCTCTTTTTGGATTGTGTGATTCTTTGTCACAGGTTTTTCAACGTCCATATCATCCTTGAAGAGGAGACACAAACTCGGGATTGGAAGTTACACAAGGTGCAAACGTTCCAACTCTTATTTTCCCGTTGTTTTGTTTGCGATATCCTCTTAGGTTTTGAACACCGGGACGGTGTTTCATTCATGTCTGGGGGGGTTACTCGTCGAGTATTATTCATGTGATTAGGATTAGATGATTAGGATTAGATGTTGATTTTTGTTTTTAGGAATAAACGGATGGATACCTAGCATGAATTTTCAAGCTTTAGTCATTATTGTGCGACTTTGTCGAATCGTGAACAATAGTCTAGGTGTGCTTAGAAGTCTTCTTGGTTCCGATTAGTTGAGTAATTGTGCTTGAAACCATGACTTATAGTTACATTCACCTCCTAGGTTTCAGTACCAAGTATCATATCTCCAAGTATACCGATTAATCATTGCTTGTTTGATAGATTTTACCGTTCTTGGATAAGTCTTTAACTATTTCAAGTTTATATTGACATGAGTACATCGAGATCGATGGTTCGGGTCTAAGTGGTGGGTTGAGGCGCTATTCTACGTCCTAAGGGTTAGATTGATGCGTATTCGTCATAAAAAAAAGGAGAAGTAAAAAAATATATATATAATAAGAAAAATATTCTTCAATGACGCATCTCTTCACTCTGCTAAGGTTACTAGACCTTATGAGTGTGCCATAGTCAGCCTGGGGCTAAGTAGAAAGTAGGGTGTAAAATGAGCTGTCAGCTCGCGAGCCAGCTCTAGCTCGGACCATATTTAAGCGAGCCAAGCTGGGTATTTTCTAGCTCATTTAAAAAACGAGCTGACGAGCTGAGCCCAAAACGAGCCTGAGCTTAGAGGAGCTGGCTCGCGAGCAGACGAGCCGGCTCCCGCGCCGGAAAAAAACCAGATTTAGTAAAGTTACGAGCGACCAAATTTAGTATAATAGTATTTTATACTTTTTATTTCGAGAATGTTATTTTTTATTTAAGGCAATAATAATTTATAACATTATGTTTGAATTAATGTTTTCATATTTTCGATATTTTATTTGGTTCATTTAATATATTTATCATATATGATATTACAACTAATTCAAAATAACTAAATAGTCTGGCTCGCGAGCCAGCTCGTTTTTTGGCGAGCTAGAGGCGAGCCGAGCTGAGCTAGGATTTTCCAGCTCGTTTAAAAAACGAGCCGAGCTGAGCCAGCTCGTTTTTTGGCGAGCTGAAGGCGAGCTGAGCCGAGCTAGCTCATTTTACACCCCTAGTAGAAAGCCACCCTCTTCGACTTCGACGTCCTAGGAACCAAGCGTGGATCTATATATAAAAAAGGAAAGAAAAAAAATAAAAAAAAAGAATAAGAACGAGAATATGAGTTTGATGATATCTCAAGTTTAGGAGAGTCGGTATGGAGAACGCTTGGACGTTGTTTAGGAGTACATATTAGACTTAGGTCATTGGTAGGATTGCATGGTTCGAGACTTTCGGTTGATAGAAGTCTGAACTTGGTACGCTTAGGCTTGCGTTCATGTGACGGGTTGTTTTGCATGATGGCTAATCCTTCGAAGTATTTGTGTCAGTACCCACTGTTGTTTAGCTCTTCTAGTACTCGACTCTAGGTTTGCTCGAGGACGAGCAAAAGGTTACGTCTGGGGGGAGTTTGATAACACGTAATCCGTTGTAGTTTTTATGTGATTCTTAGGTCTAGTTTTGAGTAGATTACTTAGATTCCACTCATTTACCGAGTTTATTCGAGGACTTCATCTACATTTCGTGTTTTATGTAGGAAACGAAGACATGAGGAGAAACACGAGAGATTATGGCAATCTAATCCCGAAAACGTAGTTGAGTGACAAGGTTCAACTTGTGCAAGGCCATGGATTGAAGTGAACATTCAAACACCGAGCGAAAGGAGCGGGAACAACATCACAAGACATGCACGCTCGGGCATTGGAAGTGTGCCCGCTCGGGCTAATTGTCACCAAAATCCCCCGTAGCTTTGCACGACTCGGGCATTCAAGGAACACGACCAGAATGGAGTGCCCGCTCGGGTGGTATTGGAGTCCCCGCTCGGGCTAATTGATGCCAAGAAATTGCCGTAGGTTTGCACGACTCGGGTGGATGAAGCCACACGCTCGGGCATGAGTGCCCGCTCGGGCCAAATGAAGCACACGGTCGGGCATAGGCCTGCACGAGCGGGTAGAAGCTGTGCCCGCTCGGGTCCTTGTTTTCCTCAACTAACTCCTAAGATTTAGAACGACCAAATTAATGAGAAATAAGATCTGAAAAAGGGAGTTTCGAACCAGATTAGATCAGAGAACATTCAGAGAGATTAGGGAAGATTGAAGAATGACGAAAAGACGGAACTACGGATCGGGAGCAAGGGGGATCTATCAAAGACATCGGTTTATGAATAGGGAGTCATCTCTTTCTCTATCTATGTCGAATTTAGAATTCTCTTGTGTTTCCTTTGTTGTATTCATGTTTGAGTAGATCCATTGCCATGGGTTCGAGAGTATTACCATGTCGTAACGAAGTCTTGTGCTTAATGAATGGTGGATCTTAATGCTTTCATGCTTTTACGCCACTCGTTATGAATGAATTCGGTACTTGATCATGTTTCCAGATTGATTGGTTGATCTTAATGCTTTCATTCCTGTACGCCACTCGAATGGATGATATAGAAGTCTAATAAATCTACGCCAGGGCATTAGACTTTGGAACTTAGCCATGATTTAGGGTTTAATCGGTTTAGAATCTACGCCAGGTCAATCGATTGAATCTAGGGATTAGGATAGCGGTCGTAATGCGTCTATGCATGTAAGATGCACAATAGATATATTGGTATATGCATGCTAGATAGTGGACAAGTCTACGCCAGTCAGTTCCTATAGGAGAGCTTGAATTCCCTGAGCTTGTGATAGTATCTAAGACCAAATATCTCGTTAGAACTTCGTTACATCGTTGTGCAACTCTCAATACCCATGGTGCTTAGCTATAAGTTTATCTCGTCGATTTAGTTTAGTTTAGTTCATTCCCAATTCCATCATCATTCAATTTACAAGTCTTATCCATTAGTCTACTAGCTTAGCAGTCGCATCAATTCCTTGTGTTCGACCCTAGTTACTATACGATCTGTATTCTTGCGGAAGCGTTAGTCTAGGTATTTATTACTTGAGAAAACGCACACCATTTAGCTCAAGCAAACCTATGATAGAAACTGGGAAGAGCTGATCCGTCAAGTGTGAACTCCGAGAGCTCATGTTAAAGTTATGTGCTCTGCTGAGCATTGTTAGAGATTGAGTAGAGTGCCTTGATGTAATTGTTTCTTTAGCTTTTATAGACAACTTCTATATGTTTGTACTCTTTTCTCCAAATTTGTTTTTCTTCGTTCAAATCTGAAAACATTATGTTGTCATGCCATGAATGTTGTACCTTTTAGTTTTGTATTGACAATGAACTCTGTTTTGCTATGCGTTAGAATTTTAGTCTTGCTAGACGGCAAAAACGATTTAAATTCAAGCAAGTTGCTGAATATTTATCGGTGTAAATAAGAATAGTTTCTAAAATTTATAATATGTATTAGAGGGAAACCTCGTCCCAAGTAAATGAAGATGTGGAGATGTTTGTACAAAGTGGTCGAAAATGTAAAACATTTCAAAGGGAGATTAAAACCTGACAGTCGGTTTCTAGATCTAAGCTTAAGTTTGGGTTTGAGTTTCATCTTTTTCATAAGAATGTATTGGGATTGTATATCAACTACTTCTTGAGAATGCTTAAACAAATAGTTAGTCTGATAATTTGTCATAATTCTTTGCACTCTTTTTAAATGTAAAAAATGTTTGATTAGAGAATTAGAAACTTGCCGAAAGAAATATTCTCATGTATGTCATAACTTATTCAAATTTTATATATATGTATATTATTTGATAATATTAAACATTTTAAATAATATTAAAATGTATATTTATCGAAAAATTGAAATGATTTAAAAATTATATGTAATTTTTTCTAGAAAAAGTAATGTTCATTTTATCACCCCTATTCATACAAAATAAAATTATAAATTACATTTTATAATAATTTTAGTCACAACAAAAACACAAATTGATAATAAATTTTAAAATTACTTTTAATTATTAAATTGATATTTTGTTTATGAAATTGTATGAGATACGTATTATTTTTTAAAATTTATATAAGTTTTCGTTATTATATCAATATAATATGTTACTTAGACATATATGACATCCTAAATTTTTAACCTATATATGTATATATATATATATATATTTAAAAACATCGACATCTTATTTAGAAATATATTTTGGATTAATGTTTTAGTTAAAGAAAAATATATTGAATAATGTAAGTTTTAATTGGTTTTAGGTTCAAATGAATATAATTAATTTCTTATGGTTAAAATTCGACAGGTGAATTGAACGTTAAAAAACCACGATAAAATCTTATAAATAGATTTAAAAATATATCGAGAAAAATAATTGGTGCAGCGAGGAAGAAGAAATTGTATTCCAAAGCAACGACAGAAACATATATGCAATTCACTTCTATAAATTAAATTGTCACATATCTCTTCTTATCGTATTATTATCTTATTTCCATGTTAGTTATGTAGTTAACTCCATTGAATTTTTATCTCTACATGATGTTTATTTTGAAATAAAAATGTTCAGAATTATTTTTTTTGTCTATTATGTTTGTATATAATATAAATTCCATTAAGGTTTTCACAAATTGTGATCTACAGATCAAATTCAAAATATTGACAAGGACTTTCATGTTGTATAATATAAACATAGCAAACCTTTTTATCAAGAACTAAGATAGTTTCTGCCACTTCCTAGGACCATGAACATGTACTTCATATTCTGTAACAAGAGTATCAAGGCCCTGTACACAAGAGCAATATTACTGTAAAAGAATGCTAGAAGTTGTTGAATAGCCAAGTCATGCAGGTATCCTAATGCATAATAATTAGTCTTTTGCCTTATCATGATTCATGTCTAATGCTATTAACTTTTTTTCTTAATGGGGTTTAAATGATATCAAAAGCTTTTGATAATATACGGTAATAGTTATACTATTTTGAACCCATAATCATATCTTTTGACAAAAGAACTCGATTGGTCTAATAAGTTGAAATTTTGTTCTAATCAATTGAATTTTGGTATGAAAAGAAATTTCTTCCTTTTCTCTAATAGATAAAGTTTTTTACATGAATTATATTTTTATGTTTTCTTGATAAAGTTTAATATGGTGTTATCTATTTTAATTGTAAGAATGCCGATGTTTAGGAAATAAATTGACCCTATATTATTCTTTTGATATATTTGGATAAGTTTCTAATCTTTTCATGTAGGATACTTCTTGAATATGTATGCTCTTTTATTATTGCTAATAAATTCATAAGTTCAATGATTAATACTTGCATTCTTGAATATAGTCACTTAAATTGTTCCTATTGATAATGTTTCCTTCAACTTTTTGCTTTTGGTACTATAGGAATGACAACATCCACTACTACAACACTATCTCCTACATCCATATGATTTCATTACAATTTCTTTGTCAATGATATTTCAACACTTGTTGTTGCTGATTAGTGATCTTATACAAGTACAAAATTTAAACTGCAAAAATTAAGTTACAACTTTTTTAGCTAGATTTCCTGGAATTCCCTGAATGTACTTTTATTGGACGATATATGTTTCACTATGATCCTGATAGGAAATTTAAAGTTCTTTCAACTGTCCTATAACAGTTACCCGTCAATGTCAAACTGAAGTACTCAAGTAGAGTGGTTGTGGATGATGCTGCCTTGAGAAAGAAAAAAAAAAGCAAGGGTAAAGAAGGAGAAAATGATTCTGAGTAAAATTAGAAGAGACAACCAAAGAGATGCGTCTGGATACACTCGATATTTTTGTAGGTAGTGGGGGTCTTTCTGAGGGTCTGGAGCAGGCGGGCATGCAATCATGTTTGTTCCCATCATGATTTGAATGTTTATCGTACACAAAGCTTGAGCAAGTTAGCGATCTACTGGTCTATAGCAAGGGTTCATTTGTATTTTGATAGTGGAACGAAATGTCAGACCAACACTGATTATGAGATGTGCTTATCTGGAATAACCACAACGCTATATTTTAGCTCTTCGATTCTTTATCATTTAAATCGAAATAGTTTATGCTATATTAGGAGGATAGGAAGATATAGAAATTATGATAAAATTTTATCTTCTTTTTTGCAATTCATTGGATGATGTATTTTGGGGACCAAACGAATATTTCCATATTATAAACCATTTACAAGGAATGCAAGAAAAAAAAATAAAAACGCGAAAATAGCCTCCGGGAAGTTAAGAGGAGTGAGCCAGTTACCAACATTGAAGGTTAACATGGAGAGAGTAATGTTTCATTGTTAACAAAATCATCATAACATTGTAGCAACAATTATGGTAACAACAATATTTTTTCATGTTCTTTCTTTAGTGGTGGCATTAGTTCACCCTTTGTTTTTGTTGTTGTTACTCTGTAAATTGTAGGTTACCTGATGGATAGGGAATGTTCTAATTTTAGTCAACATAACATTGGTGAATTTTTAAGTTTTTTTTAAAATGGCTTCTTTGTAAAGATTATTTTCTTTTTATAACTAAAGTTTTTTTTCTATTTATTTAGTTATTTTCATCTCTAAATTGTAAATAGCTTTTAAATATCAGATTGATTTAATAATTTTAAAAAATAAAATAAATAAAAAATCACTATTTAATTTGTTTATTTTGTGTATAACTCTATTTATAATTTTATTTGTGATATTGAACAAGAATCCTTTATATAAAAAATATATGTCAATATCCAAAATGTTAACTCCTCATATAATTAGAACGATTCATTTCGTAATATTTTCTATGTATTGTTAATTTTTGGGGTATCATCATTATGCTTCAAAAATATTTTACTCTTTATCCCTATTTAAAGGGAAACTAACTTAGTCTGAAATATTACATTTTGTATTATTAATTTTTGTGTATCATAATTATACTTTAAAAATATTTGAGTTTGAATCTCAATTCGAATGAAAAATTATCGATACTTCAATTTTTTTATTTTTAATAGAAATTTGGTGTACGATTTAATATAAAGAAGATCAATAAAATGTGTAATGTTGAGGGTAGACCAAATCAAGATAATGTGAATATTCTGGTATTTTTATATATTAAATAGTCTATAAAAGAAAAAATATATTATAAAGTAAAGAAATAATAATAGAGAATACTATGTTATATATAAGAGATGTTTAATTTTAGAATATTATATAGAGAATACACATGAAATGATAGTTTGACAAAAAAAAGATATTTTACAAAATATAACAATATTTGAGGAGGAGTTTTCACGCATGTGCTTCAATCCAATTCCTTTTTTCGGTTTTAGTATTATTAAAAAAAATTGCACATTTAGTTTACATTACAACTTATAAATCTATTATTCAAATTTATACATTGAAAATTTTATTTCGTGTAATTGTATTGCCCCGTGTGCATATTAAATCTAATGACAATGTTCAAATTAATGAATTATATACAAAATATAACATAAATATATTTTAATTATCACAAATCCGCGCATAGCGCGGGTATCATCTAGTTTATATAATAAACTAGCACGTGGAGAGTAAGTTCGCAGCAATGAGTAAAGATGAAAAGAAATTATGACAGAAAAAAAACGATAAATACGTCTAGCATTATAAATGGGGTTAGATCTAATGACCTTAACGAGGCTTGATAAATTTTAGCATCACATTTGACCAAATTATATATGAATACAAATACCTTTTATAATATTAATGTAAACATCAACCAATTCTAAGTTAGGAGAACAAGATTTATCTCCAATTAAATTAATTAACTTTTTAATATAATTTATACATTTATATGATCTAATTACAATTTTATTTTATTTTGTAGCATGTTATATTGTACAAAGACCGATTTTTTTGATCTTACAGAAATCGCGTCACAATGTACAACTTCTTCAAAAGACAAAAGGTATATGAACAAATTAAGATTTGTGAACCAATTGATGTAGTATCAGCAAACGTTAGAAGCCATTCGATGTAAATTAGAAGTCACTTGAGGTGAATTGGATGACACATGAAATGAATAGCATTACAACACAAACAAAACGAAGTGTAACATTGCAAAAGTTCAACAGTTAATGAAGACGTTTAAGAAAAAATGACTACAATTGACTGGAGTTAAGATGACGATGCTAATGATTTGCAATATCTGACTTTGTTATAGATGGTTATGTAAGAATTATAACTGTATATATTCATTATATAAGAACTTTTAAAATAATTTAATATTTATAATAATTTTAATTGTGAATTTTATTACACTAATTTCAATTTTAATTCTATTTTTTCTCGCAAAAAATCTAGACGTATACACCGTCCAAAAAGTTCCAAACGGTTCAGTACGTCCGAAAATCTTCAAACGGTTTAGTCCATCCAAAATTTTGTAATTTCTTAATGGGTCTTCCGTCTTAATTTATGGACGGGTGTGTAGCCATCAAAATTTCCCATTGATGCTTTTTCCGATCATATCATCTGTAAATTGGTCGACTATTCACACTAATTGCGGATAGTGACATCCGTCTAAAGTTTCGCATGAATTTTCAGACTGCATAGTCCGTTCAGAAATGCAGACAAATCCTAGATGGATGACCATTAAAGACGTTCAGTACTGGATAGATAATACATCGGATTTGACCATCTGAATCTATTTTTTATAGTGTGTTCTCATCTAAAAAATTTTCTATGATTTCTCGTAGGAGAACAAATTCTTCTGATTGGTGATTCACTGTACATAACGACCTTATTTTCCTACTTGGTTTTGTAAAGAGAACAAATTGACGTCTTCTTCTTACTCTATACAAAAAAAATTTAAAAATGTTTCTTATTATGCAAATATTTTCTTCGTGGTTGTTTTAAGCTCAGTGAGAGTCTGATTCACATAATCTAGGTGTGATCTAAATTTTATCGAGTCTTATAGTTTAGAACATAGACTAGATATTCTACAAGAATACAGACTGTGAAGTAACAATTATTATATGATGTATGTGTGTGTTCAAATTTAACCTAAACTACTATCGATGTACGAGTTGGAATGATGTTGTTAGACTTAGTTACATTTTTTACATATACAAACTAGCGAAAGATTTCGAAACTATCATTCTTATTCGTTTGAGGAATTCATTATTTTAAGTGGATCTACCTGGTCTCCTATTGAAAATTCGGATCTATCTGCTGTCATAGTGCAAATCATATCCGAATGTACAGGCTATTGACTTCTCTACCTAACAACCTACATGTCGAATGTAATTAATGAACCTACCTACTCATCCAGATTCGTCTTCATTCTCTAAAAAATCAATCTTATTTTATAGATAAGTACCAATCCTTCTTAATAATTAAAAATTTGAATTTTTAAGTGGATTTGGTAAAAGGCTCGGCCCATCAGGCCATCACTCAGGCCAAGCGGTTGGTTGTTCTACGCCTTTCTACATGGGTTGATTGGTCGAGGAGAGAACCGCTCGGATCGAGCATTTTCTTTGGCCCAAAACAATACTTCCTAATGGATGAATGCTCGATCAAATAGCATTTTCCTCGGGTTTAGCATTTTCTTTTGAATAAAAGGATACATCCCGATGCATAAACGCTCGATCGAACAGCCTTTTTCTTGGGTCTAGCATTTCCTCTAGATGGATTTTTAGATTTTGCAGCGACCAAGTGCATGATCGGTCTACCCGAGCGAATTCTCTGGAACATTTTGAAAATGAACTTTAGTATGCTGGATTGAGAACATATAGCGCTTGAACCAAACGTTTTCACTCGATTTGTCTCCAAAGCTTGTCCTCGTGCCGAAATTTTCTATGTTTCCATAAAGTGTGTTCCTTAGTCCTTATTACTTGCAATATCACAAAGAGACCCAAACAAGGCGTAAAAAAAGGAACTAAAAAGATGCAAAACAATATAGAAACGTATAACAAACCATAAAGTAAAATAAGTGTGATAAAATCCCCCAGACTTGGCTTTGATCGTCCTCAAGCAAACATCATTTATGAATAGCTCTTGAACGATGTACAAAGCAAAATGAAATCCGCAAGGATTTGAGCAATATCAAATGTTCACTTAGACTATGTTAACCGTGTATGAAACCAAACTAGTTTCCTATAGATTCCTCTAACCTAGAAAGATCTTAAATGGTGGGATTTACACTAGCATTGGACATCTATAAGTAGCAAACTAGAGATCCTACCAAGCACATTAATCTAATCTTTTTGTCAATTTCCTACGTAGTATTTCGAACCAATTCGTATATATAAGGCTCGATGAAAGTGATAAGACGTTTTTGCAGATTTTATTCTTTTCTAGACTTGGTCTTTTTTGTCCTTTTTGTGTGGAAATTTGGACATTTTCGGCCTTTTTAGTCTCTCTATTTTTCTTTCTACATATATTAATTTTGGTCGTATGAAAAAGGTGAAGAGAATGGGTAACCTGTGGGTAACAGTTATATGTGATGATTGCCGGTATCCCAGGCAAGATGCTTGGCTCTTGTTTGAGTGAAAATTTATATAGTAAATAGAACAAGATAAAAGGGCCTAATATAAAAAAATGGATAACGACTCATTAAGAAATGTATCAACTTGAAACTAAGAATCCAACACGATCTTAAGATTACTAATTATCGTTCTACTCACAAAATATTAAAATCAATCTAACTACGAAACCTCTAAGTGAGCCATGTTTGACAATTTGCTCAAAAATACTTATTTGCACTAAATTCGGTATACATAGCTGTTTGAGCAAGAGAGATTCTCTAATCTTCTAACATTTTTCGACTACCTTGTAGCCTAGATGTGAGCTAAATATATGTGTGTCTCCTATTGGATTATATATAAAAAGAAAATAAAAAAATATTCCCTAAAAATACATTGTAAGTAAACTATAATGCATCCTAAATTTTCCTAAATGATAGATATGATGTCAATCTATGCCTCTCCCAAAGTTATATTTGGCACCGTCCTAGGTGTCAAACTATCATGTGAGAGATGACCGAAATTGATAATGAAAAGGGAAGAGAGAACATATAACCTCATTATCATCGAGAATAGTGATATGTTCTTGCACCTATTTGTGCTGGCATGTTTTTTGGTGTTCAATCCGATATCTGGTCTTTTTTGTTTTCAGTCTTTTGATGTTTCACTCACTCAGATGAGGATCTAAAATCATAGATTAAGGGTCTAGAGTACCATACATCGAGATAGACATAAATAACGTATTGGAAAAATAAAATGAAAATAAAGAGTAAAGAGATGGACAAACGTCTCAATGGAAATGTTGTGAGTGATGAATGTCTCGGTTCTACAAAATGTCTCGAGACGAATGTCCGTACTTTCTCCGATGTGCTGATTTTTGGTAAAGCGTAAAATCGATCGACCAAACTTAACATGGCCGATCCGATACACATTACTTCAGTATTGGACAAGCACTCATTCACCAGTGTCTTCTTTTCAACAGAAAACTAAAACATAAAGTAACATATGAACTCGAAAAAATTTCAAGGAAAAGAGGAGAACGTGAGTTTGAGTTTGTTTCTGGGTTCTCATTCATTAACAAAAATATTTTGTCTGACGTCCATGCACACATGGGTACGTTTTTGCTCGAAAGACTTTGTTTAGGTGTGAAGAACCATTTACCTCTACCATCACTCGATTGAGCATTTTTAGGGTCAAGGTTGCTTTAGTGGAGCGTTCTTTCGATTTCCTTTTTAACTCATCTGAAAAATTGTTGTCCATGATTCCCGCAATTAATTACACAAATATGGTTTCAATAAATTACATGCTCCAAAAATAAAAAAAAATAAAGAAGTTCGATGATCTAAGGAAATATGTCCAAAATATGAAAGGAAAGTATGGTCAAAAACGAGAAAAAATGGTTCAAGTTGTCATGGTCGATCTGATACACATTACTTCAGTATTGGCCAAGCACTCATTCCCCTGTCTTCTTTCCTACAGAAACGAAAATATAAAATAACATTAGGAACTCATAGAAATTCAAGGAAAAGAGGAGAACGTGACTTTGGGTTTGTTTCCGGGTTCTCATTGACTAAAAAAAATCTTTTATCTGATGTCCATGCACACATGGGTACGTTTTTTCTCGGGAGACTTCATTTAGGCGAGAAGAACCATTTACCTCTACCATCACTCGACTGAGCATTTTTAGAGTTAAGGTCGCTTGGGTGGAGCGTTCTTTCGATTTCCTTTTTAACTCATCCGAAAAATTGTTTTCCATGTTTCCTGCAATTAACTACACAAATATGGTTTCATAAACTTACATGCTCCAAAAACAAAAAAATAAAATAAAGAAGTTCATAGATCTAAAGAAATATGTCCAAAACAGGAAAGAAAACTATGGTAAAAAAAAGGTTCAAGTTGTCTCCAGAAGAGTGCTCATTTATAGTCTCAAGCTCGACTGTGTTGGCTTCTACTCATGGAGATTTTGATCAATCTTCCTCGAGAGTGTTCCCACAACTCGTGTCATGGGCGTGGCAAGCAGGGCGCTTTGTGTATCTAACATTTTGAGATTAGTGTGGATTCCTTCTATTTGTTGTCTGATCGTCCACATCCTGATCAACCTGCATTCCTTGGAGCTTTGCATTGTGAGTCTTATGCTCCTACATCAGCTATGAGAACATATAACTTATCTCATTGTTTACCTCTTATTGGTGCATCGCCAAAGGTGCTCTCTTTCGCTGGTAGACCGGGTTATGTTTTGTCGGTGTGTTCTGGAAGTTCCAGTTATGAGGTGGATATAGGAATGGTGGTGATTGATAACTCTCATGTTGTGAATTCTCACATTGTCAGTATTCTTAGAGAATAAATTATGGTGTATGTATTCGAATAAGGATTATTTGCCATGTAACTTGCTTCTTCTTGCTTGTTCTACCATGTAGACCTCCGATCAATCGCCCTGATGCCCTTGAAAATCTGATGATGGTGCTACTCCACACTTCATGCTGGTCGCTTGCATCTTCATTTCAGCCAGGTTGGCTTGGAGGATTGAGACCTCGTTCGCCGTTTCCTGATGTGGGATTCTCTATTTTTCATCTTCTCTATTTGCTCCTTATGCTCGGTGAAATAGAGGTCGTGCAATGGTCCTCCACACGTTACATTAATCAGTTATGATCGATGTTTAGACACCAGATGCAAGACAGGATTTGGGTGTGCATAGGGGTTGTAAATGCCATGTAAGTCTCCTCCTCCGAAACCACATTCTCAGCGTTGTTTTCCATATCCCTCCTCTTTACTTGATTATGAATTTTTTTGTGGTCCTCTTGATTTCTCAGTCGAGCGTTGCAAGTTCATAACTACCTGTACTACGGGTCATAAACCAAGTACCCACATTCAACGAAACAAAAACAAAAGAAAGGATGTCATTAGAAAATGAAACAAGAACTAAAAAATACGAAGACACAAATAAAGGTACAACCAAAAACGCAAACAAAGATACAAGCAAAAAATTGACTTAGATTCAAGAACTAAACTAGATAAATTGCCATTAGCCCCAACAACGATGTCAAAAACTTGATGCACGTAATCTAGATGTTATCTAAGTTTTATCAAGTTTTACAATTTATAAACTAAACTATACATTTTGTAAGGATACAGACTGTAGTACTAAGGTCCTAACACATGGACTAAGTGTAACTTAATCTAATTGTTTATCAGAACCATTTTAATAAAAAAATATAGAATATGTGTGTGCGAATTGATAAATTTAACCTAAACTATTACCTATGACGAGTTGGGACTGTGTTGCTAGACTCAAGTTTTATTTGTATGTATGCAAACTAGCCAAGTATTTCAAAACTATCATGCTTATTCATTCTGGGAATTCATCATCTTAAGTGGATATACTTACTCTTGAAATGAAAATCTAGATCTAACTACTCTCGTAGTGTAAACCCTATTTGAGTGTACAAACTATTGACATCTTCGCCTAACAACCTATACATCAAATGTAATTAATGAACCTACCTACTTTCGTTGTGCAGAATCCTATACAATATCTATGCCATTGTGCGATGAACTATATATACTAAACGTATCATCACACGATGTTCTCTGATGCATTCTCAAAGTTAAATAAAATAACCTAAACTACCCGCAAGTGCACGGCACATGTGTAGTATTTTAGGTGTCGATCCCATACAGACTACGCAACACTACCTAAACTCGAACTAGGAATCAAACTTGCTAACGAAAGAATATGGGTGAAGAATGAAATACTGAAAGTAAATAAACTACTTGGGTTCTAACGATAAGACAAATGTCCTAGGAATCCAGTTTCACCACAAGACTACCGAAACCGACGATCAATCTATCTATCATGCAATCCCAGTTAAAGCTATCTAAGGCGGACGATCCTAACATGATATCTACCCTCTCTCAAGGCATAGACACGTGATCTAGACAAGCTGCCCCCTACTTTCGTGGCTGACACCTTGAACTAAACCCATAAACTCTGTGATTCATCCGTTCACCCTCAACCGTTGCTACCCTACATTCGTGGCCTAACCTCGATTGTTCTAAACCTG
>CM071863.1:19385441-19428810 GCA_036759665.1 Gynandropsis gynandra
GTACATGCACCCGCTCGGGCGACCTTCTCGCCCGAGTCGGGCAACTTCACGGGAGTATTTCGACTGAAATTTACCCGATCGGGCAGCATACTTTACCCGATCGGGCACTCTGCATTTCGGATTACGTATTGATTTTTATCCTTTGATTGTTTTGCAGATGGCCTCCAAATCTTCCCAGAACGCTAAGAAACTTCGTTCCGACGCACACGACCCAGAACACGGATGGCCCGTGAGATCCGACATGATTAGGGAATTGACGTCGTACACACCAATCACCGCATCTCACCAAAAGTACAAGTACAACATTGCATCTTTCCACCCCCGCCATAAGTCGAGATTCACTGAGCTACAGTCGAGGATCTACCCGTCCCGTTTCCTATCATCCGAGGCGATGAGTGCCCTAGGCATCACGGAGCATATTGATACCATCTTCAACACCCTAGGATGGACGGGATTGAGAACGGCGAAGGAGCATACTTACCGCAGGCTCACAGCAGAATTCTTCGCCTCATTCACTGCCTTCTTCGCTGAATCCGAGGATAGAGAGAAGACGTTCATGGAATTCGCCTGCTGGGGCAGAATTATCGGATTACAGCGAGGCAGTTTGCCTCGATACTCGAGGTTCCGCACGGCACGTATGTGAGATTACCCGACATCAACTGGAACCGTCAAGGGGAGTTTTGGTCGCAGATCGCGTTTGGTGAGTACTCGACAAGGTCGAAGGCGAGTCATATTCGCCACCCTGCCCTCAGGTATTTTCATTACTTCCTAGTCTCATCGATTCTAGGAAAAGGAGCACAGGGCGGTGTTAACCACACCGAACTAGGCTACCTGAGGCGGGTAGTACAGACGGAGGTAGCGGATGATGACGTGGATATGTTGTCCGTCGACCTAGCATCGTTGGTCATTGGACACTTCTTAGACATATCCACCGATGCAGTCTGTACGGAGACAAAGATCATGTGTGGTGGGATAGTTACTATGATAGCACGTAGGCTCGGGATCAATCTTGGGATACTAGCCGACGATAGGATTAATGAGGAGCCAGTGTTGAACCTCCAGCACTTGCGAAACCGACGAGCGGTCACGTTAGAGAGGTACAACGTCATCTGGTGCTATAAGGATGAGCACGGTAGGAGCCTAGAGGTTGACATTAGCGAGATAGTAGTATCGGGTTTAGACGAGGAGGGATCCCGATTTAGGATTGACCCGAACTTCGGGCACATCGGCCCGAGAGTAGCTAAGATGGATCCACCTCCCGCAGCCCCATCTAGACCGTCTTCCTCGAGGCGAGGCAGGCGACGCGCCACACACTCGCGCGCGCGTCCTGAGTACCCCCCCAGCAGATCCGACTTTCCTTCCATGGAAGGAGTCTCCGACGCCCTCAGGTACGTAGCGGAGGAGACTAGGTACCAGTTTTTTATGGCTGAGCAGAGGTACGATTTGGAGGCTGCGAGGTATGCAGAGCAGCAGCAGGTTCACGCGCAGTCGATACAGCATACCTATTACCTCACCGAGTCAGTCCGGCGGTTTCAGCAGCTGAGCATGACGCATTATCAGGAGCCTTACATCCCGATTCCGCAGGACTACCACTCCGGAGCCATCCCCTACCAGCCTCACATCCCGTACGAGCTACAGGGATTCTACTTCCCACCTGGGGAAGGAGCCACGGGAGACCCAGCAGACATACCGAGTACCCGCGATGGAGCGGACGAGGATTAGACATCTCTTTCCTTCTTTTTCCTATTTCATTTTCTTTTTATTTTTCTTTTATGGACCATTTTTATCTTTTATTGTTTTTAGATAGCTTTTGTGTATGCTCTTTTCAGACTTATTAGTACTCTTTGTTCTACTCTTCTGTATTGCATGTCGTATCACAGGTCTTTCACGTTACCAATGCATTAGAGCGCAAGAGTCACTACATCCGAGCATATCACGATCCGAGAAAGACATACGCACACACCAGGTGTATTCGCTACCACTTTTACGATTTCTCGATCTTTTTACATGTAGAGGTCCCTTTTAGGTCTAGAACACCGGGACTGTGTTCCGTTCAGGTCTGGGGGGGTTTCTCTTACATTCATTGATATTTGGATGCATTTTTAGAGCGGCATGATTAGATTAGGATTAGGATTTAGAAATAAGATGGATCTAGCGAAAATTTTTTCGAATTTAGTCATATTTTTGCTACTTTGTTGAATCGTGGATAATAGTTTAGGTTTGCTTAGAAGCCCTTTTAGATACCGTTTAGTCGAGTAGCTATGATTGAAACCCTATGTCTAGTTGAATTCACCCTTTAGATCTCGATACCAAGTAGACATATCTCCGTAGATACCATTTAGCTATGCTTCATTGATATATTTTAGCGTTCTAGAGTTAGACCACACGCTTATACTCCGCTGTCATCTAGGATAAGTTTTACGCTTTTCCGAGTTAAGAATGACATGAGTACATCGACATTCGATGGTTCTGGTCTAAGTGGTGGGTAGAGAAGCTATTCTACGTCCTAAGGGTTAGAGTGTTGCGTAATCAAGAAAAAGAAAAAGAAAAAAATAAAGAACAAAAAAAAAGTCAAAAACGCAACTCTTCACTCCTCTAAGGTCGCGCAACCTTATGAGTGTGCCATAGGCAGCCTGGGTCTAAGTAGAAAGCTACCCTCTTCGACTTCGACGTCCTAGGAACAAAGCGTGTATCTAAGTGCGAAAAAGAGAAAAAAAAATGAAAATGAATAAGAACGAGAAAAGAAAATTCAAATGATATCAAGAGCTTAGAAAAATCGGTATGGAGATTTCTTGGTCGTTATCTAGGGTAGTGAAGTAGACTTAGATTTTAGGAAGATTTCATGGTTCGGCACTTTCGGTAGATATAGGGCTATACTCGGTACGCTTAGGCTTTTACTTCGGAAAAGTGGCTAATACTTCGGAAATTTTGAGCTAATACTTCGGAAATTTTGAGCTAGTATCCATCGTTATTAGATTCTTCTAAGGCTAGACTCTAGTTTTGTTTGAGGACAAACCAAGGTTTAGGTCTGGGGGAGTTTGATAACACTGAAAGTGTATCATTATTAGGATAGGTCTTTACATCATTTTCGCATGATTCTTACATCGTCTACATACTTATCCGATTCTATTTTGAGCTTCACACAACCGTTTTGTTGGTTTTCAGGTTTATAGGCAACAAGGCCTAAATGAGATCAAAATGAAGAATTCCTGTCAAAAACCACAAGATACTATTCTCCACCCGCTCGGGTAAAGTCTACGGGGTTTGTTCATGCAAGATTACACGACCGGGCACATGAATAAAGATATCGGGTGATCACTACCCGATCGGGCGAATTCTGAATACCCGCTCGGGCGCTTAGCCATCCATTTTGCCCCGTAAGTTTACGCGACTCGGGCCCCTCAACCACACGATCGGGTGATCACTACCTGATCGGGCGCAACGTTCAACACGGTCGGGCAAGCCTTTACCCGACCGGGCAACGCTACTACCCGAGCGGGCCGCGTAATCCGCCACAACCTAGATCTACGTTTCAAACGAGCTAATAAAAGGGAGAGAATGGATCTAGGGCAAAGGGGGCGACGAACAGGGAAAGAAAGCACTGGAGAACATCTGGGAAAGCTCGGGAAGCATCGGAGAAGAAGAGAAGCACCGATCCGTACACCGGTAACGTATTAGGGAAGGTCGAGGCATCGAGTTCCTTAGGGTTTTATCATGTATTGGGCTGTGTTATCTTCTGTTTTCATGTATTCCATGAGTGAGTAGAGTCCCTACTGCGGGTAGGGTTATCGGATTTGTATGTATGAACGATGATCTTCTTTAATGCTTAGTTTTATGATTTTTACTCTTGATTTACGGTTCTATGCTTAGCAATATCAATCATATGTTAGTGCTGACCGCTCAACAACAATGGATATCGAACCTTGCTGGAAGGTTAAGGAACGAATCCGGTCCGCTAAGTAGTAGATTAAGTCTTGGTTAATGAGAATCTGACCGGTCGGTTAGCCAACTTAGGGATAGTGATTGCGGTCTTAATGCTGCCATGGTACGTGTTAATCGGCTGTCGGAAGGCAGGGTTGCATGTATCCATGGTTAGGAGGTTTAGGCTCGGAAGAATCACTCCTCGACCGTAGAGCATGAATTTCCCGTTGTCAAGAGTAGGTTGTAGTTCTATGATCTTTAGTCGTTCGTGTATGCAATATCCGGTATCCCGTACACCCGTAGTATTCATCATATCTAGTTCATCTTTACCCTCGTTCCGTTGTCTCCATTAGGATAGACTTAGGACCATTAGAACCATATCCCCTCCTATTACCTTCCTTCCTAGTTTAGTTTTGTTCTTAGTTTAGTTGTATTAGTCCCTGAGATCGACCCTGGTACTACAAGATCCGTATACTTGCGGTGAAGTGGACTAGGTTAATTTATAACTCGCGTTTCCACACGTCAATCCTCAAAGTTGCTCCTTAGTTCCGTGCATTTCTTTTTAGCTCCAAAATGATCCAAATACGCGTAAAGATCTGTAAGAACATGAAAACACGAAAACAAGTAAAACGGAAACGGAATCATACGTAAAACATCACATATGTGTCAAAAATGTCTCCTAAATCGTGCAAGAAATACGTATGAAAACGAGATGATCATTCTCGCTCCTAGATCGATTAATAAATTTTTTAAATGATTACTCATATCTATCTATTGCACTAGATCTAGCCTAATTCGATGTCTCCATCTAACGAAACCAACCGGAATTCAATCTATAGGGTCATTCCTAAACTGAAAGAGTAAAGCACACTCTAATCTATAGTGGAGACCAAACATATTGATATACATCATCGATCTAAATTACAAACAAAAATAGGAAAATAAAAGAGTTAAGAATGCTTAGTTGATCTATCTCGATCTGTTGCAACCATGATCTCGCCTTCAATTCGTTTTTAGTAGGTGTCCAGTTGTTGGTGAGTTCGAATGGCTTTTTCACTTGGGCAACATCCTAAAGTGTTCCTCACTTTTTGTTTGCTCTAGAGTATCTTCTTCATCTAGATCCCTCCTCCTTATCTCAGAAAATTGTCCTTATCTGATACATAAGCACCACTCCTTCTTACAAAATTCAAAATTTGAGTTTTTAAATGGATTCGGTAAAACGCTCGACCGAGCGTCTAGTTTTTTTGCGTCTCTGTCATGGAAATAGGAACAATTTTGACTGATGCACATGGGTTGATGAGTCAAGCAGAGAACCACACGAGTTGAGCTTTTTTCTCTGGACCAAAAAGAAAACTCATGTTGGATGAACACTTGGTTGAGTAGCCTTTCGTTTGGGTCGAGCGTTTTCTTCAGAAAAAGGATACCTCCCGTGCGTAAAAGCTCCGTCAAGTCGCCTTTCGCTCTAGTCTAGCATTTCCTCTGGATTGATTTTCAAGTTTTGCAATGACCGCGTGCATTGATCGATCTACCCCAGCAAATTTTATGGAACATTTTTAGAATGAACTTTAGTATGCTCGACCGAGCACATATAGCAATCGGGTTGAGCATTTTTATTGGATTTGTCTCGAAAGCTCGTTCTTGTGTCGGATGTTTCAATGTTTTCCCAAAGTTTGCTCTTTAGTCCTTATTATCTGCAAGACCACCAAATGACCCAAAAAAAGGCGTAAAAATGGACTAAAAAGATGTAAAACGATATAGAAACGTATGACAACTCATAGAGTAAAATCAGTGTGATCAGAGTCACTTGCTCATCCTTTTTCGCTACAAAATAGGTAAATGATCATTCTTCTTCTTATTTTTTCTTCGTTTTATTCTTCTTAGGTCCTAACTGGTGGAGTCCTAGTCGTCCGCAAACGTGGCGACTGCGTTTTCTGGCGACTGCATTTTCTGAAGATTGCGAGCGATATTAAAACCAACTGGCGGACTCGCAGTCGCCCGCAAATGCGGCAAATTGCATAATTTAAAAATCCAAAATTATGTTGCGTTATGTTTGTGTTTCGGTGTGTTTTGATTAAAATTACGGAAATAACCTTCCAATTAATGAAAATTACTGAAAAACCTTTAGTCTCTCTTTCTCTCCTCTGTCTCTGGTCTCTTTTTCTCTCCTCTATTAAAATTCATATTAATTGTAAATATATATATACATATGTATTGTATATATAAATATTTTAATACTTTTTTAATGTTTAAATTTATTTCAAATATTTGAAAATTATAATTTAAAGTATAAACTAAACAACAAAGTTTAAATAAATTCTTTTATCAGTAATTGCCTATTTTGGTAATTTTTTCTCAAAATGCAATCACAACAGTTTTCTGTCATTTACTTCTAATCGCAATCGCTACCAAACACAATGATTCTACCATTTAGATAAAATGAAATAAAACGTCGCCAATTTTTGACAAAATCACCCCTAATCGCAAACACTAATGCAACATTTCCACCAGCTAGACCCTTATTCGAATAGGTATCACACTTTTTTATGTGAAAATTTGTAAATTCTTTCGATAAATACAAAAATAAGTGGTGAAATACAAATTTTTTCAAAGTTATATTGTAACCATATATGAATACAAGAATAAGTGGTATATATTGTAGTGTTAAATATTGCAATTCTTTATGGATTAACAATAAGTGGTACTCATTGTACCAATCGACAAATATACGATCGATAGAATGTTTACTACTCGTTGTGTGATGTGGGAAATATAAAGCTATATAAATGCTTAATATCCACTTACCGCAAGTATACGGATCGGTGTAATAAAAGGGTCGAACTCTGGGGACTAATGCAACCTATGTTAAGAATATGACTAAACTAAGACGGGTTGAATAAATAGTGGTGTGATATGAATCTCTAAAACACTAAGGTAAATCGTGACAGCGATGGAAAGGTGCAAAAGACTTGACAATTAAGAACACTAAGGTTTCGGGATACTGGGAATTGCAAGGATGTAATAACAAAGGATCATAAATCTATCAAACTATATTGACAACGGGGAATTCATGCTCTAGAATAAGGAATGATTCTGCCGAACCTAAACCTCCTAACCATAATTACGTGCAATCCTACCTTTCAGCAGTGATTAACTCGTGATTATGATAGCGTTAAACGCGCAATCCTAATTCCTAAGTCGATCAACCAACCGGTCAGATTCTCATTAATCAAACTTAATCTACAATAAATTGTTCCGAATTCATAATTTAACCTTCCAGCTAAACATGAATTCTTAGGTTACTGAGCGGGCAACACTAGTATGAAACGTTTACGATGTTGATTAAAAAACCGAATATCAAGAAAGTTTTGATAAATCTAAGCATTCACGCAGAACCCGAACATCCATTACAAATCCGATATCTCTAGCCCATAGTTGGAAATCTACTCACTCATGGCTTCTACTGTCGAACAAGAGAAAACAATCCTAGACATGATAAAAATTAGGAAATACGATTCTTCGGTCTTCCCTATCTTGTTACCGACGTCCGGATTGATGTTTCTCCGCTTCTCTAGCTTCTCCTGAGTCTTTCCTGATGAACTTCAGGCCTTTCCTTGCCCTATCCATCGCCCTCTCGTTGCTGGAACTGATTCCCCTTTCTCTTTCGCCCATTCAAACCCTTAAAACAGTTTGTTGCGAGAAGGCGGCCCACACGGGCACATGTTTCACCCGGTCGTGCA
Organism: Gynandropsis gynandra; assembly: GCA_036759665.1. Lineage (NCBI taxonomy): Eukaryota > Viridiplantae > Streptophyta > Magnoliopsida > Brassicales > Cleomaceae > Gynandropsis > Gynandropsis gynandra. The sequence continues at coordinate 19,393,100 of CM071863.1, forward strand.
TCCTTCAGCCCGAGCGTGTAGAGAATCCAGCCCGAGCAAGCAAGGTTACCCGACAGTGTGCTCTCCATGCCCGAGTCGTGTTTCATCTTCTGGTACTTGCGGTCTTATGTGCAGCCTGAGCGGGCTCTTTACACAACTCGAGGGGGCTAAGCTACCCGATCATATTTTCTTCATGCCCGGGTCGTGTGAAGATTTTTGGAATTTTCTGCATAACTTTTGCCCGAGCGGGTCCCCTTCCATGCCCGAGCGGGCGATGTTCACTTGCTGTTTTCCCTCCTTTCGCTCGATGCTTGGGTGTTCCATTTGGTTCCGTGGCTTGAGTTTTGCTCCGAGTGATTTGTAGCTTCCAATATGTTCGGTTGGATCCAAGAATTTGCATTCTAAAGCTCAATTAGGCCTTGTCGCATTTAAACCTGAAATCAACAAAAAGGGCGTATATAAAGAATATTCGTGTCGGATTTGTAACTCGTGCTATATAATCTATGCGAAAATGATGCAAATGTCTAGCCTAAAATTGATACACACTACGTGTTATCATTGTGCCTTAGCAATATTGCCAAGGCATAATGAGTTGTATTTGTTGTTCCGACTAAGACAGATGAAATCGATACAACATGTACAACTCGCTATGTCTTGGCAATATTGCTAAGTCATAGTGAGTTGTATTCGTTGTATGGGTTATGCCCGAAATAAAAATTGGTACATCTATTTGTAATTTTGATGGTTGAATGTTTTGTTATTTCTTTGTATATGATAAATATTGATGCAGCTAATAGGTTGGTAGTCATTCATTTTAACTATGGGGTGTTACCACAAGAGCCCTAATGATGAATCAATACAATGCGTTTTAGAATATGATGAAGTTTATATAATGATTTTTTTATAAAAGTTTGTGGAGTGTGATATATCATGGAATCAACAAGGCTGTAGATATATGAACTAAACAACTTTTTTTCTCAAATATTATATCATTAGTCATGATGGAAAAACTATTTGGTAGATTTTAAATGACGAACATGCCCTTGTAGAACTTTTGATATTATTAAATATCCTTGAATCTATTATATTCATACTATTGTAAAAAGTGTTCTGGTGGTATAAAATGTGTTAAAAGTTATAATTGAAAGAACAATGGTGTTGGCATATGTAAGGACATACTATATTGTTCTTTATCAATCTTATTGGGGCACATGTTCCATTTGCCACCATAATGATTAAAAAAACTCAAATACCTTCCGTTGGAGAACCACAATGAAATAAAAGAATTAGTCAACGGTTGAACATGAAAATTAGTTTAAATGTGTCTTACTTTATATAAATATTGTTATAATTTAGTTAATTGTGTATGAACATAACAATCAATCGTCAAGTAGTTGCATAAAACTAAGTAGTTATACCTTACCCAATCCAAAAGTAATGTGCAGAAATATTTAGTCGTACGTGTTGTCCCACCAGACACGATCGGTCCCACTATAAAATTTCTATACTTAAAGCTTTTTGGGACAGTTCTATAGTTTTTTATGTTTCAAATTAAAACGTCTTTCAAGAAAAAAGACCGAACCCTATATAAAAAGCTGTAGTATTATCAATTAATATCAAATGTCAGTATGATCATACAATTTGTCAGCTTTATTTTTTTCTTAGTATTTGAATATTTAAATAAACATAAGTATTGAAATATAAAATTTGGGTTGTATCCTGAAAATTACAAGTGGAACTTCTTATATTCGTATTTCAAATCACTTGTTTGATAAAAACAGGTGAATAGTTTCCAAAAAGCAATATATTATAATTAAATATTGCAACAAATGATATATTGTATAATCAAATATGTAGTGCTTAATGTAATTTGAATAATTCTTTGATTGTATTCATCATTAGAAGTACATATATATAGTACAGGAATATACTAGGGTTTGATTAATTACATAAGATAGTTGCTAAATAAGAGGGATATACATATAAGGTAGATTTCATAATTGGGTATTAACACTCCCCCGCAATCGAAGCATGAGATGGTTGAACACAAAGGCTGGAGCGAAACTCTGTGAATAATAGCGCTGGTAGACCCTTCGTGAAGAGGTCCATAAATTGCCGAGAAGAGGGAACATGAGGGACACGTAGAGATCCCAATGCCACCCGCGCACGGATAAAGTGTATATCAATCTCGATGTGTGTCGTGCGTTGATGTTGAACTGGGTTTTGAGACATGTAAACTGCTGATACGTTGTCACAATACACCAGGAAAACTTGTTTGATCGGGCAATGGAGCTCAATAAGGAGGTTGCTGAGCCAACATGTCTCGGCCACGGTATTCGCAACCGCTCTATACTCAGCTTTGGCACTAGACCGTGAGACAGTCGGTTGTCGCTTGGACGACCATGAAATGAGGTTGTTGCCAAGGAAAACACAATAGCCGGATGTGGAATGTCGTGGGTCAACACAACCCGCCCAATCTGCATCGGAGTAAGCAACAAGACTTGTGGTAGTAGAGGGGCATAGTTGTAAGCCATAGTGAGTTGTACCTTTGACGTAGCGGAGGACTCGTTTCATGGCATCCCAATACGCCTCACGAGAGTCGTGAAGAAAGAGACATAATTGCTGGACTGCATATTGAAGATCCGCTCGTGTAAAAGTAGGGTACTGTAGAGCTCCCACGATGCTGTGATACAAGCTCGGATCAACCATAGAGATACCTACAGAAGCAGACAACTTAGGCTTAGTATCAACTAGGGTGGAGCACGGGTTTCAAGATGTCATATCGGCATGCTGGAGGATGGATTGCTTACAAGGATTGATGAAGAAATAACCCGTCCGTGTTGCGTTGAGCCGTGACCCCAAGGAAGTGATGTAGGGAACCCAGATCAGACATGGCGAACTCGGACTTCAGAGAGGTGATGATGTCACCGAGAAAGGCAGATGTATACACTATTAGGATGATGTGGTACACATATAAAAGTAGGATGGCCTGAAGATCACCTCGATGAAGAATGAACAACGAGGTGTCACATCGGCTTTGAACAAAACCGAGAGTCAACACGTCAGTCGTGAAACGTTGGTTCCAAGCACGTGGGGCTTGTTTGAGTTCGTCAAGGGAGTGTTTGAGGCAACATACTTGCTCCAGATGTGTAGGAGAGCGAAATCCCAGGGGCTGAAACATGTAAATTTTTTCTTTGAGGTCGCCATGGAGGAACGCGTTCTTGACGTCAAGTTGATGTATTGGCCATCCTCGAGACACCACAATGCTTAAAACCGTGCGGATTGTGGTGGGTTGCACCATCGGGCTAAAGGTATCATCACAATCAACGCCAACTTGCTGCGACTTCCCATTTGCGATGAGCCTTGCCTTGTACCGCGCCAAATTCCCATCTGCATGAAACTTATGTGGAAACAACCACATAGAACGAACAATGCTAACACCAGGAGGACGTGGAACTAAGTCCCAAATTCCACTTTTAATAAGAGCATCAAACTTAGATGTCATGACTTCGCGCCAATGAGGATCCTCCATGGCTCTTAAGTGAGAGGTGGGAACGGGTGATATGGTGATGGTGTTAAGGTTTAAAATATGTCTAGGTTTATGAATTCCAGATTTGCTACGAGTTTGCATGGAGTGGTTACTAGGATTTTGAGGGGCAAGGGGCGACGGTTCAATGGGAAGGAGAGACAGAGGATTTATGGTAGGTGTTTCGAGGAGATGGTGAAGTATGGGAGATGGTATGTCGGCATGCTTAAGGAAATGGTAAGATGGGGCCGATGGTACGTTGTGAGCGAAGGTCAAGGCATCAGAACCCTTTGTGATTGTTCGGGTAGCCAAGGAAGACACAAGGTGTAGAACGAGGGCATAGTTTGTGTAGAGGCACCCGGAGACACGAAGGTGCTCGTAGGTGACGGGTTTTCGATTGAGGTGAGTAAGTGGTATATCACTGTTAATGGTGGCCGATGGTAATATGTTAAGGAGGTGGACAATGGCGTGTAAGGCTTCGACCCAAAAGCTAGGTGGCATGCAGCTTTGGAATAAAAGGGTGCGAATGAGATTGTTTATGGTTTGTATCATGCACTCAGCCTTTCCGTTTTGTAATGACATTTGTGGACACGAGAAACGACTTAAAATTCCATCTTTGTCAAAGATGTCTTTAAAAACATTTTTGTCAAATTCTCCCCCGTGGTCACATTGAAAACTTTTGATTTTGTGGCAAAATTGTGTTTGAACATAAGAGTAAAAGTGTAGAAACTTGCCAAAAACGTCACTTTTACGACGAAGAGGATAATCCCAAACAAATTGTGAAAAATGATCGAGAAATAAGACCCCTAATGCTTGAAATGGGAGAAGTCCAAACATCAGAATGAATGATTTGAAAGGGAGAAGTGGCTTTGGTAGCTGATTTATAAAAAGGCAAACGAGTATGCTTTCCAAGTTGACACGCATGACAAAGAGAATGAGCGTGGTCGTTATTACAAGAAACAAATTTTAAAGAACGGATTAAACAAAAAACAGACTCCGTCGGGTGCCTAAGACGTCGATGTCAAGTGGAACCCGAGGTGAGCAAAGCAAATTTAGATATGGAAGGTCGAGGGCATGAATACGTGGGGGTGAGGGAGTATAGGGGACCTGAGCTATCACATCAGAGCAGAACCGCTTGCGTTGTTTTGTCCTTCACAGAGAAACCAAAAGCATCAAACTCAACGGAACAATTATGATCATGTGTAATTGACGGGCATATATAAAGTTCTTTATAATGGATGGAGATACGAGGATATTAGATAAAGTGAAGGTACGTTTAGGGGTTGATAATGTGGTTTTACATGTCTGAGTTACGGGAATGGAGGATCTATCACCAACATAGACAATAGGTTTAATACTCGAATTAAAAGTGGTCTCGAGAATACCTGGTTATGACGTCAAATGGGCAGTAGCTCAGGTGTCCATATACCACGAAGCATTAGCAGGGCTCGTGATATTCATGGTGTTGAACGCCTGAATAAGGTCTTGCGGTGTGTCGATTGTATTTGGCATGACGGGTGGAGGCGCAACTTGATGATGAGGGGAGGCATTCTGAACCAGAAACGCCGCATTCAGAGGCATGTTGTATGAAGCTGAGGCGGGCGGCGACGGTCTTGGTGATGCTATAGCAGAACCATTGTGCTTTCAGTACGGTGGAGGATGATGTACAGGGTATTGCTGGTATGAGGACTGCGGCGACGTTAGGAACCAGGGCTGATAGGATGGCCATCAATATCCTGATGACGGCCAGGCCTGGTGCGGCGGGTATGGGCTTGGCCAAGTTGGCATCGGGGAACCCTGGAACTGGTGCGGTACCGGGGTGTGATTCCAGCAATATGCGTGCTGTTGTTGTCCCCGATGTCCTCGAATTTCATGGTTGCGTGAGCGGCCACGGTGTTGATAATGATACGAGAGCGGCGATGGGAATTCCAGCTCATCCTATGGTTGCGGCGGGCCAACGAGGAGTGTCGTAGTGAACGTTAGGAATGGTTTTTGATGTTGAATGACGTTGATGATGTTGTCGAACTTTTCCTTTAAACCATTCAAGGTGTGGATTACTAACGCAAGTTCATGAATCGGAGCATCCAAGTTAGCAAGGAGATCAGAGATCTTTGTGATCTTTTGATCGTATGCATGGATCGTCATATCACCGATGGTGATGGTGCGAAGCTAGTTGTCGAATTGGATAGACCGAGCATCTTTGTTGTCACGAAAGAGGTTTTCCAAACGTAACCATGTATCATGAGCCGTCGACTTGGTTTTGAGAACATCGTGAAGAAGGGATTTGAAGATCGTTCCATAAATCCAATTCTTAACAAGACCGTCCAGACGCTTCCATTCAACGGATTGAGTCGCGGTCGGAGGGGCAAAACCGTCAATATGGCTCAAAACGCCAAAACTTTCACAGTGAGTCTCAAAGATATCGCGCCACGAGTCATAGTTCAACTCCTCCAAATCCAATATGATGAGAATGTGGGATCTAATGTTCGTGATCCGGAAGGGTTTCTCGGTGGAGAGATACGAGGTGGAGGGGCGGTCATGGTGCAACCGGCGGCGATGGAGACGGTAAGGGGGCAGCGGCGGAAAAAAGTAAGAAAAATATAGGGAAATAGGTTTAGGTTAATATTTTCTCCGATTCCATGTAATTTGATATAATGCCTTGATTGTATTTATCATTAGAAATATATATATATATATTGTACAAGAATATACAAGGGTTTGACTAATTACATAAGATAGTTGCTAAATAAGTTCCATAATTAGGGTATTAACACTTCACTTCATAGTATGCTTTGTGTGATTTAACTTATGGTTGATAAGTTTTAAAAGAAATAAATCTAAAATCTGAGTTGATACAAATGCAGAATAATCCACTTGGATAATTAATAAATGTGATACAATAAAAATAATAATGGTACCACGAATGTACTATAAAATTTATAAATGTAATCAAATATATTCTTTGAGTCCAACTAGTTAGAATGTCTCTAAACCCATATTATTGATTTGAATAAGTTACAATATTTTTGAATCCTATAAATATTGATTTGAACAAATTATTAATGTATTTCATCCATGTTATAAAAGAGTGGCATAACGGATACAATTTGCCATGGCTTAGAGAAAAACTTTCATAATACAACTGATGCAACTATGTTATAAAAAGATCAATTACACACAGATTTATAAACATACATACAATTTCATTAAAAACATATATTCATCATTAAAAATATTCAATTGCATTAAAAAATGTACACAAATAAAAGTTCACTTAAAAATTACACATTTGTAAATATTAATAAAACCTAGCCACTACGAAGTTTCTTTCTCATGTATTTGATGTTATTATCACAAAGTTCGTCAAATGGCCTTCTGAGTACTCATATTCTTTAAATTTTGTAGAAAATGTTAGATAATTTTAGGTTTTTAGAGATTTAACTTTTACGAAAACCTAAACACAAATAGGATCTGGTTTTGTATAATTCATACAATATTCATTATAATAACATAGATCAGAAACTTACCTGGATCCATATTGTACAGCAGAAAAACTTTGAAGAAACTCTGAAACTAGGGTTTGTTCTCTCTCCTTTTACCCTTTCTGTGATTTGCCTTTTGATGGATAAAAGCGTAGACGGTAAGGTCTCTTTTTTAGGTTTATGAAACCCTAAACCCTAATACTATATGTGTAAGGAGAGATGGACCTTAATTAGATAATTGCCCACGGGTTTTAATTCTTTAATAGATACATAACCATCAAAGTGATCTACTTTAATATTAAAGCCCAAAAGCCCAAGCTACATGGGCCATAATATTTAGTTAATTCTAACATTCTCCCACTTGGCCCATGTGACGACTTGATGATCTAATAAACTATAAGTGCGCAACTTTACATTAGATTCATCTTTCGTCAATAACCTTTACTTGGACAACAACTGATTGAATCATGGCGGTTTCACGTCATTATGCAACATGATCTCTTCCAAGTATTACAACCGATCATCATCCAACATTCTTAATGGCCAAGAGAAAACTATAAGTATCAATCATGCATGTTATCTCACTTAACATCATGTGTACACAAATAATATAATGATAACATGACTAGTCATTGCAAAAACATAACTGTTATTGAATTCAAACATGCCAGAAACATCATGAGCAAAACATTCACTGAACATGTCACTACAGCAAGGACTTATCTGTAATGCCCATCCTTTCGACATGGCCTCTAAATGCCTTGGGCGATAATCCCTTAATCAACGGATCCGCTACCATAAGATCAGTACCAATATGCTCAATAGACACTCTATGTTTCCGCACTTCTTCTTGAACCACCAAGTACTTAATCTCCATGTGCTTAGCACCCTTAGAGTACTTGTCATTCTTAGAGAAGAAGATAGTTGCGGAATTATCAGAATAAAGTCTCAGCGGTCTGGCTATAGAGTCGACAATTCCAAACCCTGAGACAAAGTTATGCATCCACAATCCATGAATAGTAGCCTCAAAGCATGCTACAAATTCAGCTTTCGTAGTAGAAGCAGCAATGACAGACTACTTTCCACTTCTCCATGACACTGCTCCTCCAGCTAATAGAAACAGATATCCGAAAGTCGACTTTAAGGTATCAACACATCCAGCAAAATCTGAATCTGAATACCCAATGACCTCCAGATTCTCAGATCTCCAGTGGTTCACTCTACTATTATTCTGATATCGGCCTAACATTCCAACAGCAAAGCTGATATCTCGCCGCGTACATGTTTGAGCGTACATCAAACTCCCGACCACTAATGCATAGGGAATCCTTTCCATTTCCTTTCGTTCCAACTCGTTTCTCGGACTTTGTTCATTACTGAATTTATCCCCTTTGTGAATTAGAACTATCCCTGCGGAGCATTTATCCATTCTGAATCTCTCTAAAATCTTATTGATATAACTTTTCTGAGACAATCCCAACAGTCCTTGTGATTCTCTCTAAAATTGATATAACTTTTCTGAGACAATCCCAACAGTCCTTGTGATCTGTTCCGGAATATTTCTATTCCTATCACATAGGTTGCCTCACCCATATCTTTCATTTCAAAGTTCTTAGAGATAAACTTCTTTACATCATGTAACATTCCTATGTCATTTGCATCAAGCAAAATATCATCAACATACAAGACCAATATCACGTACTTGCTCCCCTTAACTTTCATGTAGATGCACCGATCAACGTTGTTCTCTACAAAGCCGTAAGATGTAATGGTATCATTAAACTTAAGATACCATTGTCGGGAAGCTTGCTTTAGTCCGTATATTGACTTTTTCAGCTTACACACCAAATTTTCTTTTCCCGCGGTTATAAAACCTTCAGGTTGGTCTATATACACTTCCTCCTCTAGATCACCATTTAAAAAGGTGGTTTTCACATCCATTTGGTGAAGCTCTAAGTCATAATGAGCCACCAAAGCCAATACAATTCTCAAAGAGTCTTTCTTAGACACAGGAGAGAAAGTCTCTTTGTAGTCGATGCCATCTCTCTGGGTGTAACCTTTAGCAACAAGTCGGGCCTTATACCTTTTGATATTACATTTAGATTCACGCTTGGTCTTGAAGACCCATCTACAACCAACTCTCTTAGAACCTTCCGGTAAATCAACTAAGTCCCAGACTTTGTTGTCATCCATTGACTTTAATTCTTCTTTCATGGCATCAAACCACTTTTCAGAATTGTTACTATTCATGGCTTGATTGAATGAAACTGGATCTTCATCAATGCTTAAGTCACATTCATGTTCGAAAGTATAAACCTCATAATCATCTGAGATAGCGGATCTTTTCTGCCTTTCAGACCGCCTCAAAATAATTTGTCGTTGATTAACCTCTTCCTGTACTGTGACTGGTTCATTCCGTACATTCTCATCATGTGGGTTTTGGACATCTTCTTGTTGTATCGAAATGTCACGTGATGATGATGTGACATTAGGAACAAGAACTATAGGAGGGATATCGGGTGTTGAAACATTATCCCAAATCTCTTCAATGTCCACCTTCCGTGATTCATCACTCCCACTGATTTGACCATTCTCAATGAACCTAGCATTGCCAGTTTCTATTATTCTCGTACTATGGTTAGAACAGTAAAATATAAACCCCTTCGATTTTTCTGGATAGCCAATGAAAAATCCACTGGATGTCCTTGGGTCAAGTTTCTTTTCATGTGGATTATACACCTTACTTCTGCTTGGCAAACCCAAACGTGCAGGTGCCTTAAGCTCGGTTTCCTCCCCATCCACAGTTCATAAGGTGTCTTAGGGACTGCTTTACTAGGAATCCGATTCAGCAGATACAATGCTATCTTTAATGCATGCATCCACAATGAAAGGGGTAGAGAGCTATCACTTATCATGCTCCTAACCATGTTCATTAATTTACGATTCCGCCTTTAAGCTATACCATTCTGCTGAGGTGTACCGGGCATCGTATACAGTGCACAAATGCCCCTACTTTCGAGGAATTTTGCTAATGGACCAGGACATTATCCTTTCTCATCATATTTGCCATAATACTCACCACCTTTATCAGATCTCACAACCTTAACCTTTCTATCTAACTGCCTCTCAACCTCATTGATGAACACGTCAAGGACGTTCACTAACTGAGACTTATCATGCAGTAGATAGATGTAGCCATACCGTGAGTAGTCATCAATAACAGTGATGAAATACCTTTGTCCACCCCAAGAAGGAACATCAAAAAGTCCAAAAATATCGGTGTGAATCGACTGAATAAGCTTAGTGCTTCTTGTGGCCGCTTTCTTTGTTGTGTGTTTAGTCTGCTTTCCCTTAATGCAGTCTATGCACACTCCTAAGTCACTAAAATCCAACTGAGGTAGAATTTCATTCTTTACCAACCTCATTAACCTTTCTTTGGATACGTGACCTAGCCTTTGATGCCACAATAAAGCAGAACTATCATTATTAGGTGCATTACGTTTAACTCCCACATTAGTCTCAACATGAAATAGAGATTCAGAGAACTTTCTGTCAAGATTGAAACGATAAAGACCATCCATTAAAATACCAGAACCATAAAGGTATTCATGTCTAAATAATTGAAAAACACCAGAACCAAACTTAACAGAAAAACCTAATAGATCAAATTTTCCAATGGAAACAAAATTTCTAGCGCATTCAGGAACATAGAGACATCCTTCAAGATCTATGTGACGGTCAGTGTCCAAGATCAGTCTATAAGTCCCAATGCCTTCTATCAGTGTCGTCATCATCTTCCCCATGACCACGTACTTTTCAGGTCCTCTTATGGGTTTGATCATACTGAATCCCTGTTTAATATGAGAAACATTAGTAGTTGCACCAGAATCTAACCACTAGGTACTGTTAGGAACTTCTTTAATGTTCGATTCAAAGCAAACAGAGACATGATGTTTACCTTTAGCCTCAAACCATTCATTTCTTTTCTTACAGTCTTTCTTCATGTGCCCACTCTTCTTACATAAGAAGCACTTGACCTCCTTATGGACTTGGCTCTCATTTACTTTCATTGGAGCCTTGTCCTTCCTTTTGTCCTTCTTCCCTGGCTTTCTTTTACTGCTGCCGGCTCTATCATGGACTGTGAGGTGGATAGACTGTTCTTTCATCTTCTTTAATCTCCCTTCCTCTTGTATCAGCATGGCCTTCAGTTCCTAAAAGTTCCATTTTTCTTTAATGGTGTTGTTATTCACCTAGAACTGGCCAAACTCAATAGGTAGGGAGTTAATGATGAACTGAACAAAAAATGTCTCATTAACATCCATCCACATAGTCTTCAACCTTGCTGCCATGTTAAACACATGAGTCACATGATCATGGATAGGCTTAGACCAGTCAAACTTTCTCGTAGTCAGCTCGCTCATAATGTTGCATACAATTGACTTGTCAGCCAAATCAGATTGGGAATACTCCTTAATCTTATCCATGAATTCTCTTGCACTGGCAGTCTTAGGCATTGATGACTTAAGCTTTCCGTCATGGTCATCCTCATGAAGTTCTAACACAACCTGTTAGACCGCTCCCAAGCCTCATAATAAGACTTGTCACCTTCCGAGCTAGTCTCTATTATGGCTGTGGGCTTTCCCTTTGATAATAATGCAAGATCCAATTCGTTAACACCCAGATAAAACTGGATTTGTTCGGACCAATCTGCATAGTTAAGCCCGTTGAACTTCACCACAGCATTGCCAGATGCCATAAGGTTAAAAGAATCTGCAAAACATTTATACATGCTTATCTATTAGTGCTTGAGTCAACAATAACAGATCAAGAAACTTTAAAACGCATTCAAGTAACCTTTGGACAATACTTAAACACACATACAATTATTTATGGTAAAATAAAAAAATACTTTAATGGAAATGAAAACATTATACAATCAATAAATATGCACTGTTTGGAGAAAACACCACCGACCAAATATCATTAACCAGTCTCTTTAATGTTAGTGATCACACACAATGGTACACCTTTGGATGACCTCATAGCCATGTGACCAATAACTTCAATTGTTCAATCAACTTTCATGTCATTCTATAGCATCCTTTAACAACGAACAATTGAAAAAAAGAAAAAAAATGCTCGATTCAGATATCTAATATTTAATTCTGGCCAGGCAACTTTGGTGACTAACAAGCATTCTATAATTTTGATATAAAATCAAGTAAACTTAAAATAGGAGACTAAAAAATTATGGCATAATTTAACAAACATATTACATATATGCATAGAACACATATTATTCACATTTAAATTCAATCAACTTTAATGAATAAGTATGCATAGCCAAAATCTCCAATGAAATAAGTATGAATATAACAACCTATACGTACCAATACAAAACATATATTCATATAGCTTTAATATTTATTCTTTATAAATATATATAAAAAAAATATATATTTTTGCTAATCATCTTCTTTTTATGTGCCTACTTACGAAGACATCAACATAATGTAAAGAACTAAATTCAGGAAAGTACAATGATGGAAAAGTCAAACATCCAATTTTCCACTTTCTCATTATATATAACAATACTTTACAAAACTTCAATACTTCCAAATACGAAAGCAAACACGTATATTTTTTTCTATTTATGAATAAAAAAATCCCATTATTTAATAAATCTCAATAATTATCAATTCATATACGCATGTCTAAACTTTACAAACATGTTTATACACCACTAATACAGAGAGACACTCAGATCATCATATATGCATACACAAGTGCTTACACCTGGGCAAAACAAACATTCAAAAGAATGATAAATTAGACGTGGCAATAATTATGCTCTTTACTTTATGATAACATTCATCGAAGCAACAAGAGTCATATTTAACGAACATCTTTACGTCGAAAATTTATGTGGACGATCTCGGTGCTAATATACGAATACCAACCCATTATTCAACAATAAAAAACATAAACTTTAATTGATGAATTATACTTAGCCACAACCAGACTCTAATACCAATTGTTAGATAATTTCAGGCTTTCAGAGATTTAACATTTATGAAAACCTAAACACAAACAGGATCTGGTTTTGCATAATTCATACAATATTCACTATAATAACATAGATCAGAAACTTACTTGGATCCATGTTGTGCAGCGGAAAAACTTTAAAGAAACTTTGAAACTAAGGTTTGTTCTCTCTCCTTTTACCCTTTCTGTGATTTGCCTTTTGAAGGATAAAAGCGTAGACGGTAAGGTCTCTTTTTTATAGGTTTAGGAAACCCTAAACCCTAATACTATATGGGTAAGAAGAGATGGGCCTTAATTAGATAATTTCCCACGAGATTTAATTCTTTAATAGATACCTAACCATCAAAGTGATCTACTTTAATATTAAAGCCCAAAAGCCCAAGTTACATGGGCCATAATTTTAATTAATTCTAACAAAAAGTGACCCACAATCGCTTCCCCGTACAAATAATCAAACAAAATATATTATATACAATGACATAAAATTATAATATAATGTTTAAATTTAGGGAAAACAACCTATTCCCCTAAACTTTACCACATTAATCATATTCCCTCTGAACGTTTCTGCTCATTCGATTCCCCCTAAACTATTGTTACTCATCCTAATTCTAGTTTGCCTGAATTTTATAAATTCATCCTATTCTCCGTCCGTTAACTTTCCATTAATTTTTCTATTAAATTTTTTAAAACAACCTATTTCCCCCAAACTATATGATTTCTAGCCTATTCCTCCCCCTTCCGAACTATATGAATTCTAGCCTATTCCCCCTCCCCCCAAACTATATGAATTCGGGCCTATTCTCCCCAAACTATATAAACTATAGCCTATTTCTCTCTGAATTATATAACTTCTAGTCTATTTCCCCACGAACTATATAAACCCTACCCCTTTCACCCCCCCCCCCTAAAAATAACATATTCTATTTAATTTTAATGTATTATTAAATTTTAGTATTAAAAATAATAAAACAAAAAATACTTTAAATTCTAACGATTACAAAAAATTCTATGATTGCTCTAATAGTAACATAATTTAAAATTATGGTCATTATATACGTAACATAGTTTCTTTAATTTTAATGTATTATTAAATTGTGTAAATTAAAAAACATTAAAATAAAAAATATTTTAAATTCTTAAGCTTACAAATGATTGATAAAAAATATTTAAACTAAAAAATAATTTAAATTAAAATAAAAAATACTAAAATATCTTCAATATGAATAAAAACACACAATGTAACGATTACAAAACGATAAAAAAATATAACATGATGTTCAATTATACAATAATTTTATCATTACGAAACGATTAAAAATATAACTTGGCATCCACAAATGATCTTCAAAAAATACTTTAAATTCTAATGATTACAAAAAAATTCTATGTGATGTCTCTAATAGTAACATAATTTTAAATTGTGGTTATTATATACGTAACATATTTTCTTTTAATTTTAATGTATTTTAAATTTTATCATTTAGTAATTTATATTTTTTGTGGAAATCAATTTATATTTGTGGACATCAAGTTATATTTTTATCGTTTAGTAATGATGAACTTATTGTGTAATTGAACATCATGTTATATTTTTTTATTGTTTTGTAATCGTTAGAATTGTGTGTTTTCATTCATGTTGAAGATAATTTAGTATTTTTTTTATTTTAATTTAAAGTATTTTTATTTTAATATTTTTTATCAATCATTTGTAATCGTTAGAATTAAAAGTATTTTTATTTTAATATTTTTTATCAATCATTTGTAATCGTTAGAATTAGAAGTATTTTTATTTTAATATTTTTAATATACAAAATTTAATAATACATTAAAATTAAAGAAAATATGTTACATATATAATAACCACAACTTAAAATTATGTTACTATTAGAGAAATCATACTGAATTTTTTGTAATCGTTAGAATTTAAAGTATTTTTTGAAGATCATTTGTGGACATCAAGATATAGTCAGCGGAATAGGCTGGAAATCATATAGTTTGAGGGAAATAGGCTGTTTTAAAAATATTAAACAGAAAAATTAATGGAAAGTTAACGGAGGGGGAGGAATAGGATGAATGTTTAAAGTTGAGGGGGGAATATGATGAGTAACGATAGTTTAGGAGGGGGAATCAGATGAGCAGAAAAGTTCAGGGGGGAATAAGAATAAAGTGGTAAAGTGGGGGGGGGGATAGGCTATTTTCCCTTAAAATTATTAAAAGCTAAAACATAACAAAACTTAGGCTCTAAAAGTGTTTTGTGGAACACGTGAAATGTGACTGTATTTTTTCGGTTCTTCTTTCAAGTTGTCAAACCATGGTATACAAGATATTTTGAGCATCTGCGGAAAAGTATGGACATAAGGCATTTTGAATACAAGACATTTTGAATATAATGACCATGGTATACAAGACATTTTAAATATAATGAGCTCGTCAAAATCTAACATGGTCATCATACCAAGCCAATTAAGAGGATTACAAGTTACAATGCTTCGGATGTTTACGATGAAATACATCACATCTGTATAATTAAAATATCTTTCATAGGCAAAAGGAAACACCTTGTCGATGGTGTACATCGTAAGGGCTTCGTAGGAACCATAATTGTATGCACTTTCAACATATTGAAAACACAGTTCATTGACGATGAAAACTCTCTAGTTCGTTATAGGTGTAACCACCTATGTTTTTCTTACCAGCGCAATATGCTACAGATGGTCAAAATTAAAGCACCTCGTTGGACAATTGGACAACAAAGTGTTGCAGGGTACAACAACCTAATGATTGCTATCATATACTACATCTTGAAAAAACTCAGACATTTCATGATGCACAATACCCCTACTAAAATTTCCACAACATTACTAGTTTGTGGTGCAAAATTCTCTCCATAAGATAACCAAATAAAATAATTTGGAGTAAACCCTCTTTAATAAATATGATCCCAAACAGTTCTCTCATTAACTAATTTACATTTTTTTCATTTGGCGCATGGACAAACCAACTTACCGTTTTCTCTATAAACTTGTTGATTTGTCGCCATCGTCATAAACTCTGTAACGTCTTCTATAAACTTCTTCAATACACCTTGAGTTTCTGGATCAATTCTTCTATACATCCACTATCTAGAAATTAAAATATTCGATCTCGACGCTGATGCCATTATAATCAGAAACAATAACAAGATATGTAGAAAAATATATGAGAATTGTGTGTGAGAAACGGATGGAAGAAAGAGAGGTTAAATAGATAATTTTTGGACCGATTAAGGACGAATTACGGACTAAGACAAATATTTCCCGACGAACCGTCCTGAATACATCCCAAATTTGCGGACAGATGGTATAGTCGTCCGCAATTTGCGGACGGACGCTTATTTCGTCCACAAATTGCGGACGCCCTTGAAAGGGGTTCCAAATCCGTCTGCAATCACGGACCACTTAAGGACTACACTGCGGTCTGCAAATTTGCAGTCAGATTAAGGACGGATTTATTTTTTCGTCCTTAAGTCGTCCCTAATTCGTCCCAAAATTTAGGGATGGCTCTTTCAATCAGCAAAATCCGTCAGGGAATGATCATTTTCTTGTAGTGTTTACCGATGTTAAAAATGGAAAAAATCAGAAAAACATAAAAAATTAAATAAATCTTATGTACCTTGTTCCAAACCTCTTGTGTTTGTGTGGAAAGAAGATAAAAAGTTTCTTATCTCGCTTTTCCCAGATGTCATACATCCATAACTTTCAAATTTTAATGAAGACTTGGACATGCAAAAGCTCCTTAGGGTCATATCTCACTGAGTTCTGTGGCCCCCCAATTGGTGTTGGATCTTCCTATCATGTTTTCTCACTTGTTGGAGCTTCATGTCTAGTTTCCTCATTTGCTGGAAATTTCAATCCAGCAGCTTCCCCAATTGTTACAGCTTCCTCATTTTTGAAACTTCCTCAATTGTTGCTCCATTAAGCTATGTGATGACCAAGCCATGGGATATTGATATTTAAATACTCCTTCAACCCTCATAGGTTCACTCAGGTCTAGCACATCGTCGGTCGGGCTGAAGAACTAACGGTGCCATGTGTGCCATTGGTGCAGAGAGGTCACTTGGATCAAGTGACTCCATGCTCAAACTGAGCGCCATCAGCTCTTCTTTCTTCTTGCTCATTCAGTGTCCTCTCCTTGTATATAGGTGTTATGGTCTTACCTCGGTACTTTTTTATGTCCTCGTCCAGCCATTGGTTATCCTTCCACGTCCATTTGAGTGAGTTCATTTCTAAGCTCCTTTGCTATTGGCCTCGTGATCGACCTTTGTATAATTTGTGGTGGAACTACGACCTTTTCTCAGTATCTCCTCCTCGTTTAAAAGTATTTTAGCTTAATCTAGTACTTTAGCTCTATCAGAATGAGCAAAGTCAATAATATGGAAACTTGAACTCACATGGTGCTTACAAGGTATATGTTGCGATTTTCAGCCTTTTGTTTTTATGTTGGTCGTGAGGCTCCATTAGTGATTTCTCATTTAATTTGTGCTCTTCATTTGATGGTTCCTGCTTGAGGAATATGTATTTGGAACCCTAACACAACTTAGGAGCAACACTAGAAAAAGAGAGGGTTAGTTTGTTAGGATATATCGCCTCTTTGTGTGTGAGCACATTCATTGGCTGAAGTAACAAGAATTTCATCGCCATTTTATCTCGCTCTCATGGAACTCACTAGTTTACTCTCACATGAATTTGTTTTCAGAAATTTCTCAAGACCTCTTTAAATTGGTGATCTACCTTAAGTTCATTGAGTTTCTCAGCTCTCCCATCCTTCTACAGTCGCATTTGAGCTTTGTAGGTTTTGTTGGGTGTAAGAGGTACCAAGTGGACATTTTTTTCTCATTGAACTAGAATGAGTATTTGTTGTTGAAATAGTCAAACATTTTGTGTGTCAAATTACCTTGGCCTTCACAACATAGATGTATTGCTAGAATTATTACAATATCACTAAGAAAATTGTGTGTGTACTTGCAAATGCTAAATGAAACATTTACTTAACTGTAACTTGGTTTCTCCATAGTTATTCGGTCATACAGGCTTGTATGGATTCAGATTATTCATAGTTATGAGCCATATCTTGTTAACAAATGCAATGCTTTCCACGTTTGTACAATTCTTGCCTCAATGATGATGGTACACACATGCTCTTTGATAAGTTCTTGTGTATAGAAGATGGTCTCTCGTTGTTTCGTTGAATCCTCTGTAGCATGTGGGTTAAAGACTCATCACACAGTTAGCAATTCTGTTTTGGTAGCTTCATACTCGTCATCACTTTTATCCGACTCATCAGCCCTAGGTTCTATTTCTTCATCCGATAGCGTCTCATAAACTCCCTCTGCACGTACCAACATAGTACTTTTTTCACACAATCTTTGGCATAATGCTAAGACCTTGACATTTGAAACATGTAATGTCACGATTACACATACACTACAAAAAAACAGGTCATTTCCAATGGATATATCCATTGGGAATCCTAGTGTTATTTATGGAAAGTTTAGACGAGTTTGCTAAGTTAGTTTCTTGTTCATTCTCTCTATCAAAATGATTATACTTCATATTGACGATGCTTTATTTCTTTTGACGAGGATGATTTGATCGCATGAATTGAGCTTGTTTTGTAGAAAAAAGACCGCATACTAACACTCCGCTATCGATAGAATGCCTCAAAGCATGATCTAAAATCGATATGAGTGCATCGACCTTGATACATTTTTTATGGTTCGGGTCCTAAAATCGAGAGTGCATCGACCTTGATACATTTTTTATGGTTCGGGTCTAAGTGGTGGGTTGGTGATCATCTTTCTACGTCCTAAGAGCAAGGCACATAAAAATGCCATCTATTCTGCTGCACTCTTCAACGAGGTGCAAGAGTATACCGTCATCGGCAGCTTGAGTCTAAAAAAAAGTTGAATCCCTTCAAATCCGACGTCCTAGAAGCCTAGTCTATTCGCAAAATCAGCAAAAGAGGAATAAAGAAGCTCGAGAATAAAACAAGTATCCTCTTTGATTATGTGATTAGCATTTGTTTGAAGGCTCGTTTGGAAGAGAGAGTTGTGGTTTCTCACTTAGCTCGTCTTTCATTTGCTTTCTTATGGGTAACCATGGTGAACCTAAGATGAAGACTGAAAGTTCTTAGACCAAAATTTGCTCTAACTTGTTTGGTTCATTGATTAGGTTTGCTTAGAGGTATTTCTAGGGAAAAGGGAATTCTCACATTTTATATCTCCCACGTGTTCCACGTTTACGTTTGCTTAGGGACAAGTAAAAATTCAAGTCTTCGGGATTTTGATCATCTTGTTTCTGTACACGCTTCTCGCATGATTTTAGATATGTTTATGACGATAGTTCCGATGTTTACGTGTGATTTTGTATCTGTTTTACTTGTTTTCATGTTCTTATAGGCTTTTATGCGTATTTGGGTCGTTTCAAAGCTAAAAACATACACGAGACAAAGTTCGAGCATAAGAGATTATAACGGAGCAAACAGGACGAGAAACGGGCAAGGAATGCAACTTGACATGAGGAGATAAGGTCCCCTGCGGGTGTCTTCCTTAGCCCGCGCGGGGTGGTGTTCCAGAAGTTGTTGCCCGAGTTGTGCTAGCCTTAACACGCGCGGGTCATGGAGAAAATGAGGAGCCCACACGGGGTGCCTCCCTAGCCCGCACGGGGTATGCCTATAACAATTTCCCTAGAATGTCTCCAACAGGGAATTTGTATAAAAATTAGCCCCAAATTGAGTTCAGAAGCAAGAAAACACAGAGGAGAACCCTAGGAGGGTACATAGCATCCATCCATCCATTTAAGAGCCCTCTTTAACGGGAGACACAACAAGGAGTCGGAGATTGATTCGGGATCATCGCTCGTTTGATATCTCTATACTCTTTTATCTACTTTTTTGTTTGTGATGTTTAGACTCATGAGTGAGTAGTGGATTTGTTCTTGGAGAATGGATTAACCCATGGCTATCCCGGAACCGTCTTTGTTTCGTTTATGAATGCATTTCCCCGTTCCGTATTATCTATTCTTTGTCTAAGCACTTAATGTCTTGTGTTTACGGTGGCCACGTATATGCATGTGTTAGGGATTAGGAGAAGGTCTTAAAGGTGAATTCTATTCCTAGAAAGGTAGGCTTAGAACAACCGAGACTAGGTCACGAAAGAAGGGTAGTAAGAGTTGAGGGTTGTATCGGGTAAATCATGAATCGTAATGGGGTTTAGTTGGGGTGTCAGCCACAAAGTAGGGGATGACTCAATCTAGCCACGTTTTTATGCCTTGAGAGAGGGTAGGTTCTATATTAGGATCTTCTGCCTTAGATATCTTGATAGGGAATACACGATTAGATAGATCGGAGATAGGTTTCCGAAGCTATGCGGTGGAACCGGTTTCCTAGGGTGTTCGTCTCTTTGTTTAGATTTCACTTATCCATTGCATCATCATCATATTTGTATTTCATCATCCTCATTCTTTCGCAGCAAGCTCTGGTTTGATGTTTTATTCTTAGATCGTGTTACATTAAACCTCGTGGGATCGACACCTTAACTACTACACACGCGTCGTGCACTTGCAAGTAGTCTTACGTTAACTTGTTAACTTGACACGCATCAAGGTTTTGGCGCCATTGCCAGGGACTAATTGTCAACTCCTTCTCCTCTTCTATGCCCTCCTTTGTCCTCTTTCCTCTTTCCTTTTTTTTATCCTTCTTCCATCTTTGGCCATGCATTTCCATTCTTGTTCCTAAGTTTCCATTTATTTGTAACAGCCGAAGGTTTTCCTTTTGTTGCAGGCGCGTGCATATTTCTTCACGCCTGACCGGACAAAAGAGCAAGCTTGGTCGGGCAATTCCTCAAATGCATGATCGGTCGGGTTTCACATACACCCTGGTTGTGCTGCATGTTCGGGAATTTTGTCTATTTGTTGAGCCTGATCGGGCTAGATATGATGCTCGGTCGGGAACTCCCTTTTCATTGTATGTTGGGTCGTGCAGTGCATGGTATGATCGATCGGGCATGTTGCCTTCTTGGTGAGGCCAGTCTTGCTATGCATGATGTTCGGTCAAGCTCTCTTCATATGAATATGCAGGTGGGTGTGATCGGTCGGGCACTTCACAACTTAGTTGTAATTCTGAATTTGAGGTAGTTTTAGTGCATTTGCTCCTGTTAGTGTTCAATATTTTTATTTTCTGCAAATAAATTAGACAATGCTAGAAGAGAACTAAATGATGCTTAATGCTTGGTCAAGTCTAAATGAATGATCAAACTAACTATGAAAATGAACTAAAATACTATAACAAAATAGATGTTATCAAACATACCCAGACTTTAACCTTTGCTCGTCCTCGAGCAAGACTATAACTAAGCATGAGAAGAGTTCGACAACAACCGGATACTAGCACAAACAATTCAAAAAATCAGCCATCATGCACAATAGCGCGTCACAGGAACATAGATCTAAGCATGCCTAATTCAGACCTCTATCTACCGAGAGCCACAAGCCGTGCAATCCTACACATAACCTATGTTCATTTCACTAACCCCTAGAAACAATCCAAGCGATCTCCATACCTATTCTAGTATGCTCACGTGAGATACCTATCTTAAGACAATCTTTTTTTTTCTTTTTTTTTCTTCTTTTCGGTTTCCACACATTTTTTTCTTTGAAAATTCGTGCTTGGTATTAGAACGTGGGAGTTGAAGAGGACAACCTTTTACTTAGATCCAGGTTGCTGATTGACACACTCATAAGGTCTAATAACCTTAGCAAAGTGGAGAGGTTGCATGATGTGCTCGGAAACACGAGTTATAATATTCCTAGACCACTTCACCGCAAGTATACGGATCGTGTAGTATCAGGTCGATCTCTAGGGACTAAAGCAGCTAAACTAAGAAAAACTAAACTAAGACGAAAGGAGATAGAATGAGATGTGATTCTAAGTTCCTAAAACTGTCCTAATGGTGACAACGAAACTAGGTTGGGGATAAGATATGGCAAATACTAAGGGTGTACGGGATACCGGGAATTCCATAGATGAACGACTAAAGATCATAGATCTATCAACTATTCTTGACGACGGGAAATTCATGCCCTAGGGTGAGGAGTGATTCTTCCGAGCCTAAACCTCCTAACCATGGATACGTGCAACCCTACCTTCCAGCAGTGATTAACACATATCATGACAGCATTACGATCGCAATCATTATCCCTAAGATGACTAACCGACCGGTCAGATTCTCATTAGCCAATCTTAATCTACAACTTAGAAGGTCCGGATTCGTTCCTTAACCTTCCAGCAATGTTCGAAATCCCATGTCGTTGAGCGGTCAGCACTAGCGTAGGAATGATAATACTAAGCGTAGAAACGTAAATCAAGAATAAATTGATAAAACTAAGCATTAACGCAATTCATCGTTCATACAATACAAATCCGATATCCCTACCCGCAGTAGGGACTCTACTCACTCATGGAAGAAACAAAAGAGGAAGATAACAAAGTCCTATACATGATAAACTCTAAGGAACTTGATGCCTCGACCTTCCCTATTGTGTTACCGGTGCAAGGATTGATGCTTCTCTTCTTCTCCGATGCCTCCCGAGCCTTTCCAGATGTTTTTCCAGCCTTTCCTTCCCCTAAACGTCGCCCCCTTTTGCTCTAGATCTATTATGTTCTTTAAATCCGCTCGTTCGAATGTTATATCTAGGTTGTTGCTAATTACACGGCCCGCTCGGGCATAGGTGTTGCCCGGTTGTGCAGAGGCTCGCCCGGTCGTGTTGCTGTATGGTGCCCGATCAGGTGGACATCACCCGATCGCGTGGTTGAGCAGCGCGAGTGTAAGCACGTGGAAATATAGAGATCGAAAAAAATCAAAGAATGAACGGTATGCTCGGAGATATAAAAATTTGGTATTGAAACCTAGGGGCGGAATACAACTACAGGCTATGGATTCATGCATGACTATTAAATTATCGATATCTAAAGGTATTTTTCAGCAAGCCTAGACTTTTGTTCCTGATTAAAAAAAGTTGCATAACGATGGCTAAAGTTTAAAATTTTTCGTACTAGAATATATGCTCGTCTAATCCTAATGAACCTAACGTAAAATCAAAAATAAAAAGAAGAACTCAGCATCTAATCCTAATCCCCCCCCCACAGACTTGAACAGAACATCGTCCCTGTGTTCTAGACCTAAGAGCAGGACTCACATGCAAAAACTCGGGAAAATAAAGTAGATAGGAATGTGTGCACCTGATGTGTGCATGCTTTCCTTAGTTCATGCAACTAGGTATCTTCCCTTTGTTTTGAATGATATTGAAGTGGAAAACCTATAACAGAAGTCACACAATCCGAAAGAGAGAGTATGATACATCAAGGTTGCTAGTGAAGTGCATGCATGTGAAAAGAATAAGAGTTGAATTCTAAAAAATAAAACGAAATAACTAAAAGGATACGGGGCTGAGGTTGCCTCCCGAGAAGTTCTTGTTTAAGGTCACGAGCCTGACCAAGATGCGCTACTCATTAGGTGGACGTCCTTGACATCGTCCCGTGCGTAGTGTCTCGATTGCATAGGATACTCAATTGGGTATAGCACACGGATCAATTGGATTCCTTGCACAATCAGTCATGTCCTTCCTAGGCTCGGCAGTATTTTTCCCTAAGTTGGGGTCCTGTCGTGCAATCCAAATAGTTTGGTCGAGCAGTCCATCAATCCGGTTGTGCACTCCATGAAATTAATTAGGCGTTCATCTCTCGATTCTTCCAACGTTTGCAGAATTTGTTGGTGCATGAGCCTTTCTAGTAATGGTTTTATCTTCATCTTGGGTGCCTTATCAATGCTCCAATTGGTTAATGGGCTTTTGGTGTGGCTTTTCGGCGTTTCAGGAGTGTTTTTGTACCAATCCGCGCTGCTCGTAATTTGGTTTGCAAAAAAATCTACTCGGATCGCGCTGAAGTTCAAGGATTAATCTACAACATTTTTTGGTCCAAATTCATGTCCATCCGAACCATACTCATGTGTGTATGATCTGAACACTGCTCTTGGAGTAATTGGTCCGAATCTCCTCCATTTGTTTGAATTTTGATCCATTGTGTTCGTGGTGCGGTCGCGCGGAATTCTGCTTGCGTCTCGTTCAACTTTTTGTTCGCCACTTCCTCCTCCTTCACTTTATCCAGCAGCTTTTGTATAGTATATTACGTCGTTTGTGTCTTTATACACTTCTTTTTTAGATGCTAAGAGAGCCATCTCAAGGGATTCCATATTCCCGAAATCTTCAAGAATTTTCTTCGGCTAGTTTCTCTAGGATGTCAATGTAGAATACTGATGGTCGGAATCAGAGTTTTATTTATTTTCAAGACCACTCTACCGCAATTATACGGTTCGTGTAGTACAAGGGTTGAACTGTGGGGACTAGTGCAGCATTAGAACTAAGATTGTCATGAGAAGAAGATCGATCAATGGTGAGTAGTGAACTAGAAAGTAAAGATAAGTAAGGATGACGAAGCTAGACTAGGAAATAA
This sequence comes from Gynandropsis gynandra, assembly GCA_036759665.1. Classification (NCBI taxonomy): domain Eukaryota; kingdom Viridiplantae; phylum Streptophyta; class Magnoliopsida; order Brassicales; family Cleomaceae; genus Gynandropsis; species Gynandropsis gynandra. The sequence goes on from CM071863.1 coordinate 19,417,679, forward strand.
GGAGTATCATGGGTGTCGGGAATACCGGAATATGCAATGGATGTTTCTATGGATCACGAAATTCGGTTTGTATCAATCGATGGGGAACTAATATCTAATCCTCTATCTAGGAAATCAACATCGCTCACCTCTTGATGCGGCGCGGAACGTCTAGAACAGTAAGGAACTCTACCCCTATTGCTAGAAATGACTCTTCCAAGCCTAAATCTCCTACCTAGGAAATCGACGTCACCCATATCCCTATGTAGTGTGGAACTTCTAGATGCTTGACGAATGATGGGGAATTCCACCTCTAGTTTCGGATGGGAACTCAACCTCTATTTACGGAAATGACTCTCCCAAGCCTAAATCCTCTACCTAGGAAATCAACGTCGCTCATATCCCTATGTAGCGCGGAACTTCTAGATGCATTAAGAACAATGGGAATTCTACCTCGATTATTACCATTCCTAAATAGATTAATCGAACGGTCTCATTCACCTAATTCATTCGAAGAATCATTCATGAGACTCAAATATGACTCTCCCAAGCCTAGACGAATCTCTAATCTCCATCAAACGTGCCTAATCTCAGTAGAATAGATCTAGTCTTATCCAAACTTGAAATCAACAACGTATGAAGGCATTACGCACAAATCTATAACCTATCGAACCATTCAATTGAACAAAACCAAAAATCAAGCATTAATAACTCAAACAATCAATTACAATGGCATCCCTAACCCATTACAACAGATCTACTCAGAATACATAGAGAAGCAAACAAAAACGAAGTAAGTGTTCGACTCCCCTATCATCCCGAACGTTGGCTTCGGATGAATCCTTCGGATGCCTCGAGTCTTCAATCCGTGTTCTCTCCTGTTTCTTGTATGTCTCTAGGTGTCCTCTTTTGTCTGTGCCTCGTCCCCTTGCCCTAGATGGCTTGTTTTCCCTTTAATTTCCCGTTCAAAATTCAGAAGAGTTTGTTGAGAGAAAGGTGGACCCGCATGGGCACAACCTTCACCCGCTCGTGCAGACTTGAGCCCATTCGTGCACCATACTCAGCTTGGTCGGGTCCTCTTGTGCCTGTGCGTGTGAACTACCAGCCCAAGACGGGCTAAGTTATGGCTTTTTCCTGGTTCAAATTGCAGCCCGATGGGGTGCAATACTCAGCCCGAGCGGGCACACATGCCCGACCATGTTGTTCATCAGCCCGAGTCGGGCTTGCTCTCGGTGATTTTTGGCTCTAATTTGCAACCTCAGCCCGAGCGGGCTTGCTCCATGCCCGAGCGTGTACACTATCATTTTTTGTTTCCGCTCCTTTAGCTCGATGCTCGGGTGATCCGTTTGCTTCCATGGTCGTGCACATGTCGTCTCTACTCACTTTGTCACGTTTTCGGGGTGGATTTGCCGTAATCTTTCGTGTTTGCTTCAAGTCTTCGTTTCCTACGCAAAACACGAAATAATAGATAAAAACCTCGAATAAACTCAAATAATCGGTAAAGTCCAAGAAATCTAATCAAAACTAAACCTAAGAATGATGTAAATACTACAACGGATAACATGTTATCAAATACCGAATCAACCATACAAGGCTGCTTGAGTGTGTCATTCAGATTGAACTCCACTTCTTCATCTCCGAATTTTAGCCTGTGTCGTCCTTCAGCACAGTGTATGATCGTCTTTGCCATATTGAGAAACGGCCTACCGAGGATAATAGAGATTTTCTTGTCTTCCTCCATATCTAAGACAACAAAGTCGACCGGGACAAAGAACTTCCCAAATTGTAATGGCATGTGTTCCAGCATGCCCTCGGGTATCCTGATGCTTCGATCAGCCATGGTGAGTGCCATTCGTGTAGGTTGAAGATTCATCATGCCCCTAAGTTCCATTTTTCCGTATAACGATAATGGTAGCATGCTTACACTTGCTTTAAAATCAATTAGTGCATGGTTAATTTCATAATCACCTATTTTACAAGAGATCACAAATATACCTGAATCGAGCATCTTCCTTGGTAGGTTTGGTAGCAGCATTGAATTTGTTACCATTACCGTCTCCGTCTCCACGTCTCATTTGTTTGCAAGCACCTCTTTCAAGAACTTAGCGTATGAAGGCATCTTCTTCAACGTTTTTTGGAATGGAATGGTGATATGCATCTTCTTCAACATCTCAGAAAACTTAGCAAATTGAGCATCATCGTCCTTTTCGCATTGACGTTGTGAAAACAGCAAAGGAGGCGGTCTTGGATCGGGTTTTACATATTTTGGCTCCTCTTCCTCCTCGGATTTCTTTTTGTGTTCTTCAATGTTGCTGCCCTTTTTCACTGTTGTACTAGACGTTTCACCTTTTTCAAATGTTGAAGGAGTGGGCTGATCTATCATTTTCTTGCGTTGACGTTGTGGAAACTGCAAAGGAGGCGGTCTTGGTTTGGGTTTTACATATTTTGGCTCTTCTTCCTCCTCAGTTTTCTTCTTGTGCTCTTCAATGTTGCTGTCCTTTTCCACTGATTTACTAGATGATTCAGCCCTTTCAAACATCAAAGGAGCGGGCTGATCCACCATCATATCACTCCTTAGGAATATGGCATTGACGTGCTCACGGGAATTCGCTTCCGGCCTTCGTCGTAGAACTCCTTGCGGCTTGGAGGAGTTTGCAGCAAGTTGTGCAACCTGATTGTCCAAGATCTTTAGGCGCGTTTGAATCCCCACAACTTACTTCTTTACATCATCATGATCCGCTCTCATCCTTCTAAATTCGGCGCATTGATCTTTTTGTCCTTGTAAGATTTGAGCAAGCATAGACGTAATATCGACGTTAGCTTCTTGTTGCAGAGAAGGAGGTGTACGTGACTGATAATGCTGAGTTTAGGGCTGCATCCTTGGCTGAAAGTTCTGGTTCCTTTGCATCACTCGTGGCTGAAAGTTTCCCGATGGATGTTGTGCATTCAACGTACCGTCGGAATTCCTATACGAGAAGTTTGGATGATCTCTCCGTCCGAGGTTGTATGTGTTCCCAATAAGCTGATTGTCTCTCAGGTAATTCACTTCCTCATACCCTTGAACTTCTTGTTCCCATGACTGCTCCGAGTAATGTGGATGATGCGATTCCAACAGAAGATTGTAAATCTCCGCGACTTGATCCTTCACTTTGGCTAAACCGGTGTATAGAGCATGCGAGTCGTTCATATGAGCCACCATTGTTGGAGTGTTGAGACTACATTCTCCAGCAGCATTGCTGCCCTCATCGGCCATACGATCGATCAAGTCTTCAATTTGTGGGAATGTGAGGTTTCTCGAGGAACCTCTAGCTGCAGCTATGATCAGAATCCTCGTGTTATCCATGAGTTCTTGCAGAAATTTGTATATCAAATAACTCTGATCCATGTCGTCATGTGGGCAAAGGTGTTGATAACGTTTGAAACATTACCACGCTTCGTATAAACTCTCGGCTGCTCCTTGGACGAATATATTAATATTATTCTAGCAAGCTGAGCTTTACTTTGAAGGAAGAACTGTGTCATGAATTCGCCGATTGAGAATACAACCAGTCTTGTGCTTTATCTTTCATCTGAGACTCCTTCTCTAGTTTTGATAGTTCTGCAAAGCATCTTAAAGTTCGTAAGATGCTGGTTCGGATCTTCGGTGGGTCTCCCTTTGAACGTTATGTTGTTAGGCATTTGGATGAATGCCAAGAAACCCATGTATGATCCATTGGTTAACGTGGCTGGAATTTGTGGTACAACAAGACATGGTGCATTTTGGTTGATACGTTATGCCAATTGTTCGTCTTCGCTCTCGTCTTCATGTTTTGGTGTGATTACCTCCTCGGGCTTGTTGTCTAAGTTTGTTTGATGTATCTTGTATCGGTTAGCTTGCACTAGCTTTCGATTTCTTTCTCAAATCTCTAAGCGTTTTATCGATTTCTAGATCATAAACTAGATCAGCGCTTCCGACACCTCTCATGCACTAGTGAGCTGCACAAGAAAACACAAACAGAAAGAAGATCGTGTGAGATCCGAAAGGTAAAAGAAATTGACTGAAGAAAAAGAAAATTAAACAAAAATACGAAAACAAATAAGACTTCGGAAAGGACTATATCCTAATCAAAAAGTATCCTAACTCTAAAGCCGTAATCAATTCTTTGGAAAATTCGTCAAAAGTTTGATGTGGTTAATCTCAAGTAATAACTGCCTAGACCAACGTTTGCGTAAGAATACGGATCGTGTAGTACCAGGTTCAAACACTAGGGAATAGGTACAACTCTAAAGCTAGTAAACTAATGAATATGATGTGTAAAATCAATAAGTGGTTGGAATGCGAATAAAGGTAAACTAACTAACTAACGGATTAAACTCAATAAACTAAACACCACACGTGTCGAGAGATGCACGATAATGCAATGAAATTCTAACATGATCATTGGTCTTAGATATTATCACGAGTTCAGAGAACTCAAGCTCTAATACTGGAACAGATTGCCGTAGACTTGTCCACTACCAAGCGTGCGTACTACCAATCTTCCAACTGCGTATTCTGATCCACTAGATGCATTAGGATCACTATCCTAATCCCTAGATCCAATTGACCGACCTTGCGTAGATTCTAAATCAATTGAGATCCTAAATCATGGCTAGCTTCCAAAGTCTAATCCCCTGGCGTAAATTCATTAGACTTCTACAATTATTCATTCAAGTTGTGTGCAAGAACAAAAGCATTAAGAACAGCCAATCATTCAGAAAACGATCAAATACCATAACCATTCATTCAGGGTGTGTACAAGAATAAAAGCATGAAGAACCACCAAGCATTAAGAACAAGACTTCATTATATATCGGCAAAGCTCTCTAACCTGTGGCTATGGATCTACTTTGACATGGACTTAGACAACAAAACGATAAAGAAATCTATATTCAACATTGGTAAAGAACGACATTCTTCCCTATTCTAATATTGATGTTTTCAACAACTCCTCCGAGTTCCGCATTCGTTGCCCCATCTCTATCCTTGTATGCATTCTACTCTCTCTCTCTCTTCTCTCTCTCTCTCTATGTTCCTCTCTGGGTTATGTCTGAACTCCTTCTCCTCTTTTCTGCCCCCTTGGTCCTCTTTTCGCTTTCATTTCTTTCCTTTTCTCCTTCTTTCCTCTTGGGTCATGCATTTCCATTCTTGTTCGTGAGTTTCCATTTGTTTGTAACATCCGGAGGTTTCCTTTTTGTTGCAGGCGCGTGCGTGTTCCTTCACGCCCAACCGCTCACAAGAGCAAGCTTGGTCGGGCACTTCCTCAAATGCATGATCGAATAGGCTGCACATACACTCGAGTCGTGCTGCATATTCGGGAACTTTGTTTATTTGATGAGACCGATCGGGCTGGACATGATGCTCGGTCGGGCACTCCCTTTTCTTTGTATGCCCAGTCATGCAGTGCATGGTGTGATCGGTCGGGCATGGTGTCTTCTTCGTGAGCTCGGTTGTGCTATGCATGATGTTTGGTCGTGCTCTCTTCATATGGTCGTGCAAGTGGGTGTGATCGGCCGGGCACTTCATAGCTCGGTTGTAATTCTGAATTTGAGGTAGTTTGAGGGCATTTGCTTGTGTTAGTGTCTGATATCTTCATTTCCTACTAATATACGAGAAAATGCTAGAAGAGGACTAAATGATGATTAATACTCGGTAAAGTCTGAATGAATGACTAAACTAATAATGAAAATGAACTAAAATACTATAACAAAATAGTCGTTATCACAACAATAGAACACAATGCTTTGTCTCTCAATGGTTAGTGGATATCAGTACAACACAACATTCTGTCGCTCAAAATGTCCTCCCACAATATAAAATTGGCATGTCCACTAACAAGAATCTATTTCTCTGAAAGTTCAATAGGACCCCAACAAGGCATGTGATGAGGACGAGATCCTTGAGTGTCCACCGTCACCTCCAAGAGATTGCTACACTTGTCATCGCTCAAATATATTTATATTTTAAAATAAATACTTTTATTTCAAATTACAATGCTCATTCGCTCGAAAGATTATCACAACCCACCACGGTACAACGCTAGCCCAAATCTAAGTGTCTTAGTAGTAACATCGTCGACTAGATACTCTTCAGGTGACAACTATCATCGACACGCTCGTACACACTTTCTTCCGAAGGTTCGAATGTGAAATCACTCGATAGAGCACACTAGAAAAAATGTTCACTCGACTCTAGCACTAAACCCAGAATATCGATGTTCTTCGACCCCGTCACTTGGTCGAGCGTCATTTTCCAAAATCATCTCTAAGCACTTTAGTTTCACCAAAACCAACTCTTATACATGCCATCAATCATCATACGACTATTCTAGGCTTGAGTCCATTCATCACCTATAGATCTCAATTCCCCCTTATGAACTTCCTAAAGTTTTTTCTGTTATCATGACTCGTTTTAAATGTTAGAGTTTCTCCATAAATCAACAACAAAACCAAATTTTGATGGAGAATGATCATCACTTTAATTTTCCACGATGACTTGACAATTCATGGTGATATTACCAACAACAACACAAATCGATTTCCCCATATAATATATCCATTCAATTAAGCAATATCAATAATATAAATCTTCAAATTCAGGAAATAATCAAAAGAAGATGTCTAGTCATTTACCATAATCTCTATTAGAATTGAACCACAGAAAGAACACAACAAAACATTGGCGAATCCTTTTTCAATTTCGTTTTTTTCTTCCTTTCTTCTCTTCTTCTTCTCCCTTATTCTCTTGGTCGTGCGACTCATTTGTTCTCTTGCTTTTTCTTTAAATATCCTAATACACCTTATATATATATAATTAGGTAAATGGGCTTGGTAGGCATACAATTCTCCCCCAGTACAATAGAATTTGTCCTCGAATTGTATGTCTTTGATTCTTACAGTAACATTTGTTTATAGTGAAAAGAAGAACCATACACTCATCTTCAAACAACTCTGGATACTCATGCTTTATCTTCTCCTCAATTCCCATGTCGCTCCTTCCATTCCATGATATTCCCACACAACCTTTATTATCGGAATCCGCTTACGTCTTAATTTTTTAACTCGGTAAATCGTTGAATGCTCTCTATATGTCAAGTCCTTTTTCAAATTTGTTGGTCGTTCTCGAGTTTTTTTTACATACCGATAAATACTTCTTTATAATGATACAGGAAACATGTCATGTATCCCGTCTAATGATGATGGTAACTCCAGAAGATAAGCGACCACTCTAATTCGATTTATCACCTTAAGTGAACTTGTGAGCCGTGGCGGCAACTTGTTTATCTAGGTCCCACCATGTATCCATCGCATCAATTACACCCGTAAAGATACCATATCTCTGACATTAAACTCATCATCCTTTATTTTCATATTAGAATAACTCTTTTGATAATCCTAATTCATCTTCATTTTCGTTTTAACAATTCTTAGATTTTCCATAGTCTCTCAACAATCATCATTCCAATGATAGATCTCTCCCCCACCTCAATTCAACGCAAGGGTATGAAACATGGTTGTCCCTACAATGCTTCATATGATGGCATCCCAATGCTAATGTGATAGCTATTATTGTACATGAACTCAACAAGTGGCGAGTGGTCATCCTAATAACTATAATTATCTAGTGTATATGCTCGTAAAAAGTCATGCAACGTCCTTATAATTTTCTTAGATTTTCCACATACATGTGGACAAATACATGGTACTCATGTACAATTTGGTCCCTAACTCTTTACGAAAATCCTTCCAAAGATGTGAGGTGAAAATTCTATCTTGAAATGATACAATGCTCAGTGGAACCCCATGAACTTCACAATCCGCACAAGATAAACTAGATAAATCGTCCACATCAAAAGTTTTCTTTATCAGAATAAAATTGGTCGATATAGTTAACTGATCCACAACCACCCAAATGGCATCCTTACCACTTTGCATCCTTGGAAGACTCGTCAAACAATCTGCGGTAATATGGTCACACTTCCATTCGGAAATTGGCAAACTTTACAATTTTCCGCTAGGTACTTGTTGCTCCGCCTTAATTAATTTACACGTTTGACATTTCACTACCATCGAGCGATATCCTTCTTCAGCCCTGGCCATTGATAAAGTGTCAGACATCTGATACATCTTCTATGATTACTATGAATCTTCTGCAATCTTTCATTGAAGAGTTATGTTGTGCAAAGTCTACTTAATAAACTAGTGTGATCTACAGCTTGCAACCCCACACTCTCTAACTCGGTATGCACCGTCTCAAGTCTAAAAGCACTTATCTAACTAATCAAATCACTAAACTCTTACATAGTCGTAACCACAACTCTCTTAATGCGTATGTGCATACAACGACGTTTGTTTTTCCAGATGGTATGCAATGTCTACCTCATAGTCTGCAACAAACTCCATCCACCTTCGTTGACATAAATTCAACAATGGTTACATGAATATGTACTTTATACTTGTGTGGTCTGTAACAATGGTCGTGCAATTTGTACCTTCTCTCCATAAAGGTATACCCTCCAAATCTTTAACATAAGGACCACATATGCATTTTTCATATCATAAGTAATCTAATTCCATTCATGCTTATGTATTGTCTTGATAAATAAGCAATCACATTATCGTATTGTATAAGCATCCTAATCTCGTCCTTTATGCATTTGTGTACACTATGTATATATCAAACTCTTTAATGTGCAACAACTAACACTGATTACTAGATTAGCTTCTCCTTTATGACCACATATACCTCATTAATTGAGAACTTCTAGAGAGTCTAAATTTTGACCTTCTAGAGTATGAACTTGAAACATAGTCGTTGGGTTTCTGGAATTAGCAATTGATTCATTATACAACAATGATTTCACAAAACCATACGACACACTGATAACACTGAAAGTGTATCAATATTAGGATAGGTTTTAGCACCATTTTCGCATACATCTTTTGTATAGATTTACATATCCGATAAGATTTCGAGCTTCACACACCCGTTTTGTTGGTTTTCAGGTTTTTAGGCGACAAGGCCTAAATGAGCTTTAAAATGAAGGATTCCTGATCAAAACCACATGATTTGAAGATATATCTACTCAGAGCCAAGATCGAGCTTCAGAATCCAAAGGAACACCCGAGCAACGAGCGAAAAAGAGAAATATCAAGGAGACAAGGGTGCCCCGTTGGGCACCATACGAACACCCACTCGGGTAAAACCTACGGGGTTTTATCCGCACACTTTGCACGACCCGGGCACAAAGGCAACGAGATCGGGTAGCCTTACCCGATCGGGCGCAAAATTGATACCCGCTCGGGTGTTAATTCATCCAATTTGCCCCGAGAGTTTGCACGACTCGGGCCGCTCAACCACGCGATCGGGTGATGTCTACCCGATCGGGCACTATACAGCAACACGACCGGGCGAGCCTCTGCACGACTGGGCAACACTTGTGCCCGAGCGGGCCGTGTATTTCGCAACAACCTAGATCTAACATTCAAACTAGCGGATTTAAGGAACAGAATATATCTAGAGCAAGGGGGCGACGTACAGGGGAAGGAAAGGCTGGAAAAACATCTGGAAAGACTCGGGAGGCATCGGAGAAGAAGAAAAGCATCAATCCTTGCACCGGTAACACGATAGGGAAGGTCGAGGCATCTAATTCCTTGGAGTCTATCATGTATAGGGTTATGTTATCTTCGTCTTTTATTTTCTCCATGAGTGAGTAGAGTCCCTACTGCGGGTAGGGATATCGGATTTGTATTGTATGAACAATGATTTGCGTTAATGCTTAGTTCTATTAATTTATTCGTGATTTACAGTTCTACGCTTAGCATTATCATTCCTACGCTAGTGCTGACCGCTCAGCCACATAGGATTTCAGACTTTGCTGGAAGGTTAAAGGATGAATCCGGACCTGTTAAGTTGTAGATTAAGATTGGCTAATGAGAATCTGACCGGTCGGTTAGTCATCTTAGGGGTAGTGATTGCGATCGTAATGCTGCCATGGTACGTGTTAATCACTGCTGGAAGGTAGGGTTGCACGTGTCCATGATTAGGAGGTTTAGGCTCGGAAGAATCACTCCTCACCCTAGGGCATGAATTTCCCGTTGTCAAGAATATTTGATAGATCTATGATTCTTAGTTGTTTCATATATGCAATTCCCGGTATCCCGTACACCCGTAGTGTTTGACATATCCGACTTTATCCTCAACCTAGTTTTGTTGTCACCATTTAGGATAGTTTTAGGAATTTAGGATCACATCCCTTTCTATCTCTTTTCATCTTAGTTTGGTACTACATGATCCGTATACTTGCGGTGAAGTGGTCTAGGAATATTTATAACTCGTGTTTCCAGCACATCAAGTTTTTGGCGCCGTTGTCGGGGACTAATAACGGCCTAGACTAGGAATTAGCTAGATTAAGATCTAGTCCTTTCCGGAATCTTTGTTTGTTTGTTTGTTTGTTTTTGTGTTTGTTTGTTTTTCCTTTTATCGAGTCTTTTCTATCTACCGCGGATTTACGCTTGGTGTTTTGTTTTTTGTTGTGCAGGAGACTTGCATGAGAAGCTCTACTCTGAAACTTCTCATCTACGATCCCGAAGTTGAACGTACACTAAGAAGCCTGCGTAAGAAAAGAAGGATCGGAATAGTTGATTCCGAATCCGAGGTAGAAAGAACGAGCTACCACGAGCAACACGCCTCTGAGGAGGAAGATACGTATAGTGCAAGCAGCGGAGAAAACGCGAGTATTCCCGATATGGCTGCTGCCGACAAGACTTATGGAGCATACACCGCTCCTAAGCACACGCAGTTACTTTCGTGCATGGCCCGCACGATCGATACCCAAGTTGAGCTGCAACCGGCTTTCATTCAGATGCTCAACAATTCGGCTTTTCGTGGAATGGAGAACGAAGATCTGAACTCTCACCTTACAGACTTCAAGATGCTATGTAGCACTACTAAGGTTGGAACGGGAGTCACTCGGGAGGATCTTTATTTGATGGCGTTCCCATTCTCACTCAAAGATGCGGCACAACGTTGGCTCTTCAATTTGCCGGCTGCATCAATCACGTTGTGGGATGATATGGAACAAAGGTTCATGCAGCAATTCTTCCCGGATCACAGAACGTTTCTCGCCAAGAGT
>CM071863.1:19453831-19465639 GCA_036759665.1 Gynandropsis gynandra
TTCTGCTCTTGGTGCATCACTTGGAGCATCGAAAGAATCTCGGAATCACCCGAAGATTGTGCACGTTGCTGGTACCCATAGTCTTGGCCGCTACCTCTCGGTTGGAAACCTTGATTAGGGTTTCTCGCCATTATCCGCGGTTGAAAGTCTAGCGGATTTGCTATGTTGTTCGTGTTGCCATATGAGAGGTTGGGATGGCTCTTGATATAGCCTTGTTGGTAGCCCCGATTGGAGACGTAATTCACTTCCTCCATCCCTTGGCCTACGGATGAGTCATGTCGATCCACATGAAGTCCAGCAATCATCCGATGAATCTCACCAACTTGTTGCTTCAAGTCCGTTAACTCCGGGTTGGCGATACCAAGCTCGTTTACTGCAGCCTTTGATGGGTAGTCGCGATTGTACTCCCCTACCTTCTTGCTTCCTTCCCTCGCCATGCTCTCGATTAAGTTCTATAAGATACTTCTTATCCATCCCGTGGTGTGGGCATATCCACTGGTAGTTCTTAAATCGCTCCCATGCGTTGTGTAACGTCGCGCCTCTTTCTTGAAGGAAAGAATTGATGCGACTCTTGGCGAGAAGCGTTCTGTGATCCCGGAAGAATTGTTGCATGAACCTTTGTTCCAAATCATCCCACCACGTGATTGATGCAGCCGGCAAGTTGAAGAGCCAACGTTGCGCCGCATCCTTGAGTGAGAATGGGAATGCCATCAAATAAAGATCCTCCCGAGTAACTCCCGTTCCAACCTTAGTAGTGCTACATAGCATCTTGAAGTCCGTAAGGTGGGAGTTCGGATCTTCGTTCTCCATTCCTCGAAAGGCCAAATAGTTGAGCATCTGAATAAAAGACGGTTGTAGCTCAACCTGGTTATCAATCGTGCGGGCCATGCACGAAAGTAACTGCGTGTGCTTAGGAGCGGTGTATGCTCCGTAAGTCTTGTCGGCAGCAGCCATGTCGGGAGTACTTGCGTTGTCTTCTTCGCTGCTTGCACTATGTGTATATTCCTCCTCGGAGGCGTGTTGCTCGTGGTTGCTCGTTCTTTCTACCTCGGATTCGGAATCAGCTATTCCAATCCTTCTCTTCTTGCGCAGGCTTCTTAAAGTGCGTTCGACCTCGGGATCGTAGATGAGAAGTTTCTGAGTAGAGCTTCTCATACAAGTCTCCTGCACAGCAAGAAACAAAACACCAAAGTGTAAATCCGCGGTAGATAGAAAAGACTCGATAAAGGGAAAAACAAAAGAAAATAAAAACAAACAAACAAACAAAGACTCCGGAAAGGACTAGATCTTAATCTAGCTAATTCCTAGTCTTACAGGTTTTTACGCGTATTCGGTTCATTTTGGAGCTAAAGGACATGCACGGGGCTAAGGACCAACTTCGAGGATCATCACGGGACAAACGGGACGAGATTTAGCAAGAGGAGCTGACGTGTGGAAACACGAGTTATAAATTATCCTAGACCACTTCACCGCAAGTATACGGATCGTGTAGTACCAGGGTCGATCTCTGGGGACTAAAGCAGTCAACAACTAAGAATGAAACTAAACTAAGACGAATAAGGATAGAAGAGGATATGGTCCTAAATATCTAAAACTAACCTAAGTGGTGACAACGATACTAGGTTGGGGTGAACTCGGATAGGACGAACACTTCGGGTGTTGGGATACCGGGAATCGTATGAATGAAGCAACTAAGGATCATAGATCTATCGACTTATCTTCACAACGGGAAATTCATGCCCTAATGTGAGGAGTGATTCTTTCGAGCCTAAACCTCCTAACCATGAGTACGTGCAACCCTACCTTCCAGCAGTGATTAACCCGTACCATGGCAGCTTTATGAATGCAATCATTATTCCTAAACCGACTAACCGACCGGCCAGATTCTCATTAGCCGAACTTAACCTACAACTTAACAGATCCGGATTCATTCTTTAACCTTCCAGCAAAGTCCGAAATCCTATGTTACTGAGCGGGAACCTACAACTTAACAGGTCTGGATTCTTTCTTTAACCTTCCAGCAAAGTCTGAAATCCTATGTTACTGAGCGGGCAGCACTAGCGTAAGAGTGCTAATGTTAAGCATAGAACCGATAATCAAGAATAAATCAATAAATCTAAGCATTAACGCAAATCATTGTTCATCCATTACAATCCGATATCCCTACCCGTAATTGGGACTCTACTCACTCATTGAGAAAACAAAAGACGAAGATAACATAATCCTAAACAAGATAGACTCTAGGAAATTCGATGCCTTGACATTCCCTATCATGTTACCGACGTAAGGATTGATGCTTCTCTTCTTCTCCAACGTCTCCCGAGCCTTTCCAGATGTTTTCCCGGCCTTTCCCTTGCCCTGTACGTCGCCCCCCTTGCTCTAGATCTATTCTGTTCTTTAAATTAGGTCGTTTGAATGCAAGATCTAGGTTGTTGCGAAATACACGGCCCGCTCGGGCACCACTGTTGCCCGGTCGTGCAGGGGCGCGCCCGGTCGTGTTCCTTCATAGAGCCCGATGTGTGCGGATAAAACCCCGTAGGTTTTACCCGAGCGGGTGGACTATGGTGCCCGGTCGGGCACCCTGAAGTCTTGAATATTCTCTTTTCCGCTCGTGCTCAGGTGTTCCTTTGGGTTCTAAGGCTTGATCTTGGCTCTGAGTGGATATATCTTCAAAACACGTGGTTTTGTTCAGGAATCCGTCTTTTTAAGCTCATTTAGGCCTTGTCGCCTAAAAACCTGCAAACCAATAAAACGAGTGTATGAAACTCATAATCATCTCGGATATGTAAACCTATCTATGAAATATATATGCGAATGGCACTAAAACATATCCTAAAATATATACACTTTCAGTGTTATCACTTCACATTAACATACCGTTCGTAGAGGCCCTCAAACAAATGCCCGTATACGCCAAATTCCTCAAAGAGATCCTATCCAATAAGAGGTGTATTGATGAGAGTGAGACGGTAGCACTCACCTAGGAATGTAGCGCCATTCTTCAAAACAAGCTTCCACCGAAGTTAAAAGACCCCAGAAGCTTCTCCATACCATACACCTTAGGGAACATCGGCATAGACAAAACCTTGTGCGATTTGGGAGCAAGCGTGAGCCTTATGCCACACACGGTTTTCGAGTGGATGAACATCGGAGATTTAAAACCTACGAAGATGTCTTTACAACTAGCGGATCGTTCGGTAAGATATCCGGTGGGAATTGTCGAAAATATTCCCACCAAGGTAGGTAATCTTTGTATACCCGTTGATTTTGTTGTACTTGATATTGACGAAGATGCTAGGGTACCTATTATTCTTGGAAGACCTTTTATAGCTACTGCAGGTGCCATGATAGATGTACAACAAGGAAAGCTCTCTCTACATGTCGGGGATGAAAAGATAGAATTCAACTTGTACAATTCCATGAACGGACCTTCCTACAAACAGTCATGCTTTAGAGTTGATTTGCTGGATGAGTTAGCAAATGACACGTTTGAACGAGTAAGTATTTCTGATACTCTTGAAAGAAGTCTAACGGGAGTGTGCAATGTTTTAGGACTTACCGATGAAGAAGCCGAGGTCTATGGGGAATTCATGAGTGCTATTGAAGCACTAAATGACGCCCCACATGAGGAGATACCACGTGAGATACATTCTAATTTTGCAGTGGAGAAGGCACCCAAACTCGAGCTTAAACCTCTTTCATCTTCCCTTCGGTATGAGTACCTTGGTTGTAATAATATGTATCCCATTATTGTGAACGCTGACTTGAATGCATATGAGACGAAGAAGTTACTTGATTGTTTGAGGAAGCATAGGAGAGTGATTTGATACACCATCGATGATATCAAGGGACTAAACCCTTCATTGTGCATGCAGCGGATACTCATGCAGGACGGCCATAAAACGTCCATTAAAGTGCAAAGGCGGCTGAACCTAATTTGAAAGAAGTAGTGAAGAAGGAGATACTAAAACTTTTCGATTCAGGTATCATACATCCTATCTCGGACAGCGAATGGGTGAGCCTCGTGCGTGTAGTACCCAAGAAAGGTGGAATGACGGTAGTACGAAATGAGAACAACGAGATGATTCCAACTAGAACGGTAACGGGCTGGAGGATGTGTATTGATTATCGGAAGCTCAACACAGCCACAAGGAAGGATCACTTTCCTCTCCCATTCATCGACCAAATGCTGGAACGCCTAGCAAACCACGCCTAGTTATGTTACTTGGACGGGTACTCAGGTTTCTTTATTATTCCCATTCACCCTCAAGACCAAGAGAAGACAACTTGCACATGTCCTTATGGAACGTTCGCTTACCTTCGTATGCCTTTTGGCCTTTGCAACGCTCCGGCTACTTTCCATCGTTGCATGATGGCAATCTTTTCCAATGTGATTGAGCACATTATGGAAGTTTTTATGGATGATTTTTCCGTTTATGGATCTACTTTTGATGATTGCCTTACTAACCTTTCTAGAGTATTGCAGCGATGCGAAGAGGTCAATCTCATTCTAAATTGGGAAAATTGCCATTTCATGGTAAAGGAAGGGATTGTTCCTGGACATATGATATCTTTGAGGGGCATAGAAGTGGACAAGTCTAAGACCGAGGTGATTGAGAAACTTCCTCCACCGGTTTCAGTGAAAGAGATTCGAAGTTTTCTAGGGCACACTGGTTTCTATCGGAGGTTCATCAATGAATTCTCACAGATCACGAAACCGTTGACGTAGTTGCTGACCAAGGATGTCACGTTCGAATTCTCTAAGGAATGTCACGATGCCTTCAACACGATCAAGAGAGCATTAGTTTCAGCACCCATCATTCAACCACCGGATTGGAACCTACCATTTGAGATCATGTGCGACGCTAGCAACTATGCGGTTGGAGCGGTTTTGGGATAGCGGAGAGACAAAGCTTCTCATGTCATTTCCTACGCCAGCAAAACCCTAGACGACGCTCAAATCAACTATGCCACGACCGAGAAGGAACTCCTTGCAGTCGTCTTCGCCTTTGATAAGTGAAAATCATATCTAGTCGGTTAAAAGGTGATTGTCTACATGGATCATTCAGCACTCAAGTATCTCTTAGGGAAGAAGGACGTCAGACCATGCCTTATCCGATGGATCCTTCTTTTACAAGAGTTTGATCTTGAGATTCGAGATAGGAAAGGGTCAGAGAACGTTTTTGTAGATCATCTCTCTCGCATCATTGTGGAGGATGGGAGACCTATCAAAGAATCATTGAGAGATGACCACATATACGCGGTTACTTCTGGTAAACCTGATCCCTGGTATGCTTATTTTGTCGATTTTCTTGCAAGCGGTAAGCTACACCCTGATCTTTCTTCTCATGCGCGCAAGAAATTCTTTGCAGACATAAAGCATTACTATTGGGATGATCCAATTCTTTATAGGAGATGCACGGACTGGGTCATTTGGAGATGCATTCCCGAAGAGGAGGTCGAGAGTATGGTTTCCCATTGTCATGGATCGGATTATGGGGACAATTTCAGCAAGTTTAAAGCCGCTTCGAAGGTGCTACAATCTGGTTTTTATTGGCTGACCCTCTTCAAAGATGCACAACGGTACGTTTCCTCTTGTGATAGATGTCAACGGACGGGAAATATTGGTAAGAGGAACGAGATGCCACAGAATTACATCCTCGAGGTAGAGTTATTTGATGCTTGGGTTGTAGATTTTATGGGACCTTTTCCCTCATCTTGTGGCAATCGATATATCTTGGTAGGTGTGGATTACGTGTCCAAATGGGTAGAAGCCATTGCTGTGCCGACTAATGATTCTAGGGTGCTAATGAAATTTTTCAAGAAGATCATCTTTCCACGTTATTGCTAGACAATTTGAAGCTCTCCTTAGGAAATATGGGGTGACGCATAAGGTAGCTACACCGCACCATCCCCAAACTAGCGGGCAAGTGGAGGTTTCGAATAAGGAGATCAAGAGCATATTAGAGAAAACTGTGTCTAGGTCCCGTAGAGATCGGTCGATGAAATTAGACGATACATTATGGGCCTATAGGACTGCATTCAAGACTCCCATTGGCATGACTCCTTTTCATCTTGTTTATGGTAAGTCTTGCCAGCTCCCCGTCGAGCTAGAGCACCGCACCTATTGGGCAACCAAGCTTCTTAATTTTGATCTTAGGAGTGCAGGTGAGAAACGACTTTTGCAGGTGAATGAGCTGGACGAACTCCGCCTCAATGCATAAGAAAACTCTAAGATCTACAAGGAGTGTGCTAAGAGATGGCATGATAAGAAGATCATACCTCATGACTTCCGACCAGGTGACTTTGTTCTACTTTTTAACTCTCGACTTAAGCTTTTACGAGGCAAACTATGTTCCCATTGGTTCAGTCCTTTTCAGGTTCGAAAGGTGTTCCCACATGGCGTAGTAGAACTATGGAGCGAGTGGAGCAGGACATTCAAGGCAAATGGGCAGCGTTTAAAGCTATATCAAGCCGCTCAACCGATCGAAAAAGGAAATTCCATCTCTTTATTTGATCCACACATCGCGCACACATGAAGCATGGAGACGTCAAGCATAGCGACGTTAAACAAGCGCTTTCTGGGAGGCAACCCAGCATTTTGTTTTTCTTTTGATTTGTATTTTGAACTTGGTTTATTTTGAAAAACATAAAAACGAAAACATAAAAAAATAAATAGAAGAACACCTTCAATCGTGACATCACCTTCCTATCCTCCATCGGAGCTACATGTCGAGGACACCGTTCAATTCAAGTCTGGGGGAGTAGCTCACGTTTGTCAGGTGATCTCGTTTCATTTTCATTTTTTTTTGTAGTTCTTAGGTTAGTTTTTGTTTTGAGATGAACCTTGAACCTAGGATGCTTAAGAAGTTGACCTTTTCCATGATATCTTTCATGTTAGAGCTTATTAGATGGTTGAGGAACGAGAGGATCATAAGTCTTTGGGAATCCTAGTGTTATTTATGGGAAGTTTAGATGAGTTTGCTAAGTTAGTTTCTTGTTCATTCTCTCTATCCAAATGATTATACTTCATATTGACGATGCTTTATTTCTTTTCCACGAGGATGATTTGATCACATAAGTTGAGCTTATTTTACAGAAAATAAGAGCGCGCACTAACACTCCGCTATCGATAGAAGTAATGCCACAAAGCATGATCTAAAATCAATATGAGTGCATAGACCTTGATACATTTTTTATGGTTCGGGTCTAAGTGGTGGGTTGGCGATCATCTTTCTACGTCCTAAGAGCAAGGCGCATAAAAACGCCATCTACTCTGCTACACTCTTCAACGAGGTGAAAGAGTATACCGTCATCGGTAGCTTGGGTCTAAGTAGAAGTTGAATCCCTTCAAATCCGACATCCTAGAAGCCTAGTGTGTTCGCAAAATCTGAATAAAAAATGGAATGAAAGAATAAAGAAGCTCGAGAATAAAACAAGTATCCTCTTTGATTATGTGATTAGCATTTGTTTGAAATCTCGTTTGGTAGAGAGATTTGCAGTTTCTCACTTAGTTCATCTTTGATTTACTTTCTTATAGGTAGCCATGGTGAACTTAAGATTAAGATTGAAAGTTATTAGACCAGAATTTGCTCTAACTTGTTTGGTTAATCGATTAGGTTTGCTTTAGCGGTATTTCTAGGGGAAAGTTGAATTCTCGCATTTTATATCTCCCACGTGTTCGACGTTTATGTTTTCTTAGGCACAAGCAAACATTAAAGTCTGGGGGATTTTGATCATCTCGTTTTCGTACAAGATTATCGCATGATTTTAGAGATGTTTATGACCATAGTTGCGAGGTTTACGTGTGATTTTGTATCCGTTTTACTTGTTTCCGTGTTTTCGTGTTCTTGTAGTTTTTAATGTGTATTCGATTCATTTCGGAGTTAAGAAGCATACACGGGACATCATTGGGCAATTAAGGTCACAACGGATCGAACGGAAAGAGAAGTGGACAAGTCATGGCCAAGAATGATCAAGTGCACGGCCGAGCATGCACTCTCTCCTTGTGCACGGTCGGGCTTGGTGTCTAGCACGGTCGGGCATCCTCATTGGAGCAGCAGCACGGTCGAGTTTTCATTACAGCATGGTCGGGCTTCTCTTTGGTGAAGCAGCACGGTCGAGCATCCAATCCAGCACGGTCGGGCTAAGTGAGGAGCACGGTCGGGCTCCTTTATTGCAATTCATCCCTGAGAGATGTGCATGACCCGGGCACACATCAGGCACGGTCAGGCACTCTCTTGGTGAGGGAACACGGTCAGGCGTCTTATGGTGCACGGTCGGGCAACTCATACTAATTCATCCCCGTAGCTTATGCACGGGTCAGGCATTCCAAGAGCATGGTCGAGCATCCTACCAATGAAGGCAGCACGGGCAGGCATCAAGGGTAACACGGTCGAGCTTCATGGCAAAACAACTTGTCCACAATAATAGAAGAAGCATGCCCGACCGGGCATGACATGGAGCACGGTCGGGCATGACTATGTAAAACAACCAACCGAAGAAATAGATGGAAATCAGTCAGCCAAGGTTTGGAATTCAAATTGCAAAGCCAAAAAGGACAGAAAGAAGAATTCACCATCTAGAACACAATTCACAGCCACCATGCATCCATAGAATCCCCTTGATTGGAGGCACGCAAGGAGTGTGAGATTGATTCGGGATCATCGCTCGTTTGATATCTCTTTGCCCTTTAATCTACTGTTTTGTTTGTGATGTTTAGACTCATGAGCAAGTAGTAGATTTGTTCTAGGAGAAGGGATTAGCCCACGGCTATCCCATAACCATCTTTGATTCATTTATGAATGCATTTCCACGTTTCGTAGTATCTATTCTTTGTCTGAGAATGTATTGACTTGTGTTTACGAATGGTCACGTATATGCATGTGTTAGGGATTAGGAGAAGGACTGAAAGGTGAATTCTAATCCTAGAAAATCAGGCTTACTGAGAACTTACGGTCTTGTATTTACGAATGCCCACGTATTGCATGTGTTAGGGATTAGGAGAAGGACTGAAAGGTGAATTCTAATCCTAAAAAATCAGGCTTAGAAAAATCGTGCTAGGTCACGAAAGTAGGGTAGTAACGGTTGAGGGTTGTATCGGACGAATCTTGAATCGTAATGGGGTTTAGTTGGGGTGTCAGTCGCGAAAGTAGGGGATCACTCAATCTAGCCACGTTCTTACGCCTTGAGAGAGGGTAGGTTCTACATTAGGATCTTCCACCTTAGATATCTTGATAGGGAATGAACGATTAGATAGATCAGACATAGGTTTTGGAGGCTATGCGGTAAAACCGGATCCTAGGGCATTTGTCTCTTTGTTTAGAACTCACTTATCAATTGCATCATCATTACATTTTCATTTCATCACCCTTATTCTTTCTCAGCAAGCTTTGGTTCTACTCTTGATTTTTAGATCATGTTACATTAGTCCTTATGGGATCGACACCTTAACTACTACATATGTGTCGTGCACTTGCGGATAGTCTTAGGTTAACTTGTTAACTTGACACGCATCATCAACCTTTTACTAGTAGCTCTCTTAAGTTTTCTCTTATGACATCTCTATACATCAAATTCTCTAACCTTTATAATAACCCAAGAGTCTTTGTCCGCTCTATGTCAAAGAGTCTAGTAACCATTTTCCTCAATACTATCCACAAAAAACGGTTAGCCACATAGCTTTCTACATCTTAGAAACCCAACTTGACACATCCAGTCATGTGTGCTACATTCTCAAAAATTTAGTAAAACATTTCCCAAAACACTTTCAGATCCCATGAAAACAATAAAATATAAAAACGACAACCCACCCCATCCCGGAACAATCTCGGGACAAGGAGAAATCCAAGAGGTGTCTACATGTGTTATCGCTCAAACATATTTATAGAATTAAATAAATAAATTTATTTCTAATTAAGACCATATAGCAGAAAAATATATAAAAATCAAAATCAAAATACATATGAAATGTATAATAAAGTTCGTCGAGACCTATTACATGCCTCTAAAATTTATATATATGGTTTTAAAACGTTAGAATTTCTCCATTCTTCACTTATACATCTCAAATCCCCTCATGACTCGTTTTAAATGTTAGAATTTCTCCATAAATCAACAACAAAACCAAATTTTGATGGAGAAAAATCATCACTTTAATTTTCCATGATGATTTGACGATTCATGGTGATATTACCAACAACAATATGAATCGATTTTCCCATATTACATATCCATTCAATTAAGCAATATCTAGAATATATATCTTCAAATTGGTGAAATAATCACAAGAAGATGTATAGAGATTTACCATAATCTCGATTACAATTGAACCACGAAAAGAACACGAAGAAAAATTGGTGAATCCTTGTTCAATTTTTTTCTTCCTTTCTTCTCTTCTCATTCTTTCTTTTTCGCTCGGTCGTGTGAATCTTTCTTTCTCTTTGTTTTTGGCCTTGGTGGGTTTACAATGACCAACAATGAAGGTTAAGGAAAAGGATCTTCAGGATATATTCTCTAAAATGGACATGAAAAGATGTAAAATGACCCCACCACGATATTGATGCGTATCAGAGTTAAATATAACCTAATCTACCCGCAAGTGCACGGCACGTGTGTAGTATTTTAGGTGTCGATCCCACAGAGACTACGCAATGCTACCTAAACCCGAACTACGAATCAAACTTGCTAACGAAAGAGTGGTGATGAAGAATAAAATACTGAAAGTAAACTAAACTACTTGGGTTCTAACGATAAGACAAGCGTCCTAGGAAACCGGTTTCACCACAAGACTACCGAAACACACGATCAACCTATCTATCATGCAATCCCAGTTAAAGCTATCTAAGGCAGACGATCCTAACATGATATCTACCCTCTCTCAAGGCATAGACACGTGATCTAGACAAGCTGCCCCCTACTTTCGTGGCTGACAACATGAACTAAACCCATAAACTCTGTGATTCGCCCGTTCACCCTCAACCGTTGCTACCCTACTTTCGTGGCCTAACCTCGGTTGTTCTAAACCTGACTTTCTAGGACTAGAATTCTCCTTTCGGTCCTTCTCCTAACCCCTAACACATGCATCTACGTGGCCAGCGCAAACACAAGTAAATTGAAGAACTCAGAAAAAGAATAGATGAACTAAAACGGGAAGATGCATTCAAAATAGATCAAAAGCGGTCTCGGGATAGCCAAGGGCTAATCCCTTCTCCTAGAACAAACAAACTACTCGCTCATGCGTCTGTAAAGAAACATAAACATAGTAGAAAGTCTAAGGAACATAAAAACAAAACAAAACCGAAGTGGTGGTGCTTGATCTCCAATGCTCCTCGCTTATCTCCTCGCAAGAATCTGCTCTAACTTCGCTGAATTGTTCTCCTCTGTATGCTTGCTGTAACGGCGTCTTTTTGCCTCCTTTTAAGCCTCCTAAGTCGGTCCAATTGTTGCCCTAATTGCCCCACGAGTTCCCTTATGTTTTAAGTTAAGTTTACTTAAGTTTTGAGAGGTTTCGGGCCGCTACCCGCGCGGGTAGTGAGTGTACCCGCTCGGGTGCGGCTAGGGCAGTTCGTGCGCGTCCTGTGGTGCTGGAATGGTGCCCGATCGGGCATGGCATGTGTGCCCGCTCGGGCACAAGGCAAAATGGTCCTAAATGCTTGCCCGAGTCGTGCTAAATGGTCCACACAATTGGCCGTAGGTTTTGCCCGATCGTGCAAGGGTTCTGCCCGACCGGGTGAGGCTTTTCCAGGCTCAATCTCGACCCGTTTGCCCCACAAGTAACACTAGGATTCCCAAGAACTACGACCTATT